>SJYQ01004049.1:611367-688455 GCA_006410935.1 Redunca redunca
TCAGCATTACTGGTTGGGGCATAGACTTGGATTACTGTGATATTGAATGGTTTGCCTTGGAGACGAACAGAGATCATTCTGTCGTTTTTGAGATTGCATCCAAGTACTGCATTTCGGACTCTTTTGTTGACCATGATGGCTACTCCATTTCTTCTGAGGGATTCCTGCCTGCAGTCATAGATATAATGGTCATCTGAGTTAAATTCACCCATTCCAGTCCAGTTTAGTTCGCTGATTCCTAGAATGTCGATGTTCACCCTTGCCATCTCTTGTTTGACCACTTCCAATTTGCCTTGACATGGACCTGACATTCCAGGTTCCTATGCAATATTGCTCTTTACAGCATCGGATCTTGCTTCTATCACCAGTCACATCCACAACTGGGTATTGTTTTTGCTTTGCTCCATCCCTTCATTCTTTCTGGAGTTATTTCTCCACGGATCTCCAGTAGCATATTGGGCACCTAATGACCTGGGGAGTTCCTCTTTTGGTATCCTATCATTTTGCCTTCTCATACTGTTCATGGGGTTCTCAAGGCAAGAATACTGAAGTGGCTTGCCATTCCCTTCTCCAGTGGACCACGAGATGGTTTAAGGGCATTTGTTCCTGCTGAGCTCTCCTGCTCCAGCCCTGGTAGAGTGTCTGGGCTATATTCTTCAGCTTTCTGAGAGCACCTTTAGCTGACATCCTAGCAAGGCTCTGATGGGGTGGAGTGGGACGGGCACTTGTTTCAGAAGTAATTTGTAACTGCACTGTTTGAGCACTTAGTCGTGTCTGACTCTTTGCGATCCTATGGACTGTAGCCCACCAGGCTCCTCTGCCCACAGGATTTTCCAGGCAAGAATACTGGAGTGAGTTGCCATTTCCTTCTCCAGGGGAATCTTCCCAACCCAGGGATGGAATCCACATCTCTATGTCTCCTGCATTGGAGGCAGATTCTTTTACCACTGAGCCACGAGGGAAGCTGGCAATTGCAGGAGGGATTGGAAAGGAAGCAGGGCTGGAACACAGTCAGCTTGAGCACTGACCTCAAATTTTAGCCACCTGCACTGATTTGTTGGATCCTAAACAAAATCTTACTTTTCAAACTGAATCTTATACCTAGGTGGTTTTTTAAGAAACACTGATGAATCATTTCAAACTAGAAAACCAAATTTTTCCAAAATTGATGACCTAGAACCTTCACTTTCAAACATTAGTGAAGACCAGATTCTCCTGGAGGGCATATTAGACCATGGATGACTGGGTTTCCCCTGCAGTCTCCCACCCTGTCATTCTGGAGTTAGGCCTAAGAGTTTGCATTTCTAAGGACTTCCCAAGAGATGCTAATGCTGTGGGTCCAGGCATCACACTTAAGAACTACTCGTCCAGAGTTATCTAGAAGCATCAAAATATCCTCCAAAATTAAAATAATAAACAGCTTAAAATTTCTCATTCAATTCCTTTAGAATGACAACTGTAATAGTGACAACTATTGTATTTCCTAAGTCACTACATCTAATGCTAGGGTTTTCAGTCTTGGTTGCTTAAGGTTTACCTTAAATATCTGGTTTTAAAAGTAATGTGAGCCATTTCTTCAGTAAAGTGCATGCATACAGGCGCACACAGAATTTTATCTGTATTTTGTTGGGGTTGAGTCCAGACCACACTGTTTCAGTTGGTTCATACTTAACCCAAAAATCTGAATACACCCACAGGCTGCACCTATGGTCAGGAAGGGGGTTTTAGTGCCTTGGTCCAGCGGGGTGATTCTAAGCTAACGGCTTACCCTCTCTGGGACTATGAAGTGAGGCCACTCAAACCTCTGGAGAATGGGTCTTTATTAGGAAGCTAGAGAACAGTTGTCCACTTTTGATCTGACATTCTTTTTTACTGTTTAAAATTTTGGCCATGTGAACATTAAAACACAAACATACCACACTTTTGTGTGTTAATTTTCTGAATATATACACACAGTCTTTTTCATGAGGTCCAAATCAATAGCCAATTACAAACCTTTAACACCTTTGTGTTCTACACACAAATACAATTTCTCAAATCTGCAGCCATGTTAATTTTTACTTGCCATGTTTACGATCATAAAAATCACATTAAAATGGCAAACAAATCAGGTAGCTGGATGTGGTATAAACATTAAACATGTACCATCCCCCATGAGTTGAGACTTCAAGTGGGAAAATATATGAGCAAGAACATTGGAAATTGGTTGTCTGCATTTAAAGGTTATTTTTACTGTATGGTCATCATCATAATGCCTAAGGGGTTTGAAACGCTCCTGAGGCCTCCTAGAAGCTCCTTTCTGCAGGAACCAAAACCTGTTTCCCTTACACGTGACTCGTCAGGTGGGAGGCAGGTAGAAGGCTCTTCTTAGAAAGAAGCTCAATTCCTTAACATTTAAATTCCAGTGTGAATATGTGAGTGTGTGTGCACATGTGTGTGTATGTGTGGTCTTTAATGAATGCTTCCTACTCACCCGCCTCCTCTCTCTTTCCCCAAACACACACGCACATACACAATAAACATAAATGACAGGAAAGCTGCTCTGGCCTTTGCTTGGCAACCCAGTCCCAGAGCCAGGCCAGGCCCTCTTGCCCTTCTTTCCTAAAGTCATCTGCAGCTCCAGAGTTTTTGCAGTGAGCTCATCACTGTGGCCCCGGCAGTCAGTCAATGACTCCCTGGCGGTGCAGTTAGCATCCACCTCACACAACAAGCAGATTCTAATGGGCTCTAGGTCCCCTGCCCTGAGGTTCTCACCTCCTGCTGCCTTGGTGGCCTCAGCCAAGCTGCCCTCATCAAGGGTCCCGCTGTCCCCACCTGACACTGCCTAGGCGGGGCTGAGTCTGTGAGGTACATGGAGCCTTGATCTGGGAGCAGGACCCTAGGTCCTCACTGTGCCTAACTCGTGGGCTTTAGGGCATGGTCCTCCCCTTCTCTGGGGCCAGTATGAGCAGTTGGATTAGATCAATGATTCTAAGGCTTTGGGGGAGTTATGGGCCCTTTGAGAATCTAATGAAGCAGTGGGGTCTTTTCCTGAGAAGAACATAAATGTAAAGGCATAAATAATGCACATTTGGTTTTAGAGGCAATGGCACCCCACTCCAGTGTCCTTGCCTGGAGAATCCCAGGGACGGGGGAGCCTGGTGGGCTGCTGTCTCTGGGGTCGCACAGAGTCGGACACGACTGAAGCGACTCAGCAGCAACTCAGCAAATCTTCTAGAGCCTGTCCATAAACCCCAGGAGGGACCCGAGTTTCCTTCCAGCCCTGACAACCAGACAAGTTGGTGATAGACTCTTTCCTCTCTCCTTCTGTCCATCTTGCCCTCTCTCTCTTTCTATTCTTCAGTGTGGTCATGTGGGTCCAAAAAAGGCAATGAGTGGAGAACCTCTTCAAAAACTGCTACGTATGCTGCGTCTGTGAGGGGTGGTCAGTCAGTTCAGTTCAGTTCAGTTCAGTCGCTCAGTCGCGTCCGACTCTTTGCGACCCCATGAACCGCAGCATGCCAGGCTTCCCTGCCCATCACCAACTCCCGAGTTCACTCAGACTCACGTCCATTGAGTCCATGATGCCATCCAGCCATCTCATCCTGGGTCGTCCCCTTCTCCTTCTGCCTCCAATCCCTCCCAGCATCAGAGTCTTTTCCAATGAGTCAACTCTTCTCATGAGGTGGCCAAAGTACTGGAGTTTCAGCTTTAGCATCATTCCTTCCAAAGAAATCCTAGGGCTGATCTCCTTCAGAATGGACTGGTTGGATCTCCTTGCAGTCCAAGGGACTCTCAAGAGTCTTCTCCAACACCACAGTTCAAAAGCATCAATTCTTCGGTGTTCAGCCTTCTTCACAGTCCAACTCTCACATCCATACATGACCACTGGAAAAACCATAGCCTTGACTAGATGGACCTTAGTCAGCAAAGTAATGTCTCTGCTTTTGAATATGCTGTCTAGGTTGGTCATAACTTTTCTTCCAAGGAGTAAGCGTCTTTTAATTTCATGGCTGCAATCACCATCTGCAGTGATTTTGGAGCCCCCAAAAATAAAGTCTGACACTGTTTCCACTGTTTCCCCATCTATTTCCCATGAAGTGATGGGACCAGATGCCATGATCTTCGTTTTCTGAATGTTGAACTTTAAGCCAACTTTTTCACTCTCTGCTTTCACTTTCATCAAGAGGCTTTTGAGTTCGTCTTCACTTTCTGCCATAAGGGTGGTGTCATCTGCATATCTGAGGTTATTGAGATTTCTCCGGGCAATCTTGATTCCAGCTTGTGTTTCTTCTTATTATCAACATAGAGTTGCTCTATACTCCTTATTGACCCCATGATGATAATAATAGCTACCATTTATTGAGCACCTATGTAGTGCCAAGTGATATTCTAAGAACTGTCTACTTATCATCTCATTTAAGCTTCAAAATTATCCTCTGAGGAGTGGTGCTACTACTCCTATTTTTCAAATAAGAAAAGTGATTACAAAGAGTTCAGTTACCTCACCAAAGATCACACAATCTGTATGTGGCAAAAACCAGGTTTTGACTAAGATAAAATACCCATATAATGCGATGTCTAGTTGTCTGTGCTGAATTTCAGCCACTGGAGAAAATATTATAAGTGAGCCCTGGGCTGAAAGAGTAGGGCGCCTACTCAAGGTCAGGCAGACAGATAGACAGACACGGGGACTGAAGAAGCCACGTTAGACCAGTATGGATGGACACTGCACTTGACCAGTCTGGGCTGAGGTGCCCCAGGGGACCAGGCAAAGAAATTAATCAGGGGTCCTTCCGACAGGAGGTGAAACTGGGCTAAGGTGAAGAAAGGGGAAAGATAAACAGTAGTTTAGGTAGGAGGTAGAGGAATGGCAGAGAGAGCCTGGGTCACAGCAGCCCAGCAAACATGTTTAATGAGGCCCTAGTCTGGGCAGTTTGCTGCAGCATGATAGATCCTGCCCTCCAGCCTCTCAGTCAGGCAATGGCACGCATGGGACTCAGGCAGCCAAACGTTTGTAGAGAGCTCATGGTCATGGTGCAGCCAGCAAGACATGGCTTCGGTGTCAAGAGGTCCTAGGTTTGAATCCCATCTCTGCCACTTACTGAACTTGTTGATTAACCAGTCCCACCTCAGTTTTCTCATCTGTAAAATGGGAATAATCATAGGATCTGCTCGGAAGAGTTGTTGAAAGTATTGAATGAGATAATGCACAGTGCTGAGCAAGAATAAGCACAAAAGATGGTGATTACTGTTGCTCTCATCATCCCTAAGTGTAATAAAGCTATTAGCACAATGCTTGGCACATACAGTGTACCTAAATATTAGTGTGCCTTCCCTTGAGTCTGCTCCTGGGGCCCATTTATTCAAGATAGAAAATATATATATAACATCAGAGAGGAAAGGAAAGCTTCCCTTTTCTCCCCTGACTGGTGTCCAGTGAGAGAATCACACAGTTCTTTAGAAGAGGGGTGATGTGCTAATAAACTACAGATCCTGAGAACTGGGCATCTGTCAATGACAACTGTAACTCTGACAGGTGAATTTGAACACTTAGAACATTTCACTTGATTCCTTTCAAACACACAGAGAGAGAGACAGGCCTGCATCTAAGCTTATTTCTTAATTGGTCACATTTTGAAGCATGCTGCTTCCTTGTGACCCCCGAGTTAATAAACAGCCAGTCAGAGTGCCCACTGTATTGAAAGGCAGTTTCTGGGAAGGAGATTTGCTGGGTGCCAACAGTCATCAGCTGGGGTTTTAGAGCAAATTACCCATCCATCAATTTCTCTTCTCCTGGGAGGTATGTTTGGGGCCAAGAGATCCTTGCTAGAAGTGAGATCAATACATAGAAATTCAAATTTACCCCGAAGGCACCTAAAACAAAACATGCTCCCAACTGGCCCTGTTGTCATGCCCTGCCCCCAGAGCTGGCCTGGTCCCCCTCTTGCCTTGTCTGGCACCAAGCTGCAGATTCGGCATTCTCCTAGCCACCTCTCTCACCCCCACCTTTAATCCATCACCAAATCTGATGATTCTGCTTCTGAAGAGTCTCTCACTCCCATTCCCACTGTCCTAGCCCCTCATCTGCGCTGCTAATGAGACACCTGCCATTGTTACCTAACTGCTCCCCCTGCCACCATTCCTACTCCCTTTCAAGCTATTCTCCGCGTGGCGGCAAAGGAGATCCTTCTAAAATGCAAATTCGGTCCCATCACACTCCTGATTAAAACTTTCCAAAGGCTCCCTGTTAACTTCAGGATAAAGTCTCTGCTTCAAATGGCGGCAAGAAAGAAGCTTCAAGGTCCCAAGGCTGCCTATCTCCCCACCTCCATGCTCCTTTCTTCCTGCAAGATGCTTTAGCAAGACCAAAGGCTCTAAAAGACTCCCAGTTCTGCCCAGCTATGTACCTGTTACTTCCAGTCCCAGGATGCCCTCCTTTTTTTCTGTTAGCCTGGAAACTTCATTTCTTCCCCACCTCTGAAGCAGCTTGGCTCTGACATTACAACCTATGTGAAGCCTTCTCCAACAATCAAGTCTCAGAGAAACAGAGTTACGTTACCCTCTTTTGTAACAATGGGAATATAGTTCAATTGTTGAAGGCATCTTATTGCATCCAAGTTTCCCTGTATTCAAGCCTCTTTTCTACTTCAAGCTGCCAGCAAGTCAGCATCAGTGGTCCTTGCATCTTTCTATCCCCAATGCCAAACCCTGTAGGCTTCATATGGGTCATTGCATCTTACCATCACAATATTTATAGGAATATGCATACTACTGTGTCCATTTTACAGAGAAGGAAACTGAGGTTCAGAGACATTAAGGAATCTGTCCAAGAGCACACAGGTAGTATTAGGGACAGACTTGAACTCAGATCTAAGTAACTTGAAAGGGCTCAAGAAACATTGGTATCTTTATTTAGTGTTGATCATTTAGATTCTTATAAACCACCCCCCCCCCATCCAACCCTCATCCNCCCATCCAACCCTCATCCTGAAAATACATTTAGAGCAAGAACCTAAAGAATCTTAATGAAAATGTTCTGGCACATATTTATTGTTTTAAAAGGATTCTTCCTATATGACTGCTTTCAAAACTGAAAATGCAGTCATGGAAGGAGCCTGAATTTAGAGAAGCTTGGGTTCCTACCAAGCTTTGGAAGGAACTTTGCTTCTTAGGTGTCTCTCTTGCCACACCTTAGTCCCAGCCTTGGACTTTGCACAGAGAAGTTAAGTAACTTGACAAAAGGCACATAGGAGCTGAGTGACCATTTACTTGTGTAAATTTCTTCAGGTAAAAAGCTTCGGGTGCCCACAGGTGGTGTGTGTTGGAATAGTGGGTACCAAGGAGGCTGCCACTGGGGGAAATGACAGTGTCTACTACAAACAGTAACAACAATAATAACAACGCTCTGTTTATTGAACATTGATGATGTCCCAGGCACTGTGCTAAGCACTTGGCACAACTCAGCTCTCTAATAAGGTGCCCGGGGGTGGCACACTGCCAGCAGCAGCACAGCTGGAACTTAACCCCATGTTCACCTGAGGCCAGAGCTCATGCTCTGGTCATTAATGCACCCCTACTAGCTGTTGCTGCTTTTGTATTACCGGCTGAGATTTGAGCAGGTTCAGTGGCTGGTACAGATAACCAAGGTGGGGCTGCTATGGCCTGGATGCTCTGTCCATGGCTGTGTGATCATCACGTTATCTGTCCACGGGGCAGGGAACTGTTACAACCACATAGCAAGGGTCCAGCTGCCTAGGTGAGCTTAGGGTCTCTTCTTCCATGCTAAAAACTTCACCTTGAGTCTACTCAGCAGGATAGAAACTTCCCCAGAATTTAGGAAGGCAGAAGCAACAGAGGTCAGGAGAATGATAAGACCCTGAATTCTCAACCAAAGAAGACCCCCAATTCCTGGCACTCCTCCCAGCTTGGCACTTAAAGAGTTAACCTGCAACTGCCTCCATGATGAATGGCTATAATACTGTCTACGTAATGGGTTTCCTATTTAAATTTTGTGAGGATTTAATCAGTTGGGCGCAGCTGTGCAAGATGTACCATAAACTATGTTGAAAAATATGTAGACATATACATTTATCTGCTACAAATTAAGCTCACTTAGAGGTGGTCTTAATGGCCCATGTAGCCATCATTACAAGCATAAATTCTAAACTGTCTGTTTCCAGTGAATTTGCTTTGAGAAAAAAATTAATGCTCATCCTTAGCAGAGCACAGTAATAAATGAAAGGACCCTTAATTTGCAAAGCGCTAATAGTCCAGCCATTTTTCATTAGGAACCCCATGCTGGACCATATATGGCAGGGTGGCTTCATGGGAGATTCCACTGCTCAGTCTAGGGAGGGTGGGGTCTGGCTTTGTGGAGGCCGACCCTCGTGGTTTGCTTGATCTGCTTGGAGGAAGGCTGAAAACCTGGTCCTAATGAGAGGTGCTGAGTTGGCTAGCCCTTCCTTTTCGGCTGCATGCTGTCCTCCAGAGGTGGTCACTGGGCTTTGCTTTGTCCATGATGCTGAAACTTACTCAGCACATAGTCCAATGTTGAGCACACGTCTTGGTGCTCATGAGAATAAACAGCAGATGGAAGTCCTCCCACTTTTTCACTAGGTCCCAGCAGTGGGAAATGTGACAAGGTAGCTGGATTTAAGTCCCAACTGCTACTTGGGCACATCCTGATCCTGGCAGTTCTCTTCCTCTCATAGTCACCAGGAGCTGCCAGTTTGCAAGACAGTCTCATTTCCCTTCTCATATCTCAGTTGATTCTTAAAACAACAGTCCCAACCTTTTTGGCACCAAAGACGAGTTTTGTGGAAGACAATTTTTCCATGGACCAGGGGTGGGGGGAAGGTTTTGAGAGGATTCAAGCACATTAATTTCATTGTGCATTTTATTTATGTTATTATTACATAAACCTCACCTCAGATCATCAGGCATTAGATCCCAGAGGTTGGGGACCTCTGCATAACAACTAGAGAAAATAGTTGTAATTACTTCCCCCACATTAAACATGGAGACAAGGCCAGGACAGGCGTGAGGCAAGAGGGGCACCCAGGATGCAAAGTTTAAGGAAGTACTGCCCTCAGGGTTGTGCAAGTGACCATCTATATTTGCAGGACTCTGATAGCATGTTCCTCCTTAAACTTTGCTTCTTACCTGTCTCTCTTGCCACACCCTAGTCCCAACCTTGAACTTGGCACAGAGAAGTTAATTAACTTGACGAAAGGCACATAGGAGCTAAGTGAGAGAGCTAGAGTCCAATTCAAGCCATTTAATTTCAAATTCCACTCTCTTTCCCATGTGCCACAAGGATGCACATTTGAACTGAAAAGTTTGATTTCATTCATCCAAGCTGGGTATTTACTGTGAGTAAGACTATTTAGTAGAAGCTTTCACATACTTTGTCTTGTTTCATTTTCTTCATAGCAACTTTTACTTTCAGAAGTAATCAATTCAATTTTTTTAAAAATCTTTGTTTATTTATATGGCTGTACTCAGTCTTAGTTGCAGCATGTGGGATCTTCTATCTTCCTTGCAGCCTGTAGGATATTTAGCTGAGGCATGTGGAATCTAGTTCCCCAACCAGAGACTGAACCCTGACCCCCGGCACTGGGAGAGTGAAGTCTTGGACACACTGGACCCCTAGGGAAGTCCCTTCAATTCATTTTTTTTAAAGTTTGATTGTGGCCTGTATGCCTCCCTAGAATATATACCACTTTAGTGGTAAGAAAAGTTCTTGACACATATTAGGTATTCAATAAATATTTGTTGAATAAATTATTTTATTTGACAAACATTTGAGATTGTGTGAAACATGTACATGTCCTCAGACATGGTCCCAGGCACCCAAAATATGAGACAGAACCATCTAAAATGTTGGTTGATTTTCTCTCCTCTGAGTATCAGGTGTTCCCATACCCAACCATCCTGGGAGAAGGAATTGGTGTTGGAAAATTCAACCAAATATAAATTAAAATCTGGGTTGGTTCCTTTCCAGCAATCAGAAATGCAGAAACACTCAACATTCACCAAAGTTTCTGATGGTGAGAATTGGGGTTGCACTAGAAAGTGGTAGGAAAATTCAGTTCAGTTCAGTTCAGTTCAGTTGCTCAGTCGTGTCCGACTCCCTGCGACCCCATGAATTGCAGCACACCAGGCCTCCCTGTCCATCACCATCTCCCGGAGTTCACTCAGACTAGCGTCCATCGAGTCAGTGATGTCATCCAACCATCTCATCCTCTGTCGTCCCCTTCTTCTCCTGCCTCCAATCCCTCCCAGCATCAAAGTCTTTTCCAATGAGTCAACTCTTCGCATGAGGTGGCCAAAGTACTGGAGTTTCAGCTTCAGCATCATTCCCTCCAAAGAAATCCCAGGGTTGATCTCCTTCAGAATGGACTGGTTGGATCTCCTTGCAGTCCAAGGGACTCTCAAGAGTCCTCTCCAACACCACAGTTCAAAAGCATCAATTCTTTGGCGCTCAGCCTTCTTCACAGTCCAACTCTCACATCCATACATGACCACAGGAAAAACCATAGCCTTGACTAGATGGACGTTAGTTGGCAGAGTAATGTCTCTGCTTTTGAATATGCTATCTAGGTTGGTCATAACTTTTCTCCCAAGGAGTAAGCGTCTTTTAATTTCATGGCTGCAGTCACCATCTGCAGTGATTTTGGAGCCCCCAAAAATAAAGTCTGACACTGTTTCCACTGTTTCCCCATCTATTTCCCTTGGAGTGATGGGACCGGATGCCATGATCTTCGTTTTCTGAATGTTGAGCTTTAAGCCAACTTTTTCACTTTCACTTTCATCAAGAGGCTTTTGAGTTCGTCTTCACTTTCTGCCATAAGGGTGGTGTCATCTGCATATCTGAGGTTGTTGATATTTCTCCTGGCAATCTTGATTCCAGCTTGTGTTTCTTCCAGTCCAGCATTTCTCATGATGTACTCTGCATATAAGTTAAATAAGCAGGGTGACCATATACAGCCTTGACGTTCTCCTTTTCCTATTTGGAACCAGTCTGTTGTTCCATGTCCAGGTAGGAAAATTAAAATGCTGAAAATCAGAATCTCAAAAAATATTAGCTTATTGAAATTAGCAAGGAGATCAAACCAGTCAGTCCTAAAGGAAATCAACCCTGAATATTCATTGGAAGGGCAGATGCTGAAGCTGAAGTTCTAATACTTTGCCCACGTGATGCAAAGAGACAACTCAGTAGAAAATACCCTGATGCTGGGAAAGACTGAGGGCAGGAGGAGAAGGGGACAGTGGAGGATAAGATGGTTGGATGGCATCACTGACTCAATGAACATGAATCTGAACATGAACCCTCGGCAGACAGTGAAGGACAGGGAAGCCTAGCATGCTGCAGTCTGTGGGGTTACAGAGTTGGACACGACTCAGCAACTGAACAACAACATTGAAACCTGACCACCGACAGAGGCAAGGAGTGCCTTGAGAGACTTCTTTGTAAACCTTAGAGGCAGCTCCCAAGCTCTTTCCCTATGCATCTGGTCAGTCAGCCCAGCCTTCTTATTTGAGATAAGTTGTCAAATGGGAGGACAAGTCATCTCTCTCCAAACCACCTCTAGGACAGCTCCCAGTGTGCCCTGCAGCATTTCCATAGAAAGCACTGGAGGAGGAGAGTGAATCCCTACATAACTGGCCTGCGGGTTCTGCACAATTTAACAATTGACAAAGTTGTGGAAATAGGCAAGCATCATTGCCATCAAAATCTGAGATGGAATTACCAGCCGCCAAAGAGAGGAGCTGTCCACGGAAATGAATGGCTTGGCAGTCAGGGGAAACTGCACCTCTCAGATTTCTCTTGAGCAGGTTCCACCAGGTGGGGTCCACCGAGGACACTTTCAGTGGACACTGGGAAGATGGGGATTGAGTAGCCAGTACTAAGTTTCACATACAGAGAAGGCCAGCTGAATTCCTAACAGATTTCAGTGAGAACATATTGAAAGTTAAATATATGACCAGACCCTTCACAGAGATTCAAAAATTTATTCTTTTTTTTTATAATAGCACAGTATTGTGGGACTCTGATCAGAATCCTCCTCGCTTTTCACAAGGCCAGGAAAAGACAGGGGGCCTCTCATCTGCCCTTGACAGCTTCCAAGCCATCTCCCCTCTGCTGTGGACACACAGGTCCCACTTCCTCACCTCCCTCTTCTGGCATCATTTCCTCTAGACACTCTCTTTGCTGCTTTATCCTGCCCCAGATGATTCTCTGCAGGGCCCAGCGGGGCTTCTGGGCACAAAGACTTTCTGTGTCCCCTATTTCCTTAATTATAGGAAATAGCCTTCCCCCCAGCCTCCATGACCTTCCTTGAGTTGAAATGGGCAGATTTAAACAGCTGCTAAACAAGAAAGGGAGGGGATGCAAGATCAGGGAGAAATAAGTCAACAGCAGCCTTGGTTCATCCACCTCACTACAACTGACTCAAATTTGTTTCTTTTTATGGCTGAGTAACAATCCATTGTGTGTTTATATCACAACTTCTTTATCCATTCATATGTCAGTGGACATCTAGGTTGCTTCCATGTTCTAGCTATTGCAAATAGTGGTGCAATGAACATGGTGGTCCATGCGTATTTTGGAATTGTGATTTTCTCAGGACATATGCCCAGTAGTCGGATTGCTGGGCCATATGGTAGTTTTATTCCTAGGTTTTTTTTTTTTAAGAATCTCTATAGTTCTCCTTAGTCAGTCAGTTCAGTCACTCGGTCATAGCTGACTCCTTGCAACCCCATGGACCGCAGTACAGCAGGCTTCCCTGTCTATCACCAACTCCCGGGGCTTGCTCAAATTCATATCCATTGACTCAGTGATGCCATCCAACCATGTCATCCTCTGTCCCCTTTCTTCCTGCCTTCAGTCTTTTTCAGCATCAGGGTCTTTTCCAATGAGTCAGCTCTTTACACCAGCTAGCCAAAGATTTGGAGCTTCAGCTTCAGCATCAGTCCCTCCAATGAATATTCATGACTGATTTCCTTTAAGATTGACTGGTTGGCTCTCCTTGCAGTCCCAGGACTCTCAAAAGTCTTCTCCAACACCACAGTTCAACAGCATCAATTCTTTGGCGCTCAGCTTTCTTTATGGTCCAACTCTCACGTCCATACATGACTACAGGAAAAACCATAGCTTTGATTAGACAGACCTTTGCTGGCAAAGTAATATCTCTGCTTTTTAATATGCTGTCTAGGTTGGTCATAGCTTTTCTTCCAAGAAGCAAGCATCTTTTAATTTCATGGCTGCAGTCACCATCTGTGGTGATTTTGGAGCCCACCCTCTCCCCCCAAAAAAGCCTGTCACTGTTTCTATTGTTTCCCCATCTGTTTTCCATGAAGTGATGGGACTGGATGTCAAGATGTTAGTTTTTTGAATGTTGAGTTTTAAGCTAGCTTTTTCACTCTCCTCTTTCACTTTCATCAAGAGGCTCTTTAGTTCCTCTTCGCTTTCTGCCATAAGGGTGGTGTCATCTGCATATCTGAAGTTATTGACATTTATCCTAGCAATCTTGATTCCAGGTTGTGATACATCCAGCCCAGCATTTTGCATGATGTACTCTGCATATAAGTTGAATAAGCAGGGTGACAATATACAACCTTGATGTACTCCTTTCCCAATTTGGAACCAGTCTGTTGTGCCATGTCTGGTTCTAATTGTTGCTTCTTGGTCTGGATACATGTTTCTCAGGAGGCAAGTAAGGTGCTGTGGTATTCCCATCTCTTGAAGAATTTTCCAGTTTGTTGTGATCCACACAGTCAAAGGCTTTGACATAGTCAATAAAGCAGAAATAGATGCTTTTCTGGAATTCGTTTGCTTTTTTGATGATCCAGCAGATGTTGGCAATTTGATCTCTGGTTCCTCTGCCTTTTTTAAATCCAGCTTGAAGATCTGGAAGTTCTTGGTTCATGTACTGTTGAAGCCTGGCTTGGAGAATTATTAGCATTTCTTTGCTAGCGTGTGAGATGAGTGCAGTTGTGCGGCAGTTTGGCATTGCCTTTCTTTGGGATTGTATTGATAACTGACCTTTTCCAGTCCTGTTGTCACTGTTGAGTCTTCCAAATTTGTTGGCATATTGAGTGCAGCACTTTCATAGCATCATCTTTTAGGATTTGAAATAGCTCAACTGAAGTTCTATCACCTCCACTAGCTTTGTTCATAGTGATGCTTCCTAAGGCCCACATGACTTCACATTCTAGGATGTCTGGCTCTAGGTGAGTGATCTTGCTATCATGATTATCTGCGTCATGAAGACCTTTTTTGTATAGATCTGTGGTTTTTTGCCACCTTTTCTTAATATCTTCTGCTTCTGTTAGGTCCATACTATTTCTGTCCTTAATGTGCCCATCTTTGCATGAAATATTTTGCTGGTGTCTCTAATATTCTTGAAGAGATCTCTGGTCTTTCCCTTTCTATTGTTTTCTTCTATTTCTTTGCATTGATCACTGAGGAAGGCTTTCTCATCTCTCCTTGATATTCTTTGGAACTCTGCATTCAAATGGGAATATCTTTCCTTTTCTCCTTTGCCTTTAACTTATCTTTTCTCAGCTATTTGTAGTGAAGTGAAAGTCATTCAGTCATTTCTGATTCTTTGCAACCCCATGGGCTACACAGTTCATGGAATTCTCCAGGCCAGAATACTGGAGTGGGTAGCCTTTCCCTTCTCCAGGGGATTTTCCCAACCCAGGGATCAAATTCAGGTCTCCCACATTGCAGGTGGATTCTTTATCAGCTGAGCCACAAGGGAAGTCCTATTTGTAAGGCCTCCTCAGACAACCACTTTGCCTTTTTGCAATTCTTTTTCTTGGTGATGGTCTTGATCACTGCCTCCTGTACAATGTCACAAACGTCTTTCCATAGTTCTTCAGGGACTCTATCTATCAGATCTATTCCCTTGAATCTATTTGTCATTTCCATTGTATAATTGTAAGGGGTTTGATTTCATGCTGTTCATGGGGTTCTCAAGGCAAGAATAATGAAGTGGTTTGCCGTTTCCTTCTCCAGTGGACCACATTCTGTCAGACCTCTCCACCATGACCCGTCTGTCTTGGGTGGCCCCACACAGCATGGCTTAGTTTCATTGAGTTAGACAAGGCTGTGGTCCATGTGATCAGATTGGCCAGTTGTCTGTGATTGTGGTTTCAGTCTGTCTGCCCTCTGATACCATCTCTCAGTGCCTACCGTCTTACTTGGGTTTCTCTTACCTTGGACGTGGGATATCTCTTCACGGCTGCTCCGGCAAAGCACAGTGGCCGCTCCTTACCTTGGACGAGGGGTAGCTCCTCTCGGCCGTGCTTCTGTGCTGTCCGTCACAGGTGCTGCGCTTAAGTTGGCTTAAAGCTCAACATTCAGAAAACTAAGATCATGGCATCCAGTCTCATCACTTCATGGCAAATAGATGGGGAAACAGTGGAAACAGTCTCAGACTTTATTTTTCTGGGCTCCAAAATCATTGCAGATGGTGATTGCAGCCATGAAATTAAAAGATGCTTACTCCTTGGAAGGAAAGTTATGACCAACCTAGACAGAATATTAAAAAGCAAAGACATTACTTTGTCAACAAAGGTCCGTCTAATCAAGGCTATGGTTTTTCTAGTGGTCATGTATGAATGTGAGAGTTGGGCTATAAAGAAAGCTGAGCACTGAAGAATTGATGCTTTTGAACCGTGGTGATGGAGAGGACTCTTGAGAGTCCCTTGGACTGCAAGGAGATCCAACCAGTCCATCCTAAAAGAGATCAGTCCTGGGTGTTCATTGGTAGGACTGATTTTGAAGCTGGAACTCCAATACTTTGGCTACCTGATGCAAAGATCTGACTCATTTGAAAAGACCCTGATGCTGGGAAAGATTGAAAGCAGGAGGAGAAAGGGATGACAGAGGATGAGATGGTTGGATGGCATCACCAACTCAATGGACATGGGTTTTGGTGGACTCCAGGAGTTGATGGACAGAGAGGCTGGCATGCTACAGTTCATGGGGTTGCAAAGAGTTGGACATGACTGAGCAACTGAACTGAAATGAAAGATCTAGTGGTCTTCCCTACTTTCTTCAGTTTAAGTCTGAATTTTGCAATAAGGAGTTCATGATCTGAGTCACAGTCAGCTCCCAGTCTTGTTTTTGCTGACTATATAGAGCTTCTCCATCTTTGGCTGTGAAGAATCTGATTTCAGTATTGACCATCCTGTGATGTCCATTTGTAGAGTCATGTGTTGTTGGAAGTGGGTGTTTGCTATGACTGATGTGTTCTCTTGACAAAACTCTGTTAGCCTTTGCCCTGCTTCATTTTGTACTCCAAGGAAAAATTTGCCTGTTACTCCAGGTATCTCTTGACTTCCTACTTTTGCATTCCAATCCCCTATGATGAAAAGGATATCTTTTTTTTTTTTTTTGGTGCTAGTTCTAGAAGGTCTTATAGACCATCATAGAACCTTTCAACTTCAGCTTCTTCAGCCTTAGTGGTTGGGGCATAGACTTGGATTACCGTGATATTGAATAGTTTGCCTTGGAACCAAACAGATATCATTTTGTCATTTTTGAGATTTCAACCAAGTACTGCATTCTGGACTGTTTTGTTGACTGTGAGGGCTATTCCATTCCTTCTAAGGGATTCTTTCACACAGTAGTAGATATAATGGTCATCTGAATTAAACTTGCCCATTGCAGCCCATTTTAGTTTTCCATAGTGGCTGTATCAATTTACATTCCTACCAACAGTGCAAGAGAGTTCCCTTTTCTCCACATCCTCTTCAGCATTTTGTTGTTTGTAGATTTTTTGATGACACCCACATTCTGATTGGTGTGAGGTGATACCTCATTGTAGTTTTGACTGGATGAATTTAGAAAGTAGCATTGACATTTACATATACATTTTTATGTGTAAACTAGATAACTAATGGAAAGCTGCTATGTTGGGTGGGTGGGAGAGAGGCTCAAGAGGGAGGGGACAAATATATATAGTTATGACTGATACAAATTTTGTAGAGCAAAACCAACACAACATTATAAAAGCAATTAGCCTCCAATTAATTATTTTTAAAAAAACTACTAAAAAAAAAAAGAGCAGCCTTGTGTCAAGGTGCTGTTTCCCCATCCATCAAAGAGTATGCACAACAGTATCTTTGAGCTGTTTTTCAGATACTGAAACCCTTTCTGGTTGGGAGAAGTTAACGATTAACAGTGGTAGGCTGCCCACAAGCAGGCAGACTCCAGACCAGCTGGACTTGAAAGCTGATGATGCTGACTCCTGCTTGCTTCCCACCAACCCATCAGAATGTGTCTTCTGACCCTGCCACTGACAGCCTGTTGGACCCCTGTCACGTTACTCAAACTTCCTGTGCCTCAGTTGCCCCATCTTTAACATGAGATATTGTAATACTTAGTGTGATAAGGGCTGACCAAGAAAACACCAGTAAAGTACATATTCTGGATGAGTCCTGAGTCCTGGGCCAGTGTCAGCTGTTCTTGCTCATTACTTCACACATAAGTGGAGGTATGGCTTCAGCTGGCCTCGATCCCTAAGAATTTCAGGGCGGTGCTCAAACCCAAACTAGAAGCCAGCCAAGCTTCCACCAAGCTGTTAGGGTTGAAGTGGTGTAGCCATCTGCCTATAATAAAGCATGTATCTATCTCTGTATCTATCTATTCATCATCCATCTATCTATATGTATATGAGCAAAAAAAGGTGGTAACATATACTAACATATAATAAATCATATCAGATTTCAGTATACTAGTCATGTTTTCCTCATATTTTTGTTTTAGTGTGTGCAAAGGAGCATGTCCTAGGAATCATTAACCTACTGAGCTCCCTGGGCAGGATGCGGGTTTTAGTCCACCGTTATTTTATTGTCTGGGGGCCTGTCTCATGCTACTGTGGCATGTTTTGTTGCTAAGCAAGCCTGCTTGGTTTTGTGGTTAAGCAAACTTGCTTTCTGGAGTGATCATTAACTTAAGGGGTCTCTCATGCTTCTTTCTTTACTGACGATCTCCTAGAGGATTTAACTATTTAATCTTCTGTTTTGTCCCTTTACTCTGTCCCTGGCCATCTGTGCGGTCCCCAGAACCTTGGTCTCCCTGGGACCAGCACTTTTCATGTAACTTCATCTCTCTCCATGGGGCCTGCTTCTTCTTTTTTTTTAAATACATATTTATTCATTTGGATGTGCCAGGTCTTAGTTGTGGCACATGGGGATCTTCAATCTTTGTTTTGACCTGGGAGATCTTTAGCTGAGGCATGTGAAATGGAGTATTTCCTGCCATATCAATAGACAAAGATGTCACAGCCATCAGCTATTCTGGCCCTCCAAATGTGAATTTCTGAGCCTGGGCGACACCCAGAAAGAACAATCACAGTTCAGTCTGCTGCCACTCCCTATGGTGAATGAGGAACTAAGAAACTGAAAAATCAAATCACAGGATGCTGGCTCCAGGTAGCTGAGATGCATAGGAGAGGAATGATTTCAGTAAACCCAGACTCTAGTATCTTCCCAAACATAGAAAAAGTGCTACTTAGCATAGAAAAGTGCTAAATTACTTGAGATACCTGATTTTCCTACATTAGCAATAATCTTTTGATGCTCAGGCTACTTGCCCCTTGTTGCAAACTTTTATATAACCTGGTTCTGCCCCCTGCCCCTTTGGAGCAGTTCTCTCAGGTCATTTGAGATGCTGTCTCCCAGACCTGAAGTCCTAAAAATTCCCACCAAATAAACTATAATGCTCAACTTTCAGGTTGTGACTGCTTTTTTAAGTCAATAGGCATGTGGGATCCAGTTTCCTGACCAGGGATTAACCTTGGGGCCCCCTGCATTGGGAGCTCGGAGTCTTAGCGACTGGATCACCAGGAATATCCCAGGCCTGCTTTTTGTCTTTAGCAAAATGGCAGGATTATGAGTGTTGCCTGATGGAGAAAGCTTCTCTCCAGCCTCACAGCAGGTAAACAATGACAGGTCACAACAGCCGAGAATGAATGCGTCCTTCCCAAAGAGGTGCAGTTATGGTGTTTCTGAGTCGATGTGACAGAGTCAATCCCAGATAAAAAGGAGCATCTTGTGTGGCCTTAGAAAATTTTCTTTCCTGCACACCCAGGAAGAGAGGCCCTAGTACTCTCCAGCTTGTGCACACCACCCTTGCCCTGGTTCTCAGCCCAGGGTCTCCTCATAGGCTGCTCACTTGGTCTGAATCACTGCTCGGTCCTTTTTGTAGCTGGTTCAGTCTCATCCTTCAGGTCTCATTCAGATAGTCTTCCCAGACAGGTCTGACTTGACGCCAACATGGAAGAGTATGCTAGCCCTTAGCATCGTCGCCTCTCAGCACCCTGTCTGGTTCCTGCACGGCGCTTGCCACAGGTTCGAAGTGCATGCTTTTGTGTACTTGTTTTCTGTCCATTTCCCCTACTTGACTGTCATTGCTGTGAGGGCAGGACTGCATCCTTTTGACTCTACTCCGACCCAGCACCGTCACAGTGGCTGGCTCAGAGTGTACTGACTTACCCTTTGTGCTCACACCTTCCTAAGGAATTTTCCACACTCTATTTTCCTCACAGCCCCTCTACCAGGTGAGTCCCATTATTAGACCCATTTTTTTTAATAGATGAGGAAGCTGAAACACAGAGACATCCAGTAACTTCTTCAAGATCACATAGTAAGTAGTGGGTCCAAGAGCCTTTCCAGGTAGAGCTGTCATTGGAGCTGGCCCTGGTGCACAGAAGCCTTGCCACCTGTCAATTACAGATGCTGAAAAGGAATCTTCTGAATGGATAGACGATTAGAATCTCTTGTTCCCATATAATCCAGTCTGAACCCACCCAACTCAGTTAATTCTTTCACCCGACACTCAGTGTTGTGACGAACTGTGGGGACCTTACCCTCAGGGAAGTTCACAGCAGCGGTGACAAAATAAGCCACTGTGCATATAACCAGCCAGCTTTCCAGGGTTCTCCACCACCTGTCTGATTAGCTCATCAGGTGCCCTGGGGACACTTGAATCTCCTGGATGAGTCTGAGATGCCCACAGCACTCCTGGTCTTGGCTTCACCTCTTCATCCTTTATTTCGAAATATAGACACCAAGGCCCAGGGAAACTAAGAAACCTGCCCAAGGGCACATAGATAAAAAGGAGTAGGAAGAGGATTTGAATGCTTCCAACCTGATTCTTGAGAGTCCCTTGCACAGCAAGGAGATCAAACCAGTCAGTTCTAAAGGAAATCAACCCTGAATATTCATTGGAAGCACGGATGCTGAAACTGAATCGCCAATACTTTGGCCACCTGATGCAAAGAGCCGACTCATTGGAAAAGATCCTGATGCTGGGGAAGATTGAGGGTGGGAGGAGAAGGGGATGACAGAGAATGAGACTTTTGGATGGCATCACCAGATCAATGGACATGAGTTTGAGCAAGCTCCAGGAGATGGTGAAGGATGCAGAAGCCTGGCTCGCTGCAGTCCATTGGGTTACAAAGAGTCGGACACGCCTGAGCAACTGAACAACAGCAACCTGACCCTGGAACTCCCATGACAACCTCGCAGTATACTAACGCATATATATGGAATTTAGAAAGATAGGGATGATGACCCTGTATGCGAGACAACAAAAGAGACTCAGATCTATAGAGTGAACTGTTGGACTCTGGGGGAGAGAGGGAGGGAGAGGGTGGGATGAGATGGGAGAATGGCATTGAAACATGTATACTATCATGTAAGAAACGAATCGCCAGTCGATGTCCGATGCAGGAAGCAGGATGCTTGGGACTGGTGCAAGGAGAGGACCCAGAGAGATGGTATGGGGTGGGAGATGGGAGGGGATTCNGGGGAGGGGGCGGGGGGTGGCTGGGCGCTGAGCTAGGACCCTCAGGCCAGCACTGTAATCAACAAGCCTCCATTTAAGTGCACTTACAATGGGCAAGATCCTGCTTCTACTAGAGGAAAATGGTCAGGAACAAGGGGTGGGGGGAAAGTCCAGTAGAATACGTCAGTGAGGCTGAGACCTAAGCAGGCAAGAGAAATGAGTTCAAGTTCAGCACCCTTTTCTGGAAATTCTTTCCAATGAAGCCATTTATAGGAAGTACCAGGTACAAAATGATAGTTATTAATAGTTTCCAAACTCCAGGCTTTCACATTGCTGCCTTTAGGAGCTTTGTCACAACCACAGACCACCTACATTAATTACTTACATGAATCACTTTAAAAAGCTTAAACAACATTATTTTTTAATTTATGAAAAATATAGTTATTTGAAAACAGTCATTCAAAAAAAAAAACCCTCAGTGGGAAATGAGCCATATTAGGTGGTAACATTACAAATAAACGTAATGAAAACAAAACAATGTTATTAAATACAAACCAGATGTCATTACCAAGTCTCAAACAGAGGTCTGCTCTGTAATTGTGATGAAGAGAGAGAAATACTGTCACAGAAGTGCCAAAGATACCAAACTAAGCTTTTCTCCCCGCTACCATCAAGAGTAAAAGTAAAGCTGAAAGGGAATAATTTTCTCTCTAAATAAATCAATATAATTTAATGCCATTTGATGCCCCCAGGAACCACTTTGGGCACCATCAGTAGAACATGTCACAAGCCTGGGAGACACTGGGGTTGGAGAGGAAGGTGCCTGAGCACACACCTTTCTCTGCCACCCATTAGCTTTGTGACTTCAGATAAGTCACATTTTTTTCCCCACTCTGGGCCTCAGTTTTCTCACCTGTAAAATGCAAGGTTAGACTAGAATTTGGTTTCTAGGTGATTTCTCTGGCCCTTCTGAGCCTCAGATTTTATAACTCAATCAGGGCAAGTGATATTACTTGTAGCAAATTCCAGCACACGGAAATCGAGGCTGTGTCCTAGAAGAGCCATTCAAAAAGACCATTGTTTCCACACAGGGCTCATTTCTGGGCTGAAATCAAGTTTCGCAACTTTCCAGAAAGGCTTTCTCCATTGGCAAAGGCCATTCAGACCCGTGAAGAAGAGCTGGGGGTGCTGGGTAGGAGGAGGACTCATCAAATAAAAGCCCATCGGATTCTAGAAAACCAGCCTTAGCAGACAGCTGGAGTGGCTCACTTTGTTTAGAATATTTTGTAAAGCGGTAGGATTATCTGCAATGATAAAATTCATACCTCCCAGCCTTCAAATAAAGATGTCCCCGGGAGGGTATTGATAGCATCATTGTTGTTGGAAAGAGAAAGCCAGAGCAGCCGGTGATCCCTTTGTGTGTGGAATAAAAGGGCTGGGAAACAGATCTATTTTCGTATTAGTGAACCGCAGACCACAGAGCCCCCAGATTGACTCATTCTTGGGCCACAACAGCTCCCCTCCAGGAAGCCGGGATGTGCCTCCAGCAAACAAGCACAGGCCTGGACACCCTCGGGGCAAGGGACTGATTTAGGGGCACAAAGAAGCGCAGGTCTCCTGTGCTCCTGCGGTCGCCCCATGTGCATCCTCCACACACCTGGGCCCGCTGGTCCCAGCCCTCCCGCTCACGACTCACAAGCTGTGGCAGCAAAGGACCCCCCACCCCTCTTCTCTGCCCATCGGATTGTCCTGGCCACCCCTGAGGACACAGTGAACACTTGGATATTGTCCTGCCCAAGGATGAGGATAGCTTGGGAGCCGCAAATCCAACAGCTTCCTTCCCTGGAACTAACTGAACAATGTCAAGCATTAATTATTTACATTTTCCCAGTTCTGCTTGAAATCTACAGGGTTCCTCCAGGAAGTGCCAGGGCCAGAATCTGAGCCCCAGCTGACTGTCTCCAGTCTGGGCTCTTAACCACCATGCAAGACCCATGAAAGAACTGCCATGGGTGCCAAGAGCTCAGCTCTAAAATCCAGCAACGTCAAGTTTGAGTCAGAGTTCTGCCATGTAGCCTCTCCCCAAGCCTCAGTTTTCTCATCTGTAAAACAGGGATAGTGACATTAAGTACCTTGCAGAATGCAAAGAATAAATAAAGTAAAACCTGTTCTGTCCTCGGCACAGTGCCAGGCACACAGGAAGTGGTCAGTAAACCCTAAAAATTATAACCATGCATGATGGCAACAGTGACAATTTTACCATCCTCTCTGCTGAGCCTGGCCCTTGCCTGTTCCTGCAAGTACCACGACGGAAGTCCCACAGCCCCTCCAGCTTCACCTTGAGAGTTTTGGGGGAGGTCAGTGCTGGGAATGATGGCAGAGTTCCTCTGGTCAGTTTGTGGATGAGGCCAGAAAGGAGAAAGTCTTACCCAACCTCAAGGAGTGAACAATCAGAACCAGGAATCTCAGGGGACTGACACCAGCCCAGGGCTGGGCTCACCACGCCCCATCCCCACCCTTCAGCAGTTTCTGCTGACCTCCTTTCCCACTGCACTCCAAGGCCCTGAGGGGCTCACATCCTTCTCCAAAACTGGCTTTCTGGCAGGACTGGGCCAGGCTGGGGAAGGAGCAGCCTGGACCCATAACTCAGCCAAGTCACCTGGCAGCTGCTCCCAGCTCGTAAGCCATTAAATCCTCCACATCTGCTCTCTGCTCCAACAGCGGGCGGAGGGGCCTCTTTCTTCCCCCCTCCTTGAGAGGCTTGGCTGCTGCACATGCATTAACTCTTGAATTTCAGCCCTGTGCTGCCTCCCCAGCCACCTCTCCCTCCTTGTGTCCTGTCCTCCCCCAACCCATTAGCCACCCCTCCCCCAAGTCCTGGTGGTGGTGGTTTAGTCGCTCAGTCGTGTCCAGCTCTTTGTGACCCCATGGATTGTAGCCTGCCTGGCTCCTCTGTCCATGGGATTCTCCAGGCAAGAACACTGGAGTGGGTTCCAATTCCTCCTCCAGCGAATCTTCCCAACCCAGGGATCGAACCTGTGTCTTCTATATTGCAGGTGGATTCTTTACAGCTGAGCCACAGTGGAAGCCCCGCACCTAGTCCTAAAGCGAAGTGAAGTCGCTCAGTTGTGTCCGACTCTTTGCGACCCCATGGACTGTAGCCTACCAGGCTCCTCTGTCCCTGGGATGCTCCAGGCAGGAATAGTGGAGTGGGTTGCCATTTCCCTCTCCAGGAGATCTTCCCAAACCAGGGATCAACCTGGCTGTCCCGTATTGCAGGCAGATGCTTTACCATCTGAGCCACCAGGGAAGTCACCGAGTCCTAGCTACACCTAAATCAGAAGCTAAGCCAGGCATAAAAATCACTCAAGTAAAGGCTGATTACCTGCATGGGTAAGTAAGTGAGGCAGGGCCATCCCTGATGGGAGAAATGAATGCTCTCCCAGCCCTTTCCCTTCCTTTAGAACATCAGTCCCCAACCCTGGGGAGATCTTAAAAATTCCAATGGGAAGACCCCACCCCCCAAAAATCAGAAGCCCTATTTTAGGACCAGGTTTAGCAAATCTTTCCTGGTTATGCTAACACCCAGCTGTGGCTGACAACCACAAGCTTCCCTCCAAACCAGGCTTTCGCCTGTGGACATTCTCAGGGAGCCTTTGTCAGCCACACCTGAAGCTGCAGAGACCTCCTGGCTGCCAGCCTCTTCAACGACTCAGCAATCGTGTGCCCAGGCTCTGGAGTCAGACAGCCTGGGCTCAAGTCCTTTTCTGATCACGGACTAGACAGACACGTGGCCTCTAGGTGAGGATTCAGCCCTTTCCTCAACTGTACCTTGGACTAGGATGGTGATACAGAGCAGGATCCTATTTCTATTACAGGAAATAGGCTTCATTCAGGACCCCTTTACCTTCCTTCCCTGATTTCCAAGGAGCAGGTTCAAACAGTTGCTAATTAGGGAAGGGAGGGGATGCAGAGACAAGAGGGGAACTGTCAAGAGAAACAGTAGTGCAGCCTTGGGGTAAGGTCCTGATTCTGCATCAAGGGATATACACAACAATATCTTTGAGCTGTTTTGCAGATACTGAAACCCCCTACCAGGTGGGAGAAATTAACAGTGTGCTGCCCACAAGCGAGTAGACCCCAGACAGTTGGAATCAGAAGGCTGGTGATGCTGACTCCCACTTACCTCACCGCAAACCAACCAGAAGAATATCCATAAGACCTCTCTGAATCATTACCATAAAACTCCTCACTATCCCCTCCAGGTTGGGACACACAGTTTTGAGGGCGTTAGCTGCTGTGGGGTGCCCTTTGCCTGACAAAGAAATAAAGCTACTCTTTTCTGCTTCATCCAAAACTGTCTCTGAGATGACATTTGATGTCAGGATGCAGAAGCCAGATTCGGCTTCAACGGCACTGACATCACAGTGGTACTGAAGGAATGAAGGAGGTGATGATGTAAGAAGCAGCCAGAGCATCCGCAGGCACATAGCAGGGCCCCAGTGACCGTGGTGCTCCGGTCTCAGGATGCCTCCACCGCACCGGGTCCACGGCTCCTCCCCAGCGCATCACTGGAATCAAACAATATCATGACAACTGAAGGAGCTGACCATGCTTCTGCCTCTGCCTCCTGTCTCCATGGGCACATGACGTGTCTCTCGGTGAGCTCACTGGATACATGAAAGAGACAAATGCCAAGGATGGCTCTGCGTGTTGCTGCAGAAAACAAGAGCTTCCATCTCTCAGTACTTGTTGGAGCAACACTTCAGTGATGCCACTTATCATGTTTTGGTGATTGTAGAGCTTTTTTTTTCAACGCTCTAGGTTTTTTTTTAAATATGCAATTAAGAATAAAAAATAAATACAACATTAAAAATATGCTATGATGTGACCTGTGCAAACCATCATTTTTAAACTCCAGATGCTAGCCCTCCTTGTAAACACAGTGATGAATGGTGCCTGTGGGTCCCCCTGCTGTGAGGAGAGTGCCTGAGGGGCAGGGTGTTCTTTTTTGAGTACCTTCATCCCCACGAGGAACTGGAACACAGTACCCTCAGTGTGATGAATTTTGAGACAGACTTGCGAGGGCATCTTCTTTCCTGTTGCAATTCCTCTCTGGCTCTTCACAGAGGCATCAGAAGAGTACCCGGACAAGCTTCCCTCAGAGCTGGGGTTTGAGCTTTTGGTCTTTAATTAATCACGGTGACTTTCAGAGCCTCGGTTTTCTCATCTACAAAATGGGGATAATGACATTTTCCTCGCTGGGCTATTTGAGTTTGGTGAGATGACAAAGGTATGAAAACACTGAAATTGCTGCAGAAAGTGGAGCGGGCCCAGCTTGAACAAGCTTGTTTTTCCTCCTAAATCCTTCATCCTGGGAAACTCGAGCCAGCTCCTCCTGCCTCAATGGGGAAGCCCTGGATCTTTGGGAGCCTATTAGCTGAGCCAAGTGGAGAGTTAAACATCCAAACTGACAAAGGGCTGTGGAGCTATTCAGAACACCCCACTGCCCCAGCAGATGGTCCTGGGCCAGATGGTTCACAAGGAGGGGCGGGGGCGGGGGCAGGTGTTTGTTGCGGCAGGAGAGCGGTGAGAGGGAGTTTGCTGGTCTGTCCCCTGCCCTCCCTTGGATGTGTCCTGCAGGGGAGGGGCGCTGCCCAGCCCTGACAGATGTGCAGACTGGGAAGGTTTCCAGGTACAGGGTAGGAAAAGTGGGCAATTAACCCCATGCCAGGACCTGCTAAGGCAAATTGGGAAGTAGGTGAGTGTGCCTCGGTGCTTTTCAGCTCCTCTGCTCCTGTTTCCTCACCTTCAGCCAAAGACCTTCTGTGAAACACGGGTTGATGCTCCAACCGGGCAGATCCTACCTCTCTTCTCTCTCCCTCCAGCCCCATCAAAGCTCACTCATCTCAGTTCATTCTCCCTAGGACTTTATTCCTGCCTGCTGAAATAGTTAGGCAGCAGCAACCATGCATGCTGAGGATTTAGACCCTATAGCATCTCCTCCCAGGACCCTCCGGCCATGACTTACCCCTGTAGAATTTCTGTGCCACCTGAGGTCAGGGAGGGCTTTTCACATTGTTTGGGAGAGTCCCTGTTCCACCCAAGAGAGAGGCCACTGCAGAGAGAGGGAGCCAAGGAACTTCTGCTTGCGCACTGTGCAACGTCATTACCCTCTCTGGGCTGTGGCCCTGTGCATCCACGATTCAGTCGAAATTGGAGCAGTGCGAAGATTCAATGGCACCAGCATGGAAGTGAAGGAATGCATGTCAGGCACTTACCCCAACCCTTTTGATTTCAGACACATAGCAGCAACTGGTAGCTTGAGGGAAGCATTGAGAAGTAGCTGGAAGTGAGACCGTAGTTGCCTGACCAGGAATTGGACTCTGGCCACCTGGGTGAAAAACAGAAGCCTTAACTCCTAGGCCATAAAGGCCAGTGACTTGAGCCTAAATCCCCAGACCTTGCCTGCCTCGACAAGAAAACTGATGAGGAGGCGGAAGGTAAGAAAAAAGCAGAGCATTTGTTGGAAAAAGGAGAGTATATGCAGAAAGACAGCCAGGCGGGCACAGTGGGAGAGTTACGCCTTTGAGAAGTTTAAATCCTTTACCACCAGTTTTCAGGGTCTTTGTCTTCTCTTTGGCCAATTGTTTTATTTTACCACTCGCCCAGCCTACTAATTTGACTCAAGACCTTCCCCTAGGCATGCATGCACCCCTCAGCCAAGATGAATTTCAGCCAAAGGACATTTAGGGAGGCGGGGATAGCAAAAATCCTCATGACCTTGCATCCCTGCCTTTTAACCCTGAGAAGCCTTTCTGTGCATGTATAGTGTCTCCCTTGCCTCAAAGAGCAGGAATATGTGATCCTTTGCTCAAACAGGGTTTAGCTCCTCTTTGTTCCTTCCATGACTGTTAACATAAGATGTCCTCAAGAGACAGAGCCTGACTCTTCACCCTGTTTCTGTCATTTCTATTTTGGAGAGTGAGCAGGAGGCAGATTGTTAGTGCCTGATGCCCACCTATCTCCTGCCTCACTTTCACCCTTCTAATGGTGAGTTGCATGTTTGGGGGCCAGAGACCAATCAAGACCCCCCATCATGCAGAGATTCAGTATTTAAAATACCGTGGTTTAGGAGTCTGTATTAATTTTTTGAAGTCACTGTAACAAAAGACCAGGTAGAGTAAATGGCATAAACATGTGGACTCACAGTTCTAGAGGCTGGAAGTCTGAGATCAAGGTGTCAGCTGCCTGCTTCCTCTGAGGGCTATGAGGAGCATCTGCCCAGACCTCTCTCCTTGGCTTGTAGATGGCCATCTTCCCCTAGCATCTTCACATTGCCTTTCCTCTATGCGTGTCTGTCTCTGGGTCAACTTTCCCTCTTCTATGAGGACATCAGTCATCGGCTTAGGCGGCCCCCGGTACTCAGAAAGACCTCATCTTAACTAATCACATGTTTAAAGATCCTGTCTCCAAGGAAGGTACTTGCAAGGTACCACATCCTGAGGTACTGGGATTAGGACTTCAACATGTAATTTGGGAGTTGGGGGTGGGGGGTGCACAATTAAATCCATGATAAGGCTAAACATGGCTCAGCTATCATACAGGCCTGAATTCCAATGATATGGGATCTTACTTAGATGAGTGTCTAAGCCTCAGTTTCTTCATCTGTATAATGGGTTTTGCCTGGGAAGGATATTATCTAGCAGAACTGAGACAGTGCCTGTAAAGCATTCAACATGTGGGTTTGTTGTTGTTGTTTAGTTGCTAAGTCATGTATGACTCTTTTGCAATCCCATGAACTGTAGCCTGCCAGGTTCCTCTGTCCATGGAATTCTCCAGGCAAGAATACTGGAGCAGGTTGCCATTTCCTTCACCAGGGGATCTTCCTGACCCAGGGACTGAACCTGCATCTCCTGCATTGGCAGGCGGATTCTTTATCACTGAGCCACCAGGGTGGGTTGGCACCAGGTAAGTTTCAAAAGACATCAGTTGTTATTATGTTTATTCCACAGACTACCACCTGGGGAATTGTCCATGATACCCTCCAATCAGGGCTCCAAAGACGCTTACTCCTTGGAAGAAAAGTTATGACCAACCTAGACAACATATTCAAAAGCAGAGACATTACTCTGCCGACTAAGGTCCGTCTAGTCAAGGCTATGATTTCCCCAGTGGTCATGTACGGATGTGAGAGTTGGACTGTGAAGAAGGCTGAGCGCCAAAGAATTGATGCTTTTGATCTGTGGTGTTGGAGAAGACTCTTAAGAGTCCCCTGGACTGCAAGGAGATCCAACCAGTCCATTCTGAAGGAGATCAGCCCTGGGATTTCTTTGGAAGGAATGATGCTAAAGCTGAAACTCCAGTACTTTGGCTACTTCATGCGAAGAGTTGACTCATTGGAAAAGACTCTGATGCTGGGAGGGATTGGAGGCAGGAGGAGAAGGGGATGACAGAGGATGAGATGGCTGGATGGCATCACGGACTCGATGAACGTGAGTCTGAGTGAACTCCGGGAGCTGGTGATGGACAGGGAGTCCTGGCGTGCTGTGATTCATGGGGTCGCAAAGAGTCGGACATGACTGAGTGACTGAACTGAACTGAACTGAGTCCATGTAACCGGGGGATGAGTTAAAAATCGTCAGTTGTGGATTGCAGGTGTCTAACCAAATCTATCATCCAAGGCTTGAGAAAATGCTATATTGGAAGGAGTAAAGATTTCCATTGCGATTACAGTTTCTTTGGCGAAAGATTTTCAGGGGCAAGGCAGAAGTAATCATTCAGATAATAGCAATAGATGTTATTTTATGTGTTAATAGAAGCAAGTTTTTTTTTCAAGCAGTCACTCCTTTGAGCCTTGGTTTTGTTTGTCTTTGGAGGGAACAGGCAGCTCAGGATTGAAGCTCTAGCAGCTTGGAAGCATTCTCTGAGAATCCTCCTTTTACTCCCATTTCAGTCATTTTCAAATATTTTGAGGGACCAAAGGGAACAGATTCCTACCTAAGTGTGTCTCTAGTCCCCCAAACCTAAAGGTCTCCTGTCTGCCCCTGAAAAGCACCGCATTAGCCAGGTTTCTATCCAATTAGGAGCCTGAACTGATAACATATTTCCTGCCAAGAGAGAATAGCAATTCAAGAGAAAGACAGAAAGATTTCCTTCTTCAAAAGTATGGAAAAAGGGCTTTAATCAGAGAAGCAGATCTTTCTTTTTATGACTAAGGATAATATGTGAAATTCTCCTCAAAGCTGCACATAATGAAGGTAAAAGGAACCATGGGAAAATTCCCTTATGTTGCTGTAAAATTCTGATGAGAATGGGAGAGTTTTGGAATGTTGTAGTTAGTCTAAATTATATCTACTTTTTCTCAAAAGAGAATATTGTCTTTTCATTCAAAACCATAGCCCTAGCAGACTGTAATAGGCTGAATGAGGCCTCTCAAATATGTCCATAACCTAATCCCTGAAGCTTTATGGGCTGTGATCGTTAATTTTATGTGTTAAGTGGGTTGCTTGACCTAACAGTAGTATAGATGTTGCAGTGAAGATAACTTTTAATGGATTAATGGTTAGATTGGTAGACTTCGGGTAAGTAGATTTTTGACCCTTCGTAATGTGGGTGGGTCTTCTCCAGTCAGTTGGGGGTCTGAGGAAAGAGACTGAGGCCCCTCAAAAGGAAAGAATTCCCACTTCCAGACAGTCTTCAGACTCGGACTAAATGACAGCTCTTTCTTGGGTCTCAAGAATTACAGCGTATCCTGCAAGTTGGGACTTGCTGGCCCTGAAAATCACCTGAGCCAAAATCCTTTTAGCAATCTGTCTACCATTTACCTGTCTGTCTACACATCCCATTCATTCATTCTGTTTCTCTGGAGAATTTTGACTAAAATATATGACTTGATACTATGCCTACAATAGAGGACTAATGAGACCCCTCTGTGTAGTACAGGGAACTCTACTCAGTGTTGGTTCATGACCTAAGTGGGAAGAAAGCCCGAAAGACAGGGGATATATGGGTATGTGCAGCTGATTTGCTTTGCTGGACAGTAGCGACTAATACAACATTGTAAGCAACTATACTCCAGTTAAAAATTATTTAAAATAAAGCTGAAAAATATGACAAAGGAGACCTCACAGATGTGATTAAGTTAAAAACACTGAGTTCGGGATATTATCCTGGATTTCTGAGTGGACCTGGGGCAATCACAATGGCCCTTATGAAAGGGACGTAGGAGAAGTTAGAAGCAGAGGTGATGTGATGGCAGGAGCAGAGATTGGAGTCATGTGCTTTGCGCATGGAAAAGGACCCCCAAACCAAGCAATATAAGGTGTCCTGCTGCTGCTGCTAAGTCGCTTCAGTCGTGTCCGACTCTGTGCGACTCCATAGACGGCAGCCCACCAGGCTCCGCCGTTCCTGGGATTCTCCAGCCAAGAACACTGGAGTGGGTTGCCATTTCCTTCTCCAATGCATGAAAGTGAAAAGTGAAAGTGAAGTTGCTCAGTTGTTTTGCGATCCCATAGACTGCAGCCTACCAGGCTCCTCTGTCCATGGGATATTCCAGGCAAGAGCACTGGAGTGGGGTGCCATTGCCTTCTCCGATAAGGTGTCCATTAGACGCTAAAATGGCAAGAAGACAGATTCTCCCATCCCAGCCTTAAGGAGAAACCAGACTTGCTTGCAGATGCCCGATTTTAGGTCTTTTGACCCTTATAACTGAGAGAATACATCGGTGTTGCTTTAAGCCACTAAGCTTGTGGGAATTTGTTTCATCAGTAATACACTATGATACAGTGAACAAGAGCTGGCAAACAGAACTTGTAGGATATGTGAAATTAGAATTGCTTTTAGAGCCTTGTATTTTCAAATATTTATAATTATTACAACTAAGGGCTAATAGTCTTACCATTTAAATAGCTCTTATAAATGAATGAAAAGGCAGAAACCTCACAGCAAACATTATTGACCAGAAATCCACTGAAGAAGAAATGACAACATCAAATAAACACTGTAAGTATTTTGGCCTTGCTGATAATCAGACATGTAAAACAAAACAATGAGGTACTATTTTCTGCCGATCTATTGTACTTAAGTGGTTTGAGTTATAATACTCACTGGGGACAAGGCAGGGGTGAAGCAATACTTTCAAACATGGCTGGTAGAAGTAAAAATGATACAATCTGTTAAAAACCAAAATTCAACTGAGTAAATCTTAAAGATCTCATCGACTTTATTCAGCAATTCATGAATCAGACAGCATCTAATCTAGCAGATAGAAAGGAACTCAGAAGGGCCATTCAAGGCAAGAGATTTTATAAGCAGAAGGGAGAAGAAACAAGATGTACTAGGCCAAAAATAATGGACTGGTTTTTGCAAGGTTATTGCCTTGTAAGGGGCTAGAAGGTAGATTATCTAACTAATGTTGATCAGTTAATTCCTGATTGGCTGGTTTAAGATTCTGTTTCTGAGAGAGCCAAAACTATAATTATTGGTTTGGTGACATGGATTTAGCATAAGTGAGTCCATCTGGAGCCTCTTGTCTTATTTTTATTAATTTATTTTTAAGTATAATTGATTTACAATGTTGTATTATTTTTCTGGTATACAACAAAATGATTCAGATATCTATATGTATTTATATAGATATAGATATATGTGTGTGTGCACAGATATTCTTTTTCATTATGGAAATTCTTTTCCATAATGGATACANGATATTCTTTTTCATTATGGAAATTCTTTTTCATTATGGAAATTCTTTTCCATAATGGATACAGGATATAAACTATAGTTCCCTGTTTTACACAGTAGGACCTTATGTTTAGGTATTTTATGAATAGTAGTCTATATCTGCTAATCCCAAACTTCTAATTTGTCCCTCCCCAACCCCTTACCCCACTGGTAACCGTAAGTTTGTTTCCTGTGTCTGTGAGTCTGTTTGTTTTATATTAAGTTCATTCATTTCATTTTTTATATTCTACATGTAAGTGATATCATATGGTATTTGTCTTTCTCTGTCTGGCTTACTTCACTTGGTGTGATAATCTCTAGGTCCATGTTGCTACAAATGGCAATATGTCATTCTTTTTTATGACTGAATAGTATTTTATTGCACGTATATACATCACATCTTCTTTGTCCATTTATCTGTTGATGAACATTTATGTTGCTTCCATACCTTAAACAGTGCTACTATGGATAGTGAGGTGCAGGCATCTTTTTGAATTAAAGTTTTCTCCCTATATATGCCCAGGAGTGGGATTGCTGGATCATATGGCAACTCTTTTAAGGAACGTTCATACTGTTCTCCGTACTGACTGCGTTAATTTCCATTCTCATCAAGAGTGTAGAAGGACTCCTTTTCTCCTCACCCTCTCCAGCACTTATTGTTTGTAGATCTTTAGATGATGGGCATTCTGACCATGTGAGGTAATACCTCTTTGTAGTTTTGATTTACATTTCTGTAATAATTCATGATGCGAGCATCTTTTCTTGTCCTGTTGCCTTGTATTTTGTGTTTGGGGATTTTTTGCCACGTCATACAACCTGGAGGATCTTAGTTCCCTAACCAGGGATGACCTCAAAACCCCTGCAGTGGAGGTGTGAAGTTCTAACCACTGGACCTCCAGGGAAGTTCTAGCGTTGTCTTATTTTTAATAGATCAACTTGGAGATTATTTTCTTAATATGTATCATTAATCTTGACTATTTATATTCTTTCATCTACATATTCACTCTAGGAATCTAGCCTACAATTAGAGATGTGAGTGAAGGTGAGTGTACATGTTGCAGCACTATATAGGATTTAATGAAAACAATTGATAAATGTTTTCATCAATATAATAGGGGTTAAGGAAATCACTGTAAATATTATGCACCCATTAAATACATTGCTTTAAAATCTCTGTGCTGTAGTTATAGCAGCAAAAACAATGGAATAAGGATTTCAAAGGCACACCACTCCATAAAACTAATAAAAGAACTGGAAAAAATTAGTCAAAATCACCTTCTGACAATTGAACTGGAAAACAAAACCTTACAAAAACCAGGTGAAAGCTTAATCAAGAAAAGTAGTTGACTATTTATAAAAAAGGAAAGCTCCATCATGTTGTAACTGACCCTGGTTCATTTCCTGCTCTCCAATACAGTGGTAATCTTGAAAATAACAGCCCATATTCCCAGTAACAGCCCAGGGGAGCAGAACAAACTTCAAGAATGATGACAATTACGGCAGAATCTTGTTGTTTACCTACCCTGTATATAATCGTTTGCATCTGCTAATTGCAAACTTCTGATCCTTCCCCCTCTCCCCCAACAAGGTTCTACTGTATAGCACGGGGAACTATGTTCAGTATCCTCTGATAAACCACGATGGAAAAGAATATGGAAAGGAATATATAAATGTATAACTGAATCATTTTGTTGTGCAGCAGAAATTAACACTGTAAGTCAACTATACCTCAATAAAATTAAAAAAGAGAGAATTTTAACAATTAGTTCTGATCAGTCTGGTGGTTCCCTGGAAAACCAGCTTAAAAGCTTAAAAGGCTTGCCTGTACCTTGCCTAATTCAGTATCCAGCTAGAACTAAAGCAGCTACATGGGGGCAATTCTCACAAACACTCACAGGCTAAAGTTTTGGCTTCTCCTGCCTGAGGCATTGAATTGCATTTGTGGCAAACAATAGACCAACCGTAAAACTTGGGAGGAAAGGCTGGGGAATGAGATGCTTTGGGAATAAAGTTTTTGAAAAGCTCTAACTTCTTCCTGGGAATCCAGAAAGCCATGCAAATTCTCATGGCTCAGGAAAAAAACTAAGAATTAAGAAACCCCTAAACTCTCACTTCTGGCTGAACTTGAGACTGTGTAAACAAGAAGTGAAGGTTCCAATACAGTTGTGAATTGCCTGGATGATCACTAAATGCATGCCCCAACCCATGCAGTCTGTCTTCAAAGACTGGAAAACTTTCTGCTTCTAGGCATTTAAGAATATCTCTGCCCAATCATTACCTGACCAGTAAGTGGAACAGAGACTTCAGTTTCCACCTGTGATGAAGAATAAAGACTCTACAAGATTATTTTTACAAAGTCAACAAGGAGCAACAACAAAGTCCAGTCTCTTGGATTCCATTTTATAAAAATGTATCAGAAGATCTCATTGGAAAATTAAAGTAATTTACCTAGCCTCTGCAAACTGGCACCATTTCAGACATGGAATAACGTAACTTCTGGAAAACATCTGATTGTTACACATTATGGTTTTAATTAGAAATGTTAATTAAACACATATGCTAACCTGAAGCTGTCAATGGAAAAAAAATGATATTTGTAAAGGATAAGTGATGCAGTGTGTTGTCATGTGATTTGGCACAGAAGTAAATATCCTGGCAGAAAACTTGTGTTTGGTGGCAAACATGTCAGGCTGGAGTTTGCATATATGATTTCTAGTGCCATTTTTGCTCTGTCTGGTTCTAGGCAAATAAGTCACATTTCCAATCTGTGCCTCAGTTTTCTCATTTGTACAACAGTGGAGCCATAATCTCCTTCACATGGGATGGTGGAAAGGTTCAGATGAGAAAATTTCTGCTGTTTCGCAAAGTCTAGAATACTCTCTGGAGGCCTCGCCCAAACCTCCCTGGTTCCTGGAGCTCAGCTCACAGGTTTTGGGAACAGCTGAAGGGTCTGCTTCCTCCAGCTCCAAATGGAATAGCAAATAACTCACAGCAGGGCTGAGAATTCCAAATATTAAGAGCCTTCTTCTGTTTGTTACTCCTCTCCAGTGCTTGGCAATAACATAAGGCAAATATCAGGAACCCAGAGGGGAATTCACATTAAAAATAAAAAAACCCTGGCTTGCTCTGGTGTAATTAAGCAGTAAAATTAATATCCTCCCATTGAAATCAACTGACAGGGGACACAGGCCACCAATTCAATGACAGCAAAGGTGCCAAAGTTCGTTTGTTCCTTCCGAGATTTATCCATATTTCATGTTTTATGTCATTCTGCTTGTGTCAGAAAAACAGAAAAATGCGTGTATGTGTCTCTCTCACCCTACCAGGCTGATTTTCCTGAGGCATGGTGTCGTGTCTTGTTCATCTCTGCTTCCCTCCAGGCACCTATGTGCTTGACATGTGATTAGTCTTCCCCAAACTCAGGGTGGCCCAGTGTCTCCCAACACCTATTCTGGGAAGACACTATGGACTAAATTTGCATATTTCTCTGTTGATAGAGATAAATCATATGGTTATCCTAATTCTAAGTGAAATAAATGTTTGATTTGTTAATAACATACTGCAGTAGTCCCTGGCAATGGGAGTTTTCAGAATGGTGCCTAAGGCCTACTGGGCATCCATTCATTTGATCATTCATTTAACAAATATTTACAGAGAATCTTTTATGTGTCAGGTAATATACTGGATGCTGGGAATACAGTGATAAATAAGGTTGTCAGGGTTCCAGCCCTCATGAAGTTTATATTCTAACAGGGGTCTCCAACGTCTGGGATCTAATGCCTGATGGTCTGAGGGGGAGCTGATGTAATAATAATAGAAATAAAGTGTACAATAAATGCAATGTGCTTGAATCATCCCCAAACCATCTCCTGACCCCAGTCCATGGAAAAAATGTTTTATACAAAACTGGTACCTGGTCCCAAAAAGGTTGGGGATCGGGATCACTGTTCTATAGAATATAGAGAAAGCAAAGGAGACTCATGGTGATACATATGACAAAGTAAACCAAAGACACTGGGAAGTCCTGTCTAAGGAAGAGGCCTGAATGAAGTGAGAAAGGAAACCTCAGAAGGATCCAGGAGAGAACACTTCCAGTTAAAGGGAATGTGTGTGCTCCATATCCAGGGATGAGGACCACCTTAACATGACCTAAGAACAGAGAAAGACCAAGTCTGCTCAAACACAAATAAGGGAAGAGCAGCAGAAGACATGGAGAAGGCAATGGCACCCCACTCCAGCACTCTCGCCTGGAAAATCCCATGGACGGAGGAGCCTGGTAGGCTGCAGTCTGTGGGGTCACCCAGAGTCGGACACGACTGAAGTGACTTAGCAGCAGCAGCAGCAGAAGATAAAGTCAGAGAGACAGGTGCAGAGTAAATCATGCAAAATGCTGGGCTGGTTGAATAACAAGCTGGAATCAAGATCGCCAGGAGAAATATCAACAACCTCAGATATGCAGATGATACCACTCTAACAGCAGAAACTGAAGAGGAACTAAAGAGCCTTTTGATGAGGGTGAAAGAGGAGAGTGAAAAAGCTGGCTTAAAACTCAACATTAAAAAAAAAAAAAAAAACTAAGATCACAGCATCTGGTCCCGTCAAGGACTGATGCTGAAGTTGAAGCTCCAATACTTTGGCCACCTGATGTGAAAAGCTGACTCATTAGAAAAGACCCCGATGCTGGGAAAGATTGAGGGAAAGAAAAGAAGGGGATGACAGAGGATGAGATGGTTAGATGGCATCACTTACTCAAAGGACATGAGTTTGAGCAAACTCTGGGAGATAGTGAAGGACAGGGAAGTCTGGCATGCTGCAGTCCATTGGGTTGCAGAGTCAAACATGACTTAGTGACTGAACAGCAAGATTGTATGCTTTTGTGACTGCTTTTGTGACTTCCAAGTTCAGGGTCTCACTTTCCAAGGTTGGGCCCCGTTATTCATCTGAGCATGTTTCTTAGAACAGAGTGGTGCAGGGATGAAATCTCACGACGCTTCCTCATCTCTAACCTCAGAACTAGAGTCTCTTCTTGTCACAGATACACACATCAGCGTCATGACTGCAATTTCAGGACACCAAGTTTGGTGAGCAAAAAATGCATATTTACTGATCTATTCATTGAATCCTGATGTTGGGAAAGATTGAAGGCAGGAGGAAAAGGGGATGGACTGAGGATAAGATGGTTGGATGGCATCACCAACTCAGTGGACATGATTTTGAGCAAACTCCAGGAGATGGTCAAAGACAGGGAAGCCTGGCATGCTGCAGTCCATGGGGTTGTGAAGGGTTGGACATGACTGAGCAACTGAACAGCAACAAATCACTGAATCCAGCAAGCAGAATAATAGCACCTCCAAGATATCCACATCCTAGTTTCCAGAACCTGTGATGACATGGTAAGGGGGACCTAAGATTGCATACAAAATTAAGATTGCTACTCGGCCACCTTTTAAGATTATGCTGGATTATGCAGGTGGGCCCAGTGTGATCACAAGGGCCCTTAAAAGTGCAAGAGGGAGGCAGCAAGGGAGATGTGACTATGGAAGACCAGAGTCATTCAGTGCGAGGAGGACTTGGCCCGCCATTGCTGGCTTTGAAGATGGAGGAAGAGGCCTCAAGTCAAGGATCATGGGAAGTTGGCAGAAGTTGAAAAAGACAAAGAAACAGAGCTTCCTCTAGCATCTCCAGAAGGAAGACAGCTCCACAGACCTCTTGGATTTTGTCCAGTGAGAACCCATGTCAGATTCATAACCCGCAGAACTATAAAATACATAATAAATGAGTGTTGTTTCAAGCCATTACGTTTGTGGTCTTTGTTACAGAAGCAAGAGGAAACTGATACCCTGAACTTAATCATCATGCTATGCCTCCATTCATTAAGGTGGTGGAAACTTAGGCTGTGACAGTTCCCTCTTCCCCTGGATTGTTGCTGAGTTCTAGGAGTGGGGTACCAAGAGACTGGGGTGAAGTATGAACCTCTGGACCTTTGTGGTCATTTATCCACACTGATGTCCTTTAAAGTAGTGTATCATGTTCCCTGATTCTCTGTTGTCGAAACACACAGGTTGAGCCTGTGGCATCCCTCACTCTGGACTTTAGGACCCCTCCCAGCCTGGCTCCTGCTCTCAGATGCTTGCATGCTCCTCTCAAGGTGGTGGTGGAGGGGGTCAAGGGAGGGGGTCAGATGCTGTCCATCCTTACTCTGAAATCCCAAGAAAGGGGAGGGAGGCTGTTGGGAGGCTGCCTCATGCCTTTCTTGCCTAGATAGGCCTGTAGCTTTCAGCTCTGCTCTCCTTCTCTAGGCTGGTCTCTGAGCACTCTGAGTGAGAGGTCCCATCTGAGAAGGAAGGCTGAGCCCCGTCTGGTCTCAGGTTCCCTGGCATGGGGGAATCTTTTCTTAGGAAGACACCAGCTTCTATCCTTTTTTACTTCTGTCCAATTCTCTCTCTCTCTGATTAGAAAAATTTTACATCCTTTGAGGCAACAAATCCTGCCTGAAACCATCAAATATTCTTCTAAATCTTTGTTCTAAGCCTGAACCTTAGCAATGAATCTGATTCCTTCATGCTCTGATTCTGGTAAGAATCCTCTCTTTTTAAACGCTTTTTCTTTTCTTAATTCTAAAAAAAGTTTTGGCTGCACCACACTGCATGTGGAATTTCAGTTCCCCAGCCAGGGATCTAACCCATGCATGCGCTGCAGTGGAAGCATGGAGCCCTAGCCACTGGACAGCCAGGGAGTTCCTGAGACATCCCTCTCTTGAAGTCTGGAGGGTCCACGGTCTCCTGTCCCGGGGGAGGGTTATGAGATGACTACTGGAAATATTGATGGGAGGGAGAACGCCTTGGTTCATACTACTAGATGATTTCCTTCTCACCAGTAGTGGTATCTGCCAGTCACTATCATTCTCAAGAGGAAACGGGTCTGACCATGATGCATGTGTCTGGGGTAATCCCATTCATTGTGGGGCTGGGGAGATATGGAGTAGTCAGACTTGAGAAAAAAGCTAGGATAGTTGTCATCTCGACCAGACTCTACCTGTCTGGAATATGAATCAGGAAACAGAGGATTGCCCAGCAGGCTGCTAGCATGCAGAGGGACAAGAGAACCCACAAAGAAAGCAGGGAAGCTGAAGATCAGAAGCAGACTAGTAGTGAAAAACAAAGGAAATGAACCACAGCTCCTGGTGTGGAAGACTCCAGACATGGGGTCCCTGAAGCTTGCCGAACCACACAGCTGACAATAGCAGTTCCTAGATGCCAAAAGCTTGCTGTCCTCCTTGGGCTCAGGTGGCTGTGTAACAGTCCCATTACTTTAAGCAGCCAAATGAGGCTCTAACACATCATTTCATGTCCTTGATTCCAAAGACCATGTTATGCTGAGTTGTGTCCCCTCCAGATTCACATGTTGAGGTCTTAATGCTCAGTAACTCAGCATGTGACCTTATTTGGACATAAGGTCTTATGTCCAATAAGATAATTAAAGCTAAATGAGATCTTCGGATTGAGCCCTAACACAATCCAAGATGACTGGTGTCTTCATAAGAAGAGGCGATTTGTACACAGATAAACCCAGAGAGAGGGGCTTCGGCGGTGGCTTAGTGAGTCCACCTGCAATGCAGGAGACGCAGGAGACACAGGTTTAATCCCTGGATTGGGAAGATGCCCTGGAGGAGGGCATGGCAACCCACTCCAGTATTCTTGCCTGGTGAATCCCATGGACAGAGGAGCCTGGTGGGCTACAGTCCCTGGGGTTGGAGGGAGTCAGACACGACCGAAGCAACTGAACAGGTAACAAACCAGAGGGAAGCCATGGGAAGCCACAGGGAGAAGGCAGCTGCCTGCAGGCCAAGCAAAGGAGCTTCAGCGGAAACCAAGCCTGCTGCTGTCTCGACCCCAGCCTCCAGAACTGTGAGAAAGTAAATTTCTCTTGCTCAAGCCCCTGCTCTGTGGTGCTTTGTCACGGCAGCCTGACCAAAGTGTTTTGGATCTTAAGATCCTTCGTCCTAGGGTCCTGTGGTTGAGAGACAGTGGCTCGGCAGAATGGCATGTACCTTCCTTCTTGCCACCTCCTGAGGGACACTTTGTCAAACAGAGCCCCCACCCCACCACAGAGGAAAGCTAGTGCCCATCTGTCAGCCCACCCCTCCCTACTCTTCCTTATGCCTCACTAACCTGCCTGGATTCCTTTCTTTTTATTTTTTCCTGTCTGGATTCCTAAATCCAATATGTTGGCTATCCTTCACTTGAAAGATGGGTCAAGTCTCTTTTGGGGTGAAAATGCATCTCCAACCCCCATCCGAGGGGACTACCTCTTTCACATTCAGACTCTGAATTCAACCTTGTGTCACAATCCCTCCAAGTTTTTCTGCCATAACAAGTTCTTCCCAATGCCTCCAGAGCAGTGTTCCAGAAGTTTCATACCTGGTTGTTCACAAGATAATGTCAGATGATATGCAAAGAAACATTTTCTACATTGATAGTCATGTGTTTATTTGAATGTATAGTAGAAAAAATAAAACCCACACTTCAAACCTGTGATTTCACAGATATTGTTGCTCATGCTGAGGCTAACATAGGTGCTTGAATTGACTAAGTAAGTACTGACAAAGAGATATGGCAAAAATCAGGGCAAGGGCATGAGAATGCCTGAAGTTTGGGGGACTAAGATTGTCATGGCCAATGTGTAGGGCAGGGAGGTGTGGAACTTGTTCGAGTATGACAAGCCTCCATCACTCCTTCGCGTAATTGACCCAGGAAAACCCAACCTTGGGTGTCACAGGGACTAATACGCCTGGAAAGCTTCCCAGGAACTCTCAGGGGAAGCCAGAAAGGGCCTCAGGAATTCATGCTGCTGCAGGACCTTTAGCTTCCAAGTTGGTAGGTGTCTAAGGGGTCTAATGGGGCTTCACTTTTCCCAAACTCCTTGGCCTTTTCCAAGGTGAGCAACCTCAGCTGTGAAATGAATTTGGTTCCCCCTGTTCATGCATTAGACAAATGCAAGCCCTGTCTGTGAGTGCGGCCACTCGGCAGCACCCTGCAGGGAACACAACTGTTACCTACAACCGGCAGAACCCAACCGCTGCGAAGCTGAAGCGGCATCCTGAGGAGGGCATGGGAAAGGGGCGGCAGGTGACACGGGGCATCAGCAAATGGCCAGTCCACCGCATACAGACATCCAGGCAAAGCGGAGGCCTGTGTCTGCAAGCCCCGGGTGACACAGCAGCCGCCAGGTAGGTCTCCCTGTGCAGCCGAAAAATCACTTACCTGCGAATGGTTATGACTCCCTCATTCGACTGAGTTTTAGCTTGTTAGTTCTAAGGAGCCTTTAAAAAATTGAATATTATGGGAAAGCGTGCAACTGTGTGGGCCCTTTGTGATGTAACTGCATCTCCGGCTATATTCATCCAATGGCATTTAAGGCTCATTAAATTTTGAATCCCATGTCACCTGCCTTGGGCTCAGAATAGTTCTCCGTGTGCCTTTTGTCTCCCAACTCCATTTTAATGGAAATTGCTTCCATTCACCTCTCTTCTTCCTGCTAGCAACACCGATCTTTAATAATCTCCAAAGCAGAACCATTCACTCTGTGAACCTGTCATCTGGAGAATACACTGGACCCTGGCTGCTAACGGTGACAACGTGAGGAGCAGGATTAGAATATTCCCCTTCTTCCTGCTCTGGCTTTGCAAAAGGATAGCGCCTGCTTACTCTCAAAGTCACTGCTGGCTGGTAGCTTCGTCAGACCCTGGACTGTGTCTTGTGTCTCAACCCAGGAAATTTCTGTGGTGTAACACAGGAGAAGCACATACCCTACCTGAGGCCAGCCACTGGTCATAATAAATCAACCTTACATGCCGCTTAATGACTGCCGGACACTATTTCCCACGCTTATAACTGGCTGATGTGGGGATTATCCTCTTTTTGGTAGATAAGGCAGCTGAAGCCCAGAGAAGTTACATAAACCACCCAAAGTCACACAGCAATCAGGCTGTGTGGCATGGATTTGAGCCAGGCCATCTGCAGCTAGAAGCTTTACTTCTATCCACCCTGTTATACCCATCACCACACACCTGTAACTGATGGCTTTCCCATAGAAACATCAGACAGGCATTGCCAGGTTTTCAGGTTTTTTTCAGAGAAGCCAAAAATCTGAACTTTTACATAAACTGTCTCAATTTTTTAAAACTGGCGAGTAAAACCATTTTTTTAGCATTGCGAGGGACAACTAAAATGTTTATCGACAGAAACTGAGGCCTCCAGTTTAAACGAACTCTTTAAAGAGAGCCAAGTAGCCATCAAGTTCAGACCCTTCTGTGATAACAAGAAAGTTCCTTTCTTCAAAGCTGGACGGCGAGCCCTGAGGGCAGGAGAATTCAGTGCTGGGGCCCAGGTTGGATACCCGGAAAGCCACTATGTTTCACAGAGCAGGCGGCTCCTCCAACCGTGACAGTGACGTGTCTCTAAAGAAGGGTTCAAGGAGACCGGCTTTGCGATTGGTTGACGCCTGTGCTGCACTAAATCAGGGCAGCCAGTGTAGCAACCAGCATAAGAAATGTCAGCTCTCATTAGCCTGCGTATAAATCTGCCTCCACGAGAAGCGGGATGAGAGAACAACAGGGAAAACGCCAGGAAGCAGGAACATATGTTGTTCACACAAAGAGAACCTCCGACAATGGGTGTCTTCCTCCACCACCCGGGGAACCTGGAGCAAGAAGGCTTTGTTTCGCCTCCCCGACTCCCTGACCCCACCCTCCTCCATAACCGGAGCCCAGGAAATGTGTTTTCTCATCCATGGTAGGAGGTTCTGCTAAGTGTTTGCTGACACAGCTGAACAGTCGTAAAATGTCATAAAGAGTAAATGACTTGATAATGCAAAACAGTAATTAGGACGTGGTACATGTTTATGCTATTTACATATTTTAACACCCTGGTATTAACGTGTCTTCCCGGGTAGTACATAAATGCCTTTGTGCTATGCATCCTGGCTGCCACAGACAGGCAAGCCAAGACAGGCACCCCACGTGTCCCTTCCTCTTCTCTCCTCATCCTGAATCTGCATTCTTGGGAGCCCACCTGGCAGGAAAGTGGGCAGCGAATCACCCTCCACAGGACACTCGGGCATGGATGCCACTGGAGGAAAGTCAGAAGAGAAGGAAGTTCTGCCCTTAATGAGAAATCCCACTGCAGGCTGTCTATAGAGGGGCTGGAGGCAGTAGGTGAGCTGCCTCAACAGCTCTTCTAATAAAAACAAAAAGCTACAACCCCTGATTTGTAGCACTTGCCAGTTTCCAGGGAGTAAACCCTCCCACCATGGCCAATTTCAAGCTTTCAACGCAGAACACAGTGTTGGGAAGAGATGCGCCTGGCCGGCTCTCAGAGGCGAGCTGTTTCTATCACACATCAGTTGAAGGTCATGGGCCACTATCTGATTGGCCTCAGCCACTGCCTTAACCCCTTTGCACGCAGAGGGTTATGATAAAGGCTGAAGCTAGAGGCTATATTCCATATGTTTTCTAAGATGCCAGGGCCCAGTTTTTTGTGCAAAAGAACTTGAGTTGGGAAGCTGGTAGTCAGTCGCATAGCTCTTGCTGCACAAAAGGGGAAACTGCAGCCCAGAGTGGGGAGGAATTTCTGCAAGGGCACACAGCAATCTGGCCTCAGTGTCGGGAAGCTGGAACTCAGGTTTTCTTATTCTCAATTCAGTGCTCTTTTCCTGTGCCTCCTGATTCCTGTCCAAGCATCACAGCCTTCTTCTGTGCCACCAAGGTCTCTTCCTCACCAGCCCCTGTGTGTTAGTGTGTACATGCATGCTGGAAGACAGGGCCTGGCAGGCTTACAGAGCCCTGCACGGTGATGGTTGCCAGGTAACAGGAAGACATCATGATGGGGAGCCTTCCTCTGCAGATATGGGTAAATGGGTGCAGCAGGAAATAGAACCTTCCTGGAGAAGAAGAAATTGGCAATGTCTGGTGTGAGGGTCTTGATTTAGAAATGGGGCACATCTAAGGCTTCCCAAGGTAGCTCAGTGGTAAAGAATCCGCCTGCCAAGCAGGAGACATGGGTTCAATCCTTGGGTCAGGAAGATTCCCTGGAGATGGAAATGGCAAACCACTCCACTATTCTTGCCTGGGAAATCCCACAGACAGAGGAAGCTGGTGGGCTTTAGTCCATGGAGGTCACAAAAAGTTAGACACTACTTAGAGACTAAAACAAGGAGGGGTGTCCAGAGAGATGTTATGGATCAATCAAACCTTGAAGAGGGGCTGGTCTCTGCCCTCAGTTAAGAAACTGAGGCTCAGCGCTAGGAAAGGACTTGCCCAAGCTTATACCATTAGTTGCTAGCAGAGCCAGGGCTACTGGAAATGGATGAGGTGGGATCTGGGGTTCCCACTGAACCTCAGCAAATATGAAAGAAGCCTCATAAGGCAAAAGCAGTCCCAAGCCCAAGCCGGGAGGTTTAACAATAGCATCCATGGACACATGTCTGGGATGCGCTGTTCAGAGTTGTCCCTGCCCACCATGAAGCCTTCTCTTCCCATCCTGGACCCTGGGGAGGGGAGAGAGCCAGGACGCAGCGAGAAGGAATGATGCTGACGTCATGGGGGGCTGTCAAATTCTGAGGGGTCACTCGGCTGAACAGATGGCAGGCAGATATTGGTTTTAACTCACACATGGTTGAGTAAATAATGTTTAAGTTTTTCTTGCCAACCTGGGGAGCCGAGCAGATCGCACTGAGTGGAGGTGCCTCCACCTCCCGCCCGCGTCATCTGCTCTTCCCGGGGTTTTCATTTCCTACCCTGTTTGTGCTTTAGAGCATGGCTGGCTGGTCAGGAAGCCATGCCCTTGGAGGCAGGAGCAAGTGTGCGGAAAGAGGGAGGGAGGGGGCGGAACGGGGTGGGGAGGCAGCCTGGCACTTGATTGCAACATGTGCCTGGGTAGTACCTGTCAGGCAGGATCACAGTCAAAGGGTGTCATAGGCAAATTGCCTGGAGGTTGGTCATATTTTAATTCTTGGTAACAGAGAACCTCACAAGACAGGACTAAGGGATGCATTTGATCTGCCTGCCAGAAAGATAATCTCTCCTTCCACAGATCAAAGAGCTGGGTCTGGGGAAACTTCCAGGCAGGACTTCTGGGTTCTGACCCTGACTCAAGCGCTCACTGGTTTGAGGCATTTCTCTTAATTTCTCTGAGCCTTGGTTTCTCCATGTGTCCAGTGAGGCTGTTGACTACTCTCAAGGCAAGAAGGATTTGAATGAACAAAGTGTGCATGAGTGGAAGAGGAAGAATGGGGACTTGGATGGTGAATTAACCTGAGTCCCTGATGCAGCAGAAATTGATTTACTGCATCACCATTTTTGGGCACCTCCTCAATCATGCCTTGAGACACAGAAAGGAGGGGCACACAGCTCCTATGCCCAAGGAGCTTGCATATGAGTGGGGCGACAGAGAACAAAATTACAAGGGTGGTCATTACGAATGGGCTCTGGGGTCAGACTCCCCAGGCTCACGTTCCTGTTTGTTACCTAAAATTGTATATCCTTGGTCTAGTAACCTCTGTACCTCAGCTCTGCCATCTCTAAAATGGGTATAATAAGAGTAGCAACATCACTGGGATGTGTGAAGACCAAAAACAAGATGCAATCAAAACCACTGACATGGTGGTGCCCAGGCCTATAGCAAAGGCTTACAAATATCAGTTGTTGTTACGACCATGCGCTAGGCCAGCAACTGCCCAGGATGCCAAGAGCACCAGGAAAGGGACTCATCCCAGCCTTGCGGGGAGCTCATCAGGGAGGGTTTCTGAGGGCGGGGACTCAGCTGAATCTTGATGAACACACTGAGTCAGCCACAAAAAGGCAAATTCATGAGGCGACATATGTCATACCTACCGCTGATTCATGCTGATGTTTGGCAGAAAACAACACAATTCTGTAAAGCAATTATCTTTCAATTAAAAAATAAATAAATTTTTAAAATTCATGAAAAAAAGCAAATTCAGTTAACAATACTGTGGAGCAAGAACTTTGGCAGAGTAGAGAGCAAGATGGACAGGGCCCATGCTTCCTTGCAGCTCATTCTCGACCTGAGGTCAGCAAACTTGAAGAGTCAGATAGTAAGTGTTTTCGGCTTGGTGGTCCATACAGTATCTACCACAACATCCAACTCTGCTATTTTGGTGTGAAAACAGCCACAGGCAGTACAGGAATAAACAGGCATGCCGTGCTCCCATAAACCTTTAATTTTGAGGATGTTAACGAGACATCATTTCACAGTATATAAAAATGCAGAATCGTTATATGGTACACCTGAAACTAATTTCACATTATATGTCAATTATACTCAATTTAAAAAAAACCTTAATTTTGAAAGCTGAAATTTGAATTTTATATAATGTTCACATTAAGAAATATCACTTTTCTTTTTTTCCTTCCCATTAAGAAATGTAAAACACATTCTTACCTCCTGGGATATACTGAAAATAGGCCATGGGCTGGATTTATCCCATGGGTCACAGTTCTCAGGTTCCTATTTCAGGGTAACAGTAGACATGGAATCAACAGAAACATGAAAATTTTGCATAGTGGCCAGTGCTAAAAAGATATCACTCTTTATGTGGTGAGGCAATAAGAATGGAAAAGATTCTGATTTAGTTAAGGTGGAAGGCTCTAGGACGAACTGAAATTTAGGCTGAAGTCAAATGATCAAGTAAAACTGAATATTCCAAATTCTGTGCAAAGGGAGGACCCATTCAAAGGCAGGCTCAAAGCCTATGCATGTTAAGGGCAGAAAGAAGACCAGGAGAAAAAGACCCAGAACATAGGATTTGTAAGGGAATTGGCTGGAAAAGAGATGAAAAGACCCAGAAAAATAGTGAAAGCTTGAGTTTATAAGGAGACCACATGTGATTAATTCAATATTTATGGAAATGGCCTTGGTTTGATTGAAGGAAAATATTTGAAAAGGGATTCATTATGTAAATAGCTTCTGTGATTTCTTGTTTCTACATGCAGACAAAAGGAGGGGATGTGTTAAAGCTTGCTGAAATACTCAATCAGTGTCAGTCGTTATCGGCTCCAGCTCCAAATCTCTGTCTTCTGCAGAGGGTAGGACCAGGCTGAGACTCGCAGAACTTCCAGGTGTGGACCGTGCATGACTTCTGGCATATCTGTTAAGACTTGTTTCTCATTCATCACAGCAGAAATGCTGGACTCTGTAGCCACAGCCTCTGTGCCCCTGGTTTGGCTCTTCGGTGGTGTCACCAAAATAGAGTGATAAGAGAGATATGGGCAAAATGTCAGCTTCCCAAGTTGTTGAGGAGGAGTGTTCTGGCTTTTGATGATAGTGATGACATGGGTCCTGGCCCTCTTTCCTGGTGGTCCCTCTCACTGACATTGCTGCTTAGGCAGGAAAGAGAATTAAATGTTTCAGGAAGAAATTAGAATTTGAAAGTCTGTTGAAAAAAGCATTTCCACACATCCCTGGGTTGAAGAATCAGATGGAGAGGCTACCTCCGGGCTTACTAGCTGAACCTCTAGATTCTGAGAGCTGAAAAATCTGGAATCTCACCTCTCATGTCTACACTCACACATATGCATGGGCACACACACACACACACACACACACACACAGCTCCCATAATTCTAAACTAAGTGGTTTCCAAAACCATACCCAATTTAACTTGAGCTTTATCAATTAAATAAGTAGTACTTTTTTTTTTTTTTTTGCCATTCTGCAGCTGTTGCCATCTGCCTAATTTCAATCAATTAACTTTTACTTAAAAACATTAAGTTTCTTGTTGCTGCAGCACTGGGCCAACTGTACAGTAAACTGTGAGTGTGAATGAGACGAATCAGTCACAGTGGCCTTTCTAGGGAACAAAGCTACTGTCAGAGCCACGTCTTCCCTGGAATCTCAGGCACAGAGCAAGGTAAGGGTGACTGAAGGGCCTGGACAGGGATTCAGGCCCGGGGGTAGGCATCCCGACAGTCTCCTGGCTGAATGGCACCCAACTCAGGAGCCAGGGCAGGAGCTTGGAGTGGATTACTGTGTAGACAGAGTGGGTGTTTCATTGGAGGAGGGGACCAGCAAGATTGATTTCCAGACTGAGCACTGGAGGGAAAGAGGGAAACCTGGGGGCTTGGGCAGAAGGTGAGGAAGGGGGGAAGGAAGCTTACATCTCAGAGGAAGAGTAGGGAGGCCCCTCTCGCCAGCTCCAGTCCCCACAGCCCACCTCTGGTCACCATACCCTCAGCCCACAGCCTCAGTCGGCAGACATGATCTGGTCCTAAAGTTGGCAAAGCACAAGGTTTTAAACTTTAATCTAAATGCTCCCCGCCATGGTCTTCAAAGCATGTGGAGTCTAGCTCTGCCCACCTGCTAGCCTCTCCTCCCAGCTCTCGCCCTGGTTCCCGCTGCTCTGGCCACTCTGCTCTTGGAGAAGCCCTGGGAACACTCCCAGCAAACTCTGCCTCCGGGTGAAGTATCTGTGTTCCCCACGCTCAGGGCTCTCCCCTGAGGGCTGGCTTCCCCGCCTCACCCCACCCCTGCTCATCCTTCCAGTGGCCTTCCCTCAGCTCTGCATGCAGCCTTGTCTTCTCGTGTCTTTATTTGCAACCAACATGTCACTTCCCGTCTGATTCATCTACAGGTTCAGTGTGTGAGATGGTGCCCAGCACACAGTAGGCACTCAGTAACTGTTCGTTGTGTGAATAGACAGGCGGCTCAGGCTGGTGTCTGCACCTGCAGCGGTGACCACCTTCCTGCGTCCTGGCCTTGTCTCCGAGCCTCCACTCCGTACCTTTGCCCTCTGACTGAAGAGACCTCTTCATTCTCCCGGCGGGAGGTACCGGGCCTGCGCCGCTCTGTTCCTGCACCTTCCCTGCGTGAAATACCCCTCAAAACCCACCACAATGCTTGAGCTTCTCCTCCAGGAAGCCTTCCTTTTTAAATTAATTTTTATTGGCGTATCGCTCCTTTCCAGGGTTGTGTCGGAGTCTACTGTAGAGCAAAGTGAATCAGCTCTACATACGTGTGAAGCCCTCTTTTTAGCCTCTCCTCCCATTCAGGTCACTGCAGCGCTATACAGTAGGTTCTCATTATTATCTGTTTTATATGTAGGATCAATAGTGTACATACGTCAATCCCAGTTTCCTCCTTTCCCCCTTGGTATCCATACACTGTTCTCTATGTCTGTGTCTCTATTTCTACTTTGCAAATAAGATCATTTGTATTATTTTTCCAGATTCCACCTATTTGCATTAATAATAGACAATATCTCTTTTTCTCTTTCTGACTTACTTCACTGTGACAGTCTCTTCCTTTTTATGGATGAGTAATATTCCATTGTATATTTTGCACCACATCTTCTTTATCCATTTCTCTGCCGATGGACATTTAGGTTGTAGATAGCCTTCCTTGACTATGTGTGTTGTGTCTCTTTGCGACCCTACGGACCACCAGGCTCTTCTGTCCATGGGATTCTCCAGCCAAGAATACTGGAGTGGGTTTCCATGCCCTCCTCCAGGGGAATTTCCTGACCCAGGAATCGAACCCTCGTCTCTTATGCCTCCTGCATTGGAAGGCGGGTTCTTTACCAGTAGCACCACCTGGGAAGCCCTCCTTGACCACACCAACTTCCAAAAATAATTTCTTTCTTTGAGTCTGAGCATCATGGACTCTTCATCCCATCACAATTACCCAGGGACCTTCCAGCATTCCAGATGCCAGCACCCTCTCCTAGACTTGGGCTAGGAAGCCAGAATGAGTCTGAAACACATTTTTAAAGCTCTTCTGATGATTCTTTCAGTCAGGTTTGCAATTGGCTTGGTGGTTCTGCTTGGTTTTTAGTTCATTTCAACTCTCCCATGAGGCAATAACCAGCTGAAAGGTTGGCAATGTTATTCACTCCCTCCCCATTATCCAGCCCATTCAGGCAAACAGGAAGTGCTCCATAGAGGCCACTGCAGAAAACACAGCAGGAGCCTCCAGAGTATGGAGTGGAGCGCTGGGTGCAACACTGTCAGGAGACAAAATGGGTGTTTGGAGTTGACTAGACTTAGGGCTGAGTCCTGGTTTTGGCACATACAACTTCAGGCTGCCAACTTCGCTCCCTGAGCTCCGTGTCCTTCATCGTAGAGTGAGGACGATCCCAGATCTCCTGAGTTTTTGTTATGGAGAAGACTCTTGGTGCCATCTATCAAGGACAGGCCTTGGCAGAGTGCCTAGTATGCAGTAAGTGCTCAATGAATGGTTGAGCTTTTGTTACTTTTGTTACTAAAGCAAGGTTTGCAAAGAGGCTCCACGTCCCTCCATGGGCTGCCAAAGCTGACTCAGCAGCAACACAGGGCCCATGTTGTAATTGCCCAGCCCCTCCGCCTCCCACTCCCAACTCAGGTTGGGGGTCTACTCAAGCAGCTGCATCCCCTCCCGGGCCCTCTCTCCCACCCCACCTGCCAATCATGCCCCATGGCCACACAGCCCGCCCCCCATTCAAGGAGCCTGGCCGTGAGGCAGCCTCACAGCACACGCAGGGCTCACACATGCTCGCCTGGCCACCCAGCATGCAGGCCCGTGTGCTGCCATGGCACAGTGCCCACTCCCAGGCACAGCGAGGCCAGTGCACAGCCCGGCAGATGGCAGCAAGGTGGGGGCCAGGAGAGAAGTGAGAGTTCCTGCTGGTGCTGGAGGTGAGGGGTTGGGGGTGGCATTGGCAGGGGGAGGGAAGGAGGCTTGGCAGGCAGGCCAGAGATGTGGTCATGGCTTGTGTTTGTGGAGCGGACTCCCACACTGCAGTTCCTGGCTGGGTTTTCCCCGAGGCCTGGCTCAATCCAAGCCTGGTCATGACAGCGAAGCCACTGCTGATGAACTGAGGCCTGCAGACAAGGACGATTCTGGGACTGAGAGTCCAGGATTGCTCTCAGTAGATTCCCCTGCTTCCCGATCTGAAAGCCATCCTCATCTCAATTCAATCCAGACAAATTCAACGATTCTGGGAGTGCCGCTCCAGCCCCAGCATGGTGTTCTGGAAGAGGGCTGAACTGAAGTCAGGGCGCTCAGGCTAGTCCCAGACCTGCTGCTGGACTATCATACCTTAGTCCCCAGTCTGGGCTGATGCATCGGGTGATGAGATGGGGTCACAGTGACAGTGATGATACGTGTGCGTGGCCTCAGTGCTTTAGAGACGGTGGACTCAGTCATATATCCTTAAGGAGAGAAGCAGGAGAGAGACATGTCTGAGTGTCATCTCTGGGTTTGGGAAGAGAAGTGTGCCATATGAGTAGTCTCCAGAAAGGGACAGGAGAATTTTTACAGAGACCACTGCACAAAGGGGCCAGGAACTTGGACTCCAGAGTCAGCCTCTCCTGTGTCTTCCATTCTGGCTCTGCCGTGTGCCAGCTGTGGGGCTTTTAGAAAGTCAGCTGACTTCTCTGTGTATCATGTCTTCATCTGAGAGATGGGATCAGAGTGGTTCTTACTCCTTGAGTCCCAAGGATTTCATTAGATCTATTAGCACAGAGCCTGGGACACAGTCAGATTCTGTGTATAGATATTCCAAAAGGACAACAGAAATAAAGAACTTACCTCTCTTATGAAACCCTCAATAATTAACACAGCCCATTAAATATAACCAGTGTGGGATGAATGCTAAGTTGCTTCAGTCATGTCCAGCTCTTTGCGGCCCCATGGACTGTAGTCTGTCAGGCTCCTCCGCCTGTGGGATTCTCCGGAGAAGAATACTGGAGGGGTTGGCATTTCCTTCTCCAGGGCATCTTCCCAACCCAGGGATCAAACCCTCATCTCTTATGTCTCTCGCATTGCCACGTGGGTTCTTTACCACTAGCACCACCTGGAAAGGCTCAAATATGACCAATAACTATATTTAGAGAGTATTGCTCCATGCTAGAAGTCACTTAGGCCCCCCCACAATGCCTGGGAAGAGTGGGTATACAATTGTTCTCCTTTTACAGATCAGAAAAAACTGGAGCCCAAGTTACGGAACATACTCAAGACTGAATCTGGAGAAGGCAATGGCACCCCACTCCAGACACTTGCCTGGAAAATCCCATGGACGGAGGAGCCTGGTGGGCTGCAGTCCATGGGGCCGCTAAGAGTCAGAAACAACTGAGCAACTTCATTTTCACTTTTCACGTCCATGCATTGGAGAAGGAAATGGCAACCCACTCCAGTGTTCTTGCCTGGAGAATCCCAGGGATGGGGGAGCCTGGTGGGCTGCCGTCTATGGGGTTGTAGAGTTGGACACGACTAACTAAAGCGACTTAGCAGCAGCAGCAGCAAGACTGAATCGTCGGAATGTTGACCACAGAGATTTGGGCACAGCTCACTGAAGATTCTCCATCCTTCACCGCTTCATTTTTCTGCCCCCACCCGAGAGTGTTCCCGCCCATCCCTCACCCAACCTCCTGAAGCTAGCAATGGAGCAAGTTGCTCTGGGCACCTGCACTGGGCGGTCCTGGTCCCCAAGGATTTCAGAGGAGCCAAAGGAGAGGCCAGTGCCCCTTCTGCCCTGTGACCCACATAGCTGCGGGGTCCGGCCCCTGGTGACCTCCAACCTCTGCTGTTCCTCCGGTTCCCTCCAGCCCTTCTGACCTCCCTGCTGTTGCCTAAACCCTCGAAGTTCATTCTCAGCCAATTCTTAGCAGAAGAGGCCTTTGTTCTTGCTGTCCCTCCTACCTGGGACCCTTTTCTTGTTCTTCCTGGGGCTGCTCAGTATACCGTTCTCCACTCAAATGCAGCTCTTCAGAGATTTGCTCCCTGATATCCCCAACCCCTGTTCCATGCCGCCATGTTCCTCAGATCTGAAAGGATCTTACCACCTGTCTCCTTGTTTTCTAGCAGTCTCCTCACAGGAGAAGATGATCTCTTGAGTGAAAGGAAAAGTCCTTGTCCACCTACGGACCGAGTGTGCGCTCCCCAGCACTGAGGGCAGAGACCACCACCAAATAGGTGCCCAACTAAACCTTGTCAGCTGCTGTCCTAAATACCAAGGCATGGAGGATACTGGGGTCGGGGTGGGGAGGTGTGCCCCCTGCCTGGGCCAACGCAGGCTCCCTTGGAGGAGTTCTAGGACTGCCAGAGAAGGGCGCCTGCCCCAGGAGAAGGCTGGCTCCAGGCTTCCTCCACCTCCTCTGATGCTGCAGCACAAAGTCTGGGTCATGGTGACCTGTTGGAGGGGGAGGATACAGCCTCTGGCAGCAAACCCTCTTCAGATGCAAGGAACTCTGAGTCACGGCTCTTCACAGAGAAGCCAGCAGGATGCCTGGAACCCAGCACCTGGAGTCTCCCGAGGGCAGGGACCCTGCCTGAACCCCCGCCCTCCTCCCTGGTCTGAGCAGGCACAGTGGGGAGGCCTCTGGGCCCCGTATGATGCTCCCACCTAAACACCATCGCCACGCCCAGGAAACTTTCTCCTGTGAGGTGCTTCTGTTGGAATTATGTGCTGGCTGTGTTAGAAGCCGAAGAGGAACAAGGGCTCTTCGGAGATGCTAAAGAGTCCTCCAGCCTAAAGACACAACTTAGAAGAGTGTGGCCTCCTTTGGCATCTCAGTTTCCTTGCCTTGGAAGCAGGACTTTGTCATGGGTGTAGGCAGCTATCTTATGATCACATCCCGAGTCTCCAAACACCCCCAGCTCAGGGAACCGCATGTGACTCCAAGTCATTTTACTTTGCTTTCCCAGTGGTTTTCCACCTCCTTGAATTCTCCTCCCTATGCTTCTCCTCTGCTCTAGATGAGCATTGGAAACATCATTTCCAATTAATAGCTATATGATCCTGGGCAAGTCATTTAACCTCTCCATACTTCAATTTCTTCACTGTTAAGTGGAAATATTAATAAAAATGCCTGTCTTAGAGAATTGCAATGACTTATTAATTTGATAATGTATGTAAAGCACCTAGATCAAGGCCTAACACAGAGTAAGCACTTAACAAATTATTCTTGTCATTATTGTTGCCACTGTTAAACAAATGATAATAAATAAATCCCCAAATCTCAGTGGCTTAACAAAGTAAAAACTTGTTTCTTATTCACATCACAGTCTAACGCAGGTATCCCCTCTACACAGTGAATTCAAGGATCTAGGATCTTTGCATGATATGGCTACAGCTTCATAATCTCAATACTCAGCTGTTGAAAGGGGAAAGAAAATGGAAGCTGTCACTTGAGAGAGTTAGGAGTGTCAGGTTTAAAAATACTATTGCTCCCACTCACATTGGCTGAAATTCAATCACATGGTCTTGCCTAACTGCAGAGAGTGCTGGGAAATGTAGTCTGAGTATCCAGAAGAGGGGTAGGTTGGTGGACAACTGGTCTCTGCCACCATCTTTCTTTTTTTTATTATCATGCTGTACTCCCACTCAGAAACTATTCCGTATCACTTCCATGTCCACAGTTAAAGCTTCCACTTGCAGCAGCTTACCTCGATTGACACCGCGTGTGTGTGAGTGTCCGTGCTCGGCCACGTCTGATTCTTTGCGACCACATGCACTGTAGCTTGCTGTCCATGGGATTTCCCAGGCAAGAAATCTGGAGGGGGTTGCCATTTCCTCCTTCACCTCCTCCAGGGAATCTTCCTGACCCAGGAATCGAACTTGTGTTTCTTATGTTTTCTGCATTGGCAGACAGATTCTTTACCACTGAATCACCTGAGAAGCTCCTCAATTTGACAGTGCCTTAACTCTTAACCCCACCCTAGCTCCTCTCAATACATATACCTGCTTCAGCCAAACCAGCAACCTGCACACTTAATAAGGGTATAAGAGATGTGAATTGAGACATGGATATAGAAACCTTTTCTCTGTGACTGCCTCTCACTGTGGGCAAAAGCCGTGCCGACTTTGTATTGCCACCTCCCAACAGTCTCCTAGGAATAGTCAGTAGCAAAGAAATGTTAATCGATTGAATCAATGTCTTTATTTCAGAGACATTCTGAATTATTTGATAATTGATCTGGGCAGCACAGCATGATGACAAATGGTGCTGATCCTTAACTTCAGCGTTGGGGAGACATTTGGGAATGGTGGGGGCTGTGGGGAATTTCTGACACTCATAAAAACTGAAAGTACAGCTGTTGCTTCACAACAGCTGAATGTGGTCATTGTGGAATGTTGTCTTTTTGTTTTTAAAACAATAAAAGTGGAATTTTTATGTAAAATCCCTTGGCTTTTAAAACATAAGTTTTAAAATGCTTAAAACATTATATGTTAAAAAGAACCACAAAAAATATAATGTGGGGAAAAAAACCCACAGAGCACATCTGAGGGCAAAGGCAGGCTAAAGTGATCTTTCTGCAGCCTCTGCTATAAACCTTCTTGTGTAGCTGAAGAAATAGCATAGCAGTTTCAACAGCCAGAATTGCTCTTCTACATGAAAACAGACAAAACAGGGAGTCCATGGAGAAAACAGATCTTGGCCCTTTGGTAATGATCCATTTGTGAATTCAGGTAAGGATGCTAAATATTTCTTTTAGCTCTTCCAGCTTTTGAGTAAATCATCACTTTTTTTTTCTCCTGCTCATGGGCACTGTATTAGGGTTCTCCAGGGAAACAGAACCAAAAGGATATATGTATGTATGTATTTATAAAGAGATTTATTATCAGGAATCGGCTCACACAAGTATGGAGGCTGAGAAGGCTCCAAAATTGGCAGTTAACAGGCTAGCTACCCAGATGACGCTGTGATGTAGCTCCAGTTTGAGTCTGAAGGCCTGAGAAGTAGGATAGATGATGGTGTACAATCTATTCCAAATTCTAGCAGGCTGGAGACCCAAGAAGAGCCAGTGCTTCAGTTCAAGTCCAAAGGTGGGGAAAGACCCATGTTCCAGCTCAGCAGTCAGGCAGGAGTTCCTCTTTTCACCGTTACTGTTCCAGCCAGTTCTTCAAATGATTGGATGAAGCTCCTCTCAGGTTAAGGAAGGCATCTGCTTACTCAGTCCACTGATTCAGGTGTTAATCTCACCTAGAAACACCTGACAGATGGATGCATCCAGAATAACATTTGGCCAAATGTCTGTGCCCAACCCTGTGACCCAGTCACGCTGACACGCAGAGTGAACCATCACAGGAACCTATCGAGGCTCCTATCTTATCTGCCTTCACATTTGGAGACAGCATCGTGCAGTCACTGCCCCACGTTCTAATTTCCACTCTGTGACCCCAGGTACCTCCCCCAGTCACCCTGTCTTCCATTATTTACAGCAGGAAGTCAGAGTTGAATTCTGTGCCCACCAAGATCTCTTCTACCTTAGCACTTGCTGCCGCGGGCTGCCATGTGCGCTTGAAATCAGAGCAGACCACATTTACCAGACACATTGCTTGTGACTTTATTGAGTAATTTGTACAAAACCTCCAAGAATAATTTATTCACCCAGTGGTGTGAGATCAGAGAAAGAAAATCAATAGAGCGGTGTCTCAGTCGTTTTTTATTTTCTAAACCTCGAAGAGATTTTTATTCCATTTCAGAGTTCTTGCAGGCACCTTCCCCTACAATGTGTCTTTATGGCCAACTTTTAGGATGCCTAAAGAGACTCATTTCAGGTACTGAAGTCCTGCCTCTCCTGGAAAGCACAGGGGAGAGCCCTCCTGGGAGCAGCCTTTCCCAGGTGTTATCTTGACATTTGAGAAATTACTGGAGAAGAAAAGGGGGATGGTTCAGGGGGAAAGCCACATTCTCTGTCTCCCTGCCTCAGCTCAAAGTCATTCTGGGAAGAAATTTAAAGGCCAGTTGTTTCCATTCAATTGCCACCTCTCCAACAACTTAAAGTTGTTACACACAATTCTCTTCCGTCAAGGTAATGGGCAAACTGACACTTTGCTTAAACAGACTCACTGCTCTGGCTCACTGTAAAGAATGTCCATAGATCTTCCACTTTCTTTTCTGCAGCAAGTGGAGAGCATCACCAGCCCAGGAGGTTCAGAACTTCTTTTGTCTTCTGGACTTAGCAGGTCAGGTGAGAAGTAAAATGAGAGGGAAAGACTTTGGTCCTGGCACTGCCACTGACCAGGTTTGAGTAGACTTGATCTCATCAAACCTCAATTTCCTCATCCTTAAAATGGGTATCACACTTTCTATCAACTTTCTTCATGGAATTATATGAGGAACACACGGCTATTAAGCTCTCCCTGCTAGCAATAACCTGCAACTTGCAGGTTGCTGGTTAAGTACCTATAACCTGCTAGTTAAGCTCCACCTGGTTACAACCAAGAGAAAACAACTCTGGCTGCCTGGACAAAAATAGGTCCACTGGAAGCATAAATGGGGTTCACAGGATCCATAAGGAAGGCATATGCAGAATCAGGACTGGATACAGATGGGGCCGCAGTTATTGAACCACTTATCACACCTGCTGAGTTCTAGCTCCACATCCATACTTGTACTTGTCCCAAGATGCTGGGATTCTAACTTTCCAAACTCCACCCTTCCTGCTGGGGCTTCCCAGGTGGTGCTAGTGGTAAAGAACCTGCCTGCCAATGCAGGAGACATAAGAGATGTGGGTTCAACCCCCGGATTAAGAAGATCCCCTGGAGGAGGGCATGGCAACCCACTCCAGTATTCTTGCCTGGAGAATCCCATGGACAGAGGAGCCTGGGGGCTACAGTCCATAGGGTTGCAAAGAGTCAGACACAACTGAAGCGACTTAGCACATGCTGACCTCAGTTGAAGTCACTGAAGTCTCCTCTCCTTTATGTCTCAAATATCCTTCTGCTTTTGTAAGGATACCTGTCATTGGATTTAGGCCCCATCCTAAATCTAGGATGATATGACCTCAAGATACTTTATTAATTTCTTCTGCAAAGACCCTTTTTTCCAAGTAAGATTGCATTCATGGGTCCCAAGTGAACATATCAACCCACTATAGTGGGAGAATCATTCAACCCACTACAAATAGAGACATCTCTTTTCCTTTTCTGATTAGTTGCTCAACCCTTCACTTTTATGATTAGAATAGTTAATGTCTCTCTTAAGGCCTCTTCCAACCATGGTTTTTCCTAGGAATCATAGGTGGTACACCCAGCTATCCATGTTAAGAAAATTCTAGAGGTAGATTGGGCCACTTCTGCTGTAGACCATTGCCCACTACTTTGAGGGCTGCTCACACCAAATGTTGGCTAACTGCTGCAACTATCTGTGGTCTAGATCCCTGTTGGGCAAGGGGCAGCAAAAGCAGCCCATGGGTGCCAGGCTTGGCTTAGGGTTCCCTCGAATTGGGTGTGCAAGTGGGCAGCTCATTTTCCTCCCCAGCCCACCACCTCCAGAGACTTGGGCAGCTCCTGGGATCCTGGGTCAGTCCTGGACCCATTTCCCACCACCTCTTAGGACCAGAGCCACCGATCTCTACCTCCCAGGGATCTTTCCATGTGGGACAGACCATCTCCCTCTTTACCCTCAAAGCACCAATGGTCTGGCTGCATAACCTTCATTCCACAGACCCTAGGCCATGGCCTTTCCTCCTGAAGGAGGCTCCCCAAGGAACCCAAACTGTCTACATCTACTCTTTGGAGGATGGAGGATATGACCTTTGACAACTCCAAGGTGGTCTACTAGTTCTGAATAGAGGGAGGAAATTCCACAAGTTTAATCTCTGGCAAAGCATACCTCTGAGGATTCATGTTATGTGAAAAATCAAGCTACAAAATAGCACAAAGAGAGTTGTCCCATTTCAAGTAGATAGATGTAGATCTTAGCATGATATCTGTTAAATTATTTACAGCAGTTCTCTCTAGGTGATGTGATTATGGGCTATTTTTATTTTCATCATTTTCTTATCTACATTTTTGAAGTTTCCCCCCAATGAACAAGATAACATTTTTGTAATGAGATTTTTAAGGTTATATAAAAATTGATACCAGTACCTTACAGTCACATTGTGCTTCTCCGTATTTCAAATCTCTAATCTAATTTTCTATCTGTGAGGTCAGGAGGGCAGCTATTTTCATCCCAGTTTTATAGATGGGGACTCCGAGGAGCAAAGAGTATGAGATGTGACCTACCCAAGGTCTCAGAGCACCGCTAGGATCAGAACTCAGGTAGGGCTGCTGGCTCTCAGTTCAGATGACTTCACCTGAGTCTGGGACAGGAGGGCAGTGGGTAGGAATTCTCAGATAAGGGTTCTGGAAACTGTGAATTTGTAAAGTCAAGACATCACAGTGCCAAAGGCAACAGTTGCCCCCAGGCTTTGGCCAGCTGGGAAGCTGGCAGGATGGTGTGAGGAGCACACGTGCTGATTCTGGATCCTCAGGAAGGGAAAGAGGCCCCGATGCGCAACAGAGAGGAACGGTGGGAGGTGCTTCCCCAGTTGAGTTGCTCAGGTTAACATGAGCCCGAGGTCTGAGCCATGAAATGTCCAGGTGTTGTGACATTTCAGGGGAAAATTGCCAAGCTCTCGTGTAGGTAGGAGGCTGCTACAAATCCACAGCCTCCTTAGCCCATCAGGGGTCCGGAGGAAGGGCAGGTAGGAATACCCTCCTTCCCCACAGCTCTCGGTTCCTCCTCAAGGGTGCTGGAAAGAAGAAAGATGAGGGCGTGTACAGTTCTCAGAGTACGTGCAGTGCCAGACTCAGGGCAGCAACTCGACAAAGGATTGTTGAATTCATGAACTCTTCCATCCAGACACACACCCACCGTGAGACAGGCGTGACATGTGTTATCTTCTCCATTTTACAAATGAGGATACTGAGCCCTGGGCCTTGACTTGCCAAGTTCACATTCGTGAACAGCCAAGCAGGGGTTTGAACCTGAGTCCCCTGGCTCCCAGTTCAGCACGCCCTCTGCTCCATGTGCTGGACCGCCTCTCAGAGGACCTCTTCAGAGACACCTGCGTTTGCTCTTTCGCTAGTAAATTGTCCTGAGGCAACATCTATAAACATTACCGGAAAGGACTCCAACAGTACTAATTAACTCCCAGGGACACAGCATTCCACCTGCCCCGAAACCCCTCCAAGTCCTGCCTTACCCCACAGCAGATGTGGGAATAGAGGATAAGGGTGAAGTTGAAGACCAAGTTCTGATGGCATGCAGATGGGCAGGAGAAAGAGAAAGTGTTGGACTGATCACTGTTTTAATTAGAACTTGTTTTGTTGTGAGTGAGAGAAACCCAGCCCAGACAGACTCTCTCAGGAAGGAGAACATTTGAGAAGGATGAGGAAGTAGCCTCATGTAACAGCAGGAGCTCAAAGGCTTCAGTCGGCTCTCAGGGCCAGTTGGACCAGGGCAAGAATATCCCCACGGTTGATTTGCTTGCTCTCTCTCGCTCTCTCTTTCTCCACTTCTTATGTCTGTTTCTCTTTACATGTGTTGGCTTGATTCTTCCCTGCTGCGGATCAGTCCCTCTCCCTGGGGGACCAGGAATCTTGGTGCAGATAGGTTTGGGCCTCACTTCTGTTGGCTCCCATCACCAGAGAAGGACTGAACTTCCCCCTTAGATCTTGTTTTAAATCTCTTGAAACAAACATGATTGGCTTATTTTCCATCCAATCATCTCATCCTCTGTCCTCCTACCTTCAATCTTTCCCAGCATCAGGATCTTTTCAAATGAGTTAGTTCTTCACATCAGGTGGCCAGCGTATTGGAGTTTCAGCTTCAGCATCAGTCTTTCCAATGATATTCAGGACTGATTTCCTTTAGGATTGACTTTTTGAATCTCCTGGCTGTCCAAGGGACTCTCAAGAGTCTTCTCCAACACCACAGTTCAAAAGCATCAATTCTTTGGTGCTCAGCTTTCTTTATAGTCCAACTCTCACATCCATACATGACCACTGGAAAAACCATAGCTTTGACTAGATGGATCTTTGTTGACAAAGTAATGACTCTGCTTTTTAATACACTGTCTAGGTTGGTCATACTTTTCTTCCAAGGAGTAAGCGTCTTTTCATTTCATGGCTGCAATCACCATCTGCGGTGATTTTGGAGCCCCCCAAAATAAAGTCTGTCTCTGTTTCCATTGTTTCCCCATCTATTTGCTATGAAGTGAAGGGACAAGATGCCGTGATCTTAATTTTCTGAGTGTTGAGTTTTAAGCCAACTTTTTCACTCTCCTCCTTCACTTTCATCAAAAGGCTCTTTAGTTCTTCACTTTCTGCCATAAGGGTGGTATCATCTGCATATCTGAGGTTATTGATATTTCTCCAGCTTGTGCTTCATCCAGTCCAGCATTTCTTATGATGTATTCTGCATATAAGTTAAACAAGCAGGGTGACAATATACAGCCCTGACATACTCCTTTCCTGATTTGGAACCACTCTGTTGTTCTATGTCTAGTTCTAACTGTTGCTTCTTGACCTGCATACAGATTTCTCAGGAGGCAGATAAGGTGGTCTGGTATTCTCATCTCTTTAAGAATTTTCCACGGTTTCATGTGATCCACACAGTCAAAGTCTTTGGCATAGTCAATAAAGCAGAAATAGATGTTTTTCTGGAACTCTCTTGCTTTTTCGATGATCCAACAGATGTTGGCAATTTGATCTCTGGTTCTCTGTCTTTTGTAAATCCAGCTTGAACATCTAGAATTTCTTGGTTCATGTATTGTTGAAGCCTGGCTTGGAGAATTTTGAGCATTACTTTGCTAGCATGTGAGATGAGTGCAATTGTGCAGTAGTTTGAGCATTCTTTGGCATTGCCTTTCTTTGGGATTGGAATGAAAACTGACCTTTTCCAGTCCTGTGGCCACTGCCAATCAACAAGATCAGGACGACGGAGTCACACTGCAAGGGGTGTATCTGTCAGGCTGGGAATATCAAGAGAAGACGCAGCATCATGGGTTGACCCTATTTGGCTTCCAGTTGGATTTCTCATCTTTGAAGACTATTTGTGTCATGGGTTCATTTCCTGCGTGATCTCATCTGTCTTCACAACTACCCAAATAGTGATCATCATCCCAATTAACAGAAGTGAAAGCTGAGACCCAGAGAGGTCAAATAACTTGCTCCCATCCTGCAGCTGGTGAGTGATGAAGCCAAAGTTTAACATCATTTCCACCATTCCCGCTCAGCTTAATAAAGCATGTTCCCTTCCCCATACCACATTGCCTCACCTGATGTGTGCAAAATCCTGCCAGGCAGGCATGAAGTACTCTGAATCAGAGTACTGCCTTTCTAGCAGACTAGAGTCTGTTTGCATGACCTCACTGCTACACAAGAAGGTGTAATAGCAGCAGAGGAGTTACACACAGGGTACCAGGGGCCACGTAGTGGGGAGGAGGAAAGGAAATGTGCAGTTATGAGTACTGACTGGGTGCCACACTCTGTGTGAACAATTTTCACATTTATCTTCTAGACCCATGCTAATAGTCTAGCCACTAATTATGTATGGCTATTTCAACTTATATCAATTAAAATTAAATACCATTGAATTTAATCTCCACTTCATGTCACTAGCCACTTTTTGAGTGCTCAGTAGCCACGTGTGGCTGGCAGCTACCATATTGGACAGCACAGAGGACGAACGTTTCTATCACCATGGGAAGTTCTATCAGACAGCACTGGTTGGGCTGGAAACTCCATGAGAGCATGGGCTGGATCTGCTTTTTTGCTCTCCATTCTATGTCCAGCACCCTGCAGAGCACCTGACCCATGGTAGGCATGCAAATGTTACATGAATCCATGAATACATATATTTTATATTCAAAGATGATTTCCATTAAAAGACTTACCATGTATTTCATTAAGATTTTCTGTAAAAAACTCAAAGGAGAGGAGGCAGTGCGATAAGCCTGGATTCCCTGTAGGCAGCACATTTAAGGGGGCAGGCTAGGGACTGGGGAGAGACAGAGGTATCATAATAACCATCCTGTATTGAGTACCTGTCATGTTCATGCTCAACTTATTATGTCTGTAATTTTATTGACTCTTAACAGCCCTATAATACTGTATCCCCATTTTATAGGTTAGGAAGCTGAGATTCAAAAGGCTAAATAGCTCATTTAAAATCACACACCAAGAAAGTCTCGGAGCGTTGAGAGCCCACACGGATGCTTACCACAATGCTTCCAACTTCATTTCTTCCATATACAGCTGGGATCTGCTTGCTCCTGGCAGAGAATTTTCAGACTTGGGGTGAACCAGCCTCCTCCATGGGCAGACAGATATTCAGTTCCCTTTCAGGGCCCCCAAGCCCAGCAGACCAAGTCACCGGCCACACTTGGCCTAGAGGTGAGAGGCCTCCCAGGTTTGCCTCTCGACGCAGAAGAAAGCGACTCGTCCCCGCCCCCTCGTGGCCAGGTGAGGCATAAGCTCAGAGAAATCGGGCAACCTCTCCCAGTCTGATAGCAGACACCCACAGGGGTGGTCTGCAAGTGCGGAATCAGCAGGGTTCTCCCCCATCCTCAGGGTTTCTGGGCTGGGGGTGGTAAATGATCTTGTCCAAGAAGTCCTGTTTTCTAAATGTGCACTTTCACCCAGAGGAAAAAGCAAATCCCCTTTCTGTCAAGGGCTCTCATCTGGAAGTGTTCGGAGTGTTTATCTAATAGTCCTTTCTTGTTTATTTATTTATTGCCCATATTTGATTAAAACGTATTCTACTCTCAGGAGACCCCTCTCCCCAAAGGTCACTGTCCACAGGCTCGATTTAATTAACGAGTGCTGACTTGAGGATGAAAGGTAGGAAACAAAAGGTCTTCCTTATCCAATCTGAGCCCAAATAAAATCGTATTAACATTTCACCTTTTGTTCCTGTGCAAGAAAAAGCCTGTGGTGCAATGTATCAAAAGTTATTGAAATCATTAGGAAAGAAAGAAAAGGAGTAGTAGATAGCTATGGCGGTGAACTTGGATCTCCCCAAGTACTAACAGGAAAAAAAAATAGGAAGAGGAGGGGGGAGAAAGAGACAAAGACAGACCCAGAGTGAGAACGCTGTAACCTAAGCCTTGTTTTAAAAATCAAATCAGGAAAAAAACAACCATTTTGCACCAACTATGTGAATATTCTAAATCTGCCTCTATTTTCAGATGGATTCCAAGAATGTAAACTCCAGAAAGCAGAAACCCAACTTTCCATCAGCCTCTCTCACCAGCCCCTGGAAAAACTCCTGGCACATGGTAGCAACTGCCTAAATATTTGTCAAACACTCCAAAAAAACAAAAATCCAGGCCAACTGGATTCTCACTAAATCTGAATCTCACCCTGGACCCTGAGGCAAGTCCCTGCTCCTTTCTGGAGCTCAAACAGCTCCATCTGCAAATAGAAAGACAATCCTCCTTGTCGGGCTTTCCTGGCGGGGAAGCTGTGAGGATAAAACCTACACGCGGAGGCCCACTGGAAAGGTCAGAGCATCACACAGCATAAGCCATCTCGTTATTACCACGTCCTCACGTGCTGCCCGAGTCAAAACCACAAGCCCCCATCTCTCTTCCAGCATCACAGATGAAACATCAAAAGAAAGAAAGAAGTGAGAATATAATCACTACTGCAGAGAGACTGGAGAGGAAGAGGGCAAACACCCGACATAAGCAGTCTTCCTATCATCTGAAGGGAGATGGTGGCCAAGTCATGTGTTTTTGCATCTCTAATGTGTATCAAATTGCAACAAATCTCTACCTTCTTGTCTGAACTCTCAAGGTGGTAAAGAAATAGCTGGGACACAGGGAGGCCTCCCCAGAGGGTAAAGGTCCGCAGGTGTGAGCGGCTGCCGTGAAGAGTTTATTAGAGGCCTGGCAGATAGAACTTCCTGCAGGCATAGCACAGAGTCCCCATTACCCAGCGTGACCCAGGTGGCTGTATGACCAGGCCAGGCTTTCAGCCAGTTAGAAGAGGCTCACACAGGTTTCTTCTCCCTGACAGTGGAGGCTAATTACAGACGTGTCTTGTGTCTTCTGCCTGCAAGAGGGAAGTAAAGTGCACTCCTAAGGTTGCCAGCGACAGTACTTACAGGGTGAGAAAGCTGAATTTGCCACAGCCAGAAGGTGAGGAGGAAACCTCTACCAGCCTTCCCGGCTGTCCTCTTCCCCTTGGCCACGGAGTCAAGCCCAGTGGGTCCATGTGTCTGATGCCTCTCTTTGTTGTTGATTAGTCACTAAGTCGTGTCTGATTCTTTGTGACCCCCTGGACTGAAGCCTGCCAGGCTCCTCTGACCATGTGATTTCCCAGGCAAAAATACGGGAGTGGGTTGCCATTTCCCTCTCCAGGACTCCTATCTAGCTTCTCCTTGAATTCTTTGATCCAGATCCACAGATCTGGACAATTTGTTCTTGCTCAAGACAGCCTCTGCCACTGCCATTCAGGAAGCACGAGAGAGCTGGTTCTCCTCTCCCACTCATGGGTGATCAGGGAGTGAAAATGCAGCTCCCCGCCCCTGGCTGCCACCCACCTCCTCTTGTTTCCTCTGGCTTTCCTTGTTCTTTGTGACACCCTCTGCCCTGAAACAATGCCCTTCCTCTCTCTGAGCCTCAATTTGTTTTATTTTTATTTATCTTTAACATCCTGATAGGCAGAGACGCTGATCACGAGATACCACATTTTTGGAGGAGTATAGTTCCCCTGATGGAACATGATAATCTAGAAAAAAGTTTCCCATTTTCTGCGCCACAGATACTGGAGAACTCAGGTACTACTGGGAGGTCCCTCTGGACATTTGGCAAATATTTATTGAGCACCTTGTACATGCCAGGCACCATTCTGGGTATTTAGGAAATATCAAGAATAAAATCGAGCAAGATCCCGGCCCTCGTGGCATTCAGATTCTAGGGATGGAGTATGATCAATAATATACATAAGAGATAAAGTATGTGGTGAGTCGTAAGATGATCATTCTTTGGGAGCAAAAGCAGGAGAGCAGCTAAGGAGAAGCAGGGTGCTGGCGGGCGGGACACATGCTATTGGGACAAAGCAGTGCAGCACTGCACATTCTTGAGCTGAGGTCCGGCCATGTGACCTCTTTGGGCCACTGGAATCAGAGCGGAAACACCATATGTCCCTTCTGGGGGAAGCACTGAAGAGCTGGTGTGCTGTCTCCACCATGACCCTACAGTTTGGGGTGAGGCTCCCTCAGCCTGAGTCGTAAACTCATAGAACACTGGCCAGTTGCCCTGGACAGCTGCCTAGGACTGAATCGACTTTATGTGAATGAGAAATAACTTTTTAGATACTAAGTCAGGGACATTGGGTTGTATTTACTGCAGAATAACCTGCCCGCTCATGACTAACGTGAGGAATATTTCAGGGGGACCGTTCTTCTGCAGACCTTCCTAGAAGTTGGACAGAATCTTCCCAATTTCAGTGCACCTCACCAGTCATGTCCTGTGTACTTTGCCCCGTTAATGATTGATACCAGGAGCTCTGATATTCTCCAGAATGTCTTGAAACTGCTTGTCTCCTGTTTTATTTCTTTTACGCAATAGTGCTGTGAGGCAAGCTAAGAGTGACCACAACATTTTATAGATAGAAATGAAGGCAAAGGTGAGCCAAATGACATGACCAACGGCACAGATCTGAGGAGACACAGGGTTGGGCCTTAAGCCTGGGCCTTCTAAGCCATTGACGGGTTGGGGATCCTCAGAGACGGAGACCACAGATTTCTAATCATCCGGCCATAGGGTGACCCTCCACCCTTCATACCTGGCTGCAGCTGAACTGGAGGCAGGCATGCTGGTATGAGTCAATGGACTCTTTTCCATCCCTATCCCCTATCTACTTCCTACCCTCCATCTGCCCAGATGGTGGCCACCTGTGAGCTTTGCTCACAGCTCAGGCTGCTGCCTGCCTCACAGCTTCACACAGGCTGTTTCTCAGCCTCACAAACTCTGCCCCTCACCTGGTCATTCGTTCCAAATCGACTGTTTGGATCATGCTTCTGATCTGGGCTCACATGTCACCTCCTCCAGCTGGGCCTCCTCGATTGCCCAGACAGGTGCCATTTTACTGACTCACTTGCTGCCACACCCCTGCCCTTCCTCTTGATGTTCTTTACCAGTGCACTTACTCTGGCTAAAGGCCCTCTTCTCTTCTAGGCTGTAAGCACCATGAGGGTAGGGTCCTTTGCTCTTTTTCTCATCCCAGGGTCTTGAACTTAATAAGCCACATTAAATATTTGTAGGTGGAATGAAAAACTATCAAAAGCTATACAAACAGAAGGGATTTTTGTCTGTCTACACTAAATGGAAATTCCACCTTCCCCAGCTTAGGCAGGATTTCACAGATCGCCTCACCGTAGGTGCTTGATTGCGTTTTAAATGAAAAGAGTCAGTCCCCAGACACCGTGGGCAGCCGCATCAGAGCCGTTCCCGAGTAATGAACTTCCCCAGCATTATTGCCGCATTAAATTGTGTTAATCAAATGGGAAGTGGTAAGCGGTTTTCTCCCTCCCTAATCCTTCCTGAGCCGTACATTCTCAGTGGGAAAATGAAAAGGCCGGCGCAGATCAGAGTCCAGACTGGATCAAAGAAACGCAGTTTGAATGTATGTTAATTTTGCATGAACAAAACCCCTCCTTGTTTTTCTTTATTAAAAAGAGGCAGAAGCACAATACTACGCTGTTTGAAGAGGGACAATCAAAAGCAGAACATTTTGCTCACTCAGAGGCAGGCAGAAAGAACAGGAGAGCCACTCAAATGTGATGCCACTCTCCCGCTCTATGCCAAAGAACAAAGGCCCTTAGCCAACACTCTCTTGGAAGAACAGGTATCTTCAGGTGTGTAGGAGCATCACTTTCCTTTGCACAAAACAGCTATCAGTTCACGATTCAAATGACTTCATCCTCTACTGCTGCTTCCGGTGGCTGATAACTAAACTCGGAGTTGGGAAGAGAGACGTCAGATTGGATTGGTGTTTCTAGCTCTCAGGAAGTTCCTGGTTGGGTGGGAGGGTGGAAACAAAGCAGACACCCGTGTTACAGACACACGTGTTGTCATGGATGGAGACCCAAGACATGGAGAAGGGGTGGGGGGCCACCCAGGTGGGTGTCAAGCCAAGGGCTTGGGCCCCAAGGTCCACACTGTCCACTGAGCCTCTAGTGTTAGTGCCAGTCAGTCAGTCGTGTCTGACTGTGACCCCATGGACTGCAGCCCGCCAGGCTCCTCTGTCCATGGCATTCTCCAGGCAAGAATATTGGAGTGGGTTGCTATTCTCTTCTCCAGGGGATCTTCCCAACCCAGGGAATGAACCCAAGTCTCCTGCATTGCAGGCAGATTCTTTACCATCTGAGCCACCAGGAAAGCTCTAGTGGACATGGACAATTCGTTTTTGAAAGTCCCCTTCAGGGTCAAGGGGTCTCCTAGCTTCCAAGCTCCAGAGAAACTTCACCAAGCTTTCCAAGGATATGCTCTTCCCTTGAAAGGGGATCGTTTAAAGGTAAAGTCCTCCCATGACATCCGGTGCCAACTCATGTGGTCAGTTTCAGGTTGGCAAGGGTCCTACCGAACAAACCTGGAGGTGAAAACTCCTACTTATACCTCCCTACATTCTTATCCCAAAAGGAGGCCAGAGAAGCTGCAGGTCTCTGCCATCAGCAATGGCCACTGAGATGTGCAAGATAGTGGGGAAGGAAGAACAGGTGAAAGGAAAACAAGCCAAACAGGTGAGGCAGGTGTGAGTTAGGTAGAGCTCAGCTTGATTCCAATGGTCTCCTCTTCCCTTGAAAGGGGGTCCTATAAGAGGTAATTCAGAGCACAGTTGTCAGCCACAGTTGTCTAACTACGACAAACCCTCTGTACCGAGCCCTCACTATCTGCCAGACACAAGAGGCCCATCCTTTCAGCTGTGATACCATCTTAATGCCCAGTTTCACAGGTGGGGCAGGTGAATGCAGAGATCCATTCACATGTCTGCATTCACACAATGACAGAACCCGATCTCTGATTGGGTCACCCCCACGCCCATTTCATTTTCACTGAATCCTGCTGAGGGGCTTTGGGTGTCTCCTGCAGTACTTTGTGTTGTTTTATAAAAGCTAGAGAGTGGCAAAGCACAAGTGGCCCAGTTGCCCAACATTTTTTTTAAAAAAGCAATTACATTTCTCAGACTGTTGGTTGCTATGGCAAACTGTGGCCTTTTGGTATTTGGGAAATGTAAGAGCCAGCAAGAATGCAAGGCCATAGTGGCATTTCATGTGATACAGAAAACCCAGATACTTCTGATGCGGGGCACACAGCCTTGAGTGGAATCAGGGGCCAAAGATGCCCTGGAGTCATTATCTCTGGAAGGACAGGGCTGCTATCCCGGGGCACTGGCAGGGAAGGTCAATGGGAGAAAATACCCTGCCCCAAGATCTCCCTGTGACATGAACGCACCTTGGGCCTTGAGGAGAAAGTCACATTTGTCCACACTTGTCCTTCAGAAAAATGAGGTGACTTATACCTACTAATTGTGAGGTCATCATTATAATATCTGATCACTATAAACTTCCCTACTCCAAACAGGAATTGTTTCACAGGTGAAGAGGAACAGCTGGGTGAAATGGATCTGGAATCACACGGAAAGTGGGGGGAGGACTATGTATAACTTAAAGGCAGAGTAGGAGCAGGAATGCAACTCACATCAAAAGAGAGACACCAAGGACTTCCCCAGTAGTCTAGTGGTAAAGACTTTGCCATCCAATGAAGGGGGTGTGGGTTCAATCCCCAGTCAAGGAGCGAAGATCCCATATGCTTCGTGGCCAAAAAACAAAACATGAAAGCAGAAGCAATATTGTAATAAATTCCATAAAGCCTTTAAAAATGGTCCACAGCAAAAACAATCTTTTTCCAAAAAAAAGAGAAGACCAAATTTCATAGATGTGTACATACATACATATACTATATATATATGTACAATAAATTACAATAGTTATATAATACAATAATGATTAAATGTAATTTTCATACTAATTTATTTATTTAAATATTTATGTGTATTACTATGTGCCTGTACTGTAAAAAGAGGAATAAAAAAGAGAAGCAATGTCTGTTGTCTCATTGAGCTTACATCCCAGTGGGGACATTGCAGAAAATGAAGGACTTAATATAGATCATCATTCCTTCCCATGGCACTCCACATTCTTCCTCAGAATAAGTTTCAAAGGCTGCATAACATTTCATTGTTTGGACAACTACACTTTAGCTAATCAGTCCCCTATCCCTATTGTTTGGCATCTCTGTTTTTCCAAATTTGGAGGACTGCACAAATGTATGTGTGTATTCATGATTATTTCCTCAGGATACAAGCAAAGAAGTGGAACTGTTGGGTCCAAATATATGAACATTCCAAAGGTTTTTGCTGCAATTATCAAGATACCCTCCCAAAGTTGCCCCAATTTTTATTTCCAGCTTTAGGCCTATGAGATCCAAATCCTAAGCACCCTAGAACTAAACTAGAAATTAATAACAAAGATATCTGGAAAAAGTACTCAAATATTTGGAAATTAAACAACGTACTTCTGAATAATTTGTGGGCCTAAAGGAAGCTCAAGGGAAATTAGAAAATATTTCTAACAAATAACTGAACAAAAATAAAATGCAATATATCAAATTTATGGGATGCAGATAAAGCTGTACTTAGAAACTATAGCATTAAGTGCTTTTATTTTTTAAATGAAAGATCTCATATTAATAACCTTATTTTTTACCCTAGGAAAAGAGAAAGATAAACCCAAAACAAGTAGAAGGAAATGGTAAATAATGGCAAGGGTGGAAATCAATGAAATTAAAAACAGAAAAATAGAGAAATCAATGAAAACAGAAGTTGTTTTTCTACAAACATCAATAAGATTGACAAGCCAGTAGCCAGACTCTCAGAGACATAGAAAAGACACAAACACCATTATCAGAAATGAAAGAAAGGCTGTCAGTATAGACTATACAAACATGAAAAGCTTAATCAATGAATATAGTAAAGTTGCAGGATATAAAATCAACACACAGAAATCCCTTACATTCCTATACACTAATAATGAGAAAATAGAAAGAGAAATTAAAGAAACAATTCCATTCACCATTGCAACAAAAAGAATAAAATACTTAGGAATATATCTACCTAAAGAAACAAAAGACCTATATATAGAAAACTATACAACACTGGTGAAAGAAATCAAAGAGGACACTAATAGATGGAGAAATATACCATGTTCATGGATTGGAAGAATCAATATAGTGAAAATGAATATACTACCCAAAGCAATTTATAGATTTAGTGCAATCCCTATCAAGCTACCAACGGTATTTTTCATAGAGCTAGAACAAATAATTTCACAATGTGTATGGAAATACAAAAAACCTTGAATAGCCAAAGCAATCTTGAGAAACAAGAATGGAACTGGAGGAATCAACCTGCCTGACTTCAGGCTCTACTACAAAGCCACAGTCATCAAGACAGTATGGTACTGCCACAAAGACAGAAATATAGANCTGGATAAGAAAGCTGTGGTACATACACACAATGGAGTATTACTCAGCCATTAAAAAGAATTCATTTGAATCAGTTCTAATGAGGTGGATGAAACTGGAGCCTATTATACAGAGTGAAGCAGGCCGGAAAGACAAATACCAATACAGTATACTAACGAATATATATATATGGAATTTAGAAATATGGTAACAATAACCCTGTATGAGAGACAGCAAAAGAGACACAAATGTATAGAACAGTCTTTAGGACTCTGTGGGAGAGGGCGAGGGTGGGATGATTTGGGAGAATGGCATTGAAACATGTATAATATCATATATGAAACAAATTGCCAGTCCAGGTTAGATGCATGATACTGGATACTTGGGGCTGGTGCACTGAGATGACCCAGAGGGATGGTACGGGGAAGGAGGAGGGAGGGGGGTTCAGGATGGGGAACATGTGTACACCCGTGGCAGATATCATGTTGATGTATGGCAAAACCAATACAATATTGTAAAGTAATTAACCTCCAATTAAAATAAATAAATTCATATCTTAAAAAAAAGAAGATTCTATATAAATTCTCCCAGAGAACAGAAGGGAGAACATTTCCCAAGTTATTTTATGAGGCCAATATTACTGTAATACTAAAATGTAGGAAAAGATAATACAAAAAAACTATAAACCAAGATCCCTCATGCGAATATAGACACAAAATCCTCATCAAAATATTAGCAACTTAAATTCAGCAATATACAAAAAAACGATGAATACATCACAACCAAATGAAGTTTATCCCAGGAATGCAAAGCTGGTTCAACATCTGAAAATCATTGCAATCTTCATGTTACCATATTAAAGAAGAAATATCACATAGTTATATCAGCTAGATTTAGAAGATGAAGAGGAACCAGAGATCAAATTGCTAACATCCATTGGATCTAGAAAAAGCAAGAGAATTCCAGAAAAACATCTACTTCTGTTTCATTGATTATGCTAAAGCCTTTGACTGTGTGGATCACAACAAACTGTGGAAAATTCTTCAAGAGATGAGAATACCAGATCACCTCACATGCCTCCTGAGAAACCTGTATGCAAGTCAAGAAGCAACAGTTAGAATGACATTAACAATGGACTGGTTCCAAATTGAGGAAGGAGTATGTCAAGGCTGTATATTGTCAGCCTGCTTACTTAACTTATATATAGAGTACATCATTCAAAATGCCAGGCTGGATGAAGCACAAGCTGGAATCAAGATTGCCAGGAGAAATATCAGTAACCTCATTCATAGATGACACCACCTTCCTGGCAGAAAGTGAAGAGGAACTTAAGAGCCTCTTGATGAAAGTGAAAAAAGAGAGTGAAAAAGCTGGCTTAAAACTCAACATTAAAAAAACTAAGATCATGGTACCTCGTCCCACCCCATCATGGCTAATAAATGGGGAAACAATGGAAACAGTGAGAGACTTTATCTTCTTGGGCTCCAAAATCAGATGGTGGCTGCAGCCATGAAATTAAAAGATGCTTGCTCCTTGAAAGAAAAGCTATGACCAACCTAGACAGTATATTAAAAAGCAGAGATATTACTTTGCCAACAAAGGTCCAACTAGTCAAAGTTATGGTTTTTCCAGTAGTCATATATGGATGTGAGAGTTGGACCATAAAGAAAGCTGAGTGCCAAAGAATTGATGCCTTTGAATTGTGGTTTTGGATAAGACTCTTGAGAGTCCCTTGGACGACAAGGAGATCAAACCAGTCAATCCTAAAGGAAATCAACCCTGAATATTCATTGGAAGGACTCATGCTGATGCTGAAGCTCCAATACTTTGGCCACCTGATGCAAAGAGCTGACTCATTAGAAAAGACTTTAATGCTGGAAAAGGTTGAAGGCAGGAGGAGAAGAGGATGACAGAGAATGAGATGGTTGGAAGGCATCACCAACTCAATGGACGCGAGTTAGAGCAATCCCCAGGAGATGGTGATGGACAGGGAAGCCTGGCATGCTTGGGGTCCATGATGTCACAAAGAGTCAGACATGACTGAGTGACTGAGCAGCAACAACATATCAATTGACACAGAAAAAGCATTTTAAAAATTCAATATCCATTCATGCTGAAAACTTTCAGTAAATCAGGAATGGAAGGGAACTTCTTTAACTTGGTAAAGAATAGCCTCAAAAACCTTACAACTAACATCAGTTTCAGTGGTGAAAACATGCATGCTTTTATCCTAAAATTGCAAACAAGGAAAGGAACATCCATTTACTCACATGCCTCCTACTCAATATCATACCAGTGATCCTATCCCAGACAATAAGAACCAAAACAAGAAAGGTCACAGAGATTGGAAAGGAAGAAATAAGACTGTCTCCATGGATTGGGTGATTGTCTACTAAGAAAATCCCAAGGGAATCTGTAAAACACAAAAACTAGAACTAATAAGTGAGTTTAGCAAGGTCATGAGATAGATTCAAGGGGAACATATAAAACATTAACTGTATTTGTATAATCCAGAAGTAGGCAATTGAAAACTGAGATATTAAAACACTAACATATACAATAGCTCCAAAAATATAAAGTAGCCAAATAGCTATAAATCTAACAAAGAGGTGTGTAGGATATGTCTGCTGAAAACTACAACACTAATGAAAGAATTCAAAGAAGATCCAAATGGTTGGTGAGCAATACTGTGCTCATGAATGCAAAACTCAGTGTATTTAAGAAACTGATAATTCTCTCCCAAACTGATCTAGATATTTGATGCCATTATAATCAAAATTCCCAGAACTATGGCTATAGAGAGATTAATTCTAAAATTTATATAAAAAAGTAAAGGAGCCAGAGTAACCAATTAATACAAGAGAAAAACAAATGGAGAATTCATACTATACCATTTTAAGACATTATAAAACTACAGTAAACAGGATAGCATGGTGTTTATTGACCAAAGGTTAGATAGACATAGATAGATAGACATAGATCAATGGAACAGAATGGAGAGCTAGCGATAGACCCACACAAGTATAGCCCATTGATTTTTTTACAAAGTTGCCAAGGTAGTTCAATGAAGAAAGGGTAGTCTTTTCAACAAATGATGTGGAACAACTGAACATCCATATACCAAAAGAAAGAACAAATGAAAAAAGTTAAAAAGGAAGGGAGGGACAGAGGGAAGGAGGAACATTAGTGTATATCTCATACCTTATATAAAAGATAATTCAAATGGACCACAGATCTAAATATAAAATATAAACCTATACAACTTTTAAAGGAATATATAGGAGAACATTTTTGTGACCTTGGGTTATACAAAGAGATCACCAGGATCACAAAATAATATTTTAAAAAAGATAAATTGGGCCTCATTAAAATTAAAACTCTTGCTCTGCAAAAGACACCATTAAGAAAATGAAAAGACAAGATACAGACTGAGAGAAAATATTTGCAAATTACTTAAGTGTTGACTCCAGAATGTGTAAAGAATTCTAAAACTCAACAATAAGAAAATGAAAACTCAAAAAGAGGACAAAGTATTTGAATAGACACTTCACACACAAAAAAATATGTGAATAGCCAATGAACACAGGAAAACATAATCGATATCATAAATTGTTGGGAAATACAAATTAAAATGATAGTGCAATACCTCTATACCCCTATTAGAATAGCTTTTTAAAAAATCCAAATCTTGTTATTGCCCAGTGCTGCCAAGGATGCATAGTTGCTGATTGGAATGCACAATGGTACAGCCAATCTGGAAAATAGTTTGGCAGTTAAATATAAACCTATCATATGACCCAGTAATCCCATTCCTAAGTATTTACCCAGAGAAGTAAAAGCTTGTCCTCAGACAAAATCCTGAATATGTCTACAGTATCTTTGTTTATAATCACTCCAAACTGGAAACAAACTGAACATTCTCCAATGGGTGAATGGATGGCTCAGATGGTAAAGAGCCTGCCTGCAGTACAGGAGACCCAGGTTCAATCCCTGGATTGGGACGATCCCCTGGAGAAGAGAATGACTGCCCACTCCAGTGTTCTTGCCTGGAGAGTTCCATGGACAGAGGAGCCTGGCGGGCTACAGTCCAAGGGTTCACAAAGAGTCGAACACAACTGAGCAACTAACACTTTCCATATCATGGAATAATACCCAACAAAGAAACAAGCTATTGATGCCTGCAAGACATGCCTCCCACAGGCATGGTGCTGATTGAAAGGAATTGCACACCATGGTTCCATTTACCTGACCCGTGAAAAGTGAAATGATGAAGATGGAGAGCAGATCAGCAGTGGCCAGGGATTAGGAGGGGGTCAGGGTTTTACCACATGGGGCAGCGTGATGGAATTTCTGTAGAGAGAGAACTGTCTTGTATCTTGACAATACTGGTGTTTGTATGTTCAAACTCATAAACTTGTGCACCCCACAGGGAGGTGTGGTTTTGCTGCATGTAAATTTTTTTTTAGTTAAGCCTCTTGCTCATTCTTCTTCCCACTTCACTGTACAGTATCTCCAAAGAGGGCAGGTGTCACTTAAAGCAACTCAGAGCACTTAGTATGTATGTTTGCTGTTTAGTCACTGAGTGATGTCCAACTCTTTGTGACCCCATGGACTATAGCCCCTCAGGCTCCTCTGTCCACGGGGTTTCCCAGGCAAAACTACTGGAATGGGTTGCCATTTTCTGAGACAGGGATCAAACTCGCATCTCCTGCATTGCAGGTGAATTCTTTACCGTTGGGCCACCTGGGAAGCCCCTTATAGAGTCTAATGCTCAGCTATTCAATGCTGTCTCCCAGAACCAATTTTCTGCCTCAATTGTAAGTGTATTTCTTTTTTTTTTTTTTAATTTTTTTAAAATTTTATTTTAACTTTAGTTTACTTTACATTACTGTATTGGTTTTGCTAAACATTAACGTGAATTCACCACGAGTGTACAAGCGTTCCCAAACATGAATCCCTTCCCACCTCCCACCCCATACCATCTCTCTGGGTCCTCTCCTTGCACCAGTCCCAAGCATCCTGCATCCTGCATCCTGCATCGGATATCGACTGGCGATTCGTTTCTTACTTGATAGTATACATGTTTCAATGCCATTCTACCCTCTCATCCCACCCTCTCCCTCCCTCTCTCCCCCAGAGTCCAACAGTTCACTCTATAGATCTGAGTCTCTTTTGTTGTCTCGCATATAGGGTCATCATCCCCATCTTTCTAAATTCCATATATATGCGTTAGTATACTATATTGGTGTTTTTCTTTCTGGCTTGCTTCACTCT
>SJYQ01004049.1:693199-873549 GCA_006410935.1 Redunca redunca
CCACAGACTCGGCAGGGAGAGTGTTTCCTGGTGTTTGGAAACCTCTCTTCTTAAAGTTCCTTTCCTGGGTCGGCCTTCCCTATCCAGGACGGAGCTCCCTCCCCACCTCCTTTGTCTCTTTTTTCGTCTTTTATATTTTTTCCCTACCTGTTTTTGAAGGCAATGATCTGCTTTTCTGGGTGCTTGATGTCCTCTGCCAGCATTCAGAAGTTGTTTTGTGGAGTTTGCTCGGCGTTGAAATGTTTTTTTGAGGAATTTGTGAGGGAGAAAGTAATCTCCTCGTCCTAATCCTCCGCCATCTTCCCAGAATTCCACCTGTAAGTGTATTTCTAAACAGAGAAAATCTTGCCTGCCCATGTAGGTATTCTGGGTGGATGGGTAATTCATTCTGGCCATGAGAATGCTGTTTTTCTGTGTCCTGCTTCTAGATCTGCCCCAGCTTTCAGGCTGCTGCTTGTTTCTAAGCCTTGTCCTGCCATTTCTTTTCAGTTAGACTGCTTGCGGTTACAAGTAACAGCCTTTGGATAAAATGGAGATTTTATCCCTTCATATGACCAGCAGTTCAAAGGTTGAGCAGTATCAAGGTGGGTTAATTTTGTCAACACATGTCCATATTCAAGGTTCTATCACCCAGGAGAAAGGCAAAGGGGGAGATGGTTCTGGCATGAGGCAACCTGCCATGCTTTCCCTTCTCTTCTCCCTTCCCTAATAGCCTTCCAATAAATTATCTTTTGCTGGAGGTAACCTGCATCTGTTCCTGTGGCTTGTAAACAAGGAATCTTAACTGATGTGCAGATCCAGTGAGAATCTGTGCTATCACTGGCATATTAACCCCTGGAGGGCAGAACCACCACTACATCCCCAGCACTGCCTGGCATAAAGGAGAGATCAGAAAAATTTAATTGTCAATGTCCCCAGTCAACAAAATGACTAGAACGTAGGCTGTACAAGGGTTCCTATTTTTATTTTGCTCTGTGATGTATCCTTAATTTCCAGAAATGTGCCTGGCACCTGGTAGGCACTCAGTAAATATTTGTTGAATAAACGAACTCATTTTTAGAGCATCTGCAGGTAGACCTGGTCCTGCACTAAAGTCTGGAAATATAGCTGTAAACAAGCCAAACAAATAGGCTCCAACTCCCCCAGAGATATTTGGGACACACAGATAATTAGCCTTGGAAGCTTACCTCTACCAACCACTCTCAAGAACAAAGAACAAGAGTCTGAAAATCCAAGGGCAAACCAGGCCACTTTCCTTCGCATCGATCCGCCCTTTCTTATTGCCATCTGCTCCCTTCAGGATGTTCCTCTGGAGAAAAAGAAGAAACCAAATAAAATTAAAGATGTTGCCAGATGCTCCCAGCAGAAGTAACATCTTGGGTAAAAATTCCCCAGGCCCACTGATACATTAATTGATGCTGGGAGGTTGGGGACATCAGGATGAGGCAGATACAAAACATGGCTTTGTCTAGAGACAGAGGGAGAAGAACTGAGGGTCCTAATTAGAGGTCACAGCATAGCAGCTCGGAAGATGGGCACAGTGCCTTGAAATGGCTTACAGAGCCCCATCTGCCTTCCACACTCTTCCCCTCGGGCTCCTGAAGGGCAGAGGCAGTGGTTCTCTTTTCTATACAAGTGGCTTCATTCTGGGGCTGGTGATCAGTCTTCCCTGTCTCTGTTCCATCCCACCATCAGTTACCCCTGGGCCACCCCCATCGGGAGGTCCAGAGGGCACTTCTAAGTCAGCATGTCTGAAATGCAGCTCTTTATTCCCTTCCCATCCACCACGTCCCATCACTGCTGTCTTCACTACCTCAAAACTGACGGAGCACCCAGTGTTCCGAGTCCTGCTTTCGGCCACCACTCGTCACTCCATCCCACAAGCCAAAAATTGCAGTCATCCCAAACCCACCCCTCTTCCCCATTCCCCACATATGGTGGGTCTCTCACTGTGGCTGTGAATGCTTCCTCAGCCTGCCTTGCCTTTTCGTCCTGTAGTCACAGCCCTGGCCAGCTTTCCCCACCCCTCAAATGAACTACCTCAGTGATCCCCCTGTGATCAGCTTGTTCCCATGGCTCTACCCTCCACAGTCACTCCTGATAATTCCCCGGAATCCACCTGATCCTGTCACTCCCCAGCTCAAAACCCTCTGAGGACTGCTCTGCTTCATCTTCAGGGCACTGAGCGCTCGTCCCAATCCGGGGCCACGCTCCCCTTCCAGCTCTGTTGTCCTCCGCCTCTTCCTCTGCCCCACACACTCCAGAGCGCCTTCCGCATTTAGTCCTACTAAATCTGAAACCTACAGATCACATTCTCTGACAATCGTCTGCATGCCCGTTTCCTCCCCCACGTGGGACCCTTGGTCATCCAGAGCCATGACTGGTTCATGCGCGTGTCTCCCTCTTCAGTACCTCGCTACTTCCACAGGCAAACCACTCCCAGCCAGTTCCGCTGGTCTCACAGCCATCCTCACTCACGGTATTTATTCCCACCTCTATTTCAGTGCTCCTACTATTTCTCCACGCCATAGGCCTCTTATCCCTTGTCCCTAATTCCCAAACCTTTCTCATTTTATAAGCCCCCTCTCTCTATGCAGTCTTCCCTGATGGCTCCTGCACTTGCTGGTTTGCTCCAGTTTCCTGGAATATGAGCTCTATGTGAGTATGTATTTTCTCTGTCTGGTTTACCACTCCATACCCACTGCTTAGAACCAAGTACACTTTGTTGAAGAAAAAGGAATGGAGGAGGGAGGGAAGGAAGGAGGAGGGAAGGGAGGAAGGAAGGAAAAGAAGAGAAAAGGAAGACCATCCTCCTAGACTGAAACCTTGGACGTCCTTCTCTTTGTTCTTACTTATTGTTTACTCATTGCTCTGGTCTACCTTATAGAAAGATGTCAGAGCAGGGAGAAAACTTATTCCACAAAGTGAGCAAAGGTAGCTTCCTGGCATATGCAGGACTTACCATGCATGGACCAATTCAACTAGTATTTATGGGGCACCTACTCAACAGTGCCAGGCACTACATCCAGTGGTAACCAAGATACACACATGGTTCCTGACATGTATGAAGTTACAACCCAGCAATAAAAGGTGTTTGGAATAAGGGGAGAAGCAGGGCAGACACCCATCCATGTGTACCAGGAGCTGTATCAGCTGTTAAGACATTAAAAATAATTCCATTATCATTTGTAAATAGTTATCACCTTGCACTTCCCAGAGGTGCAACCCCAGCTGCCTTGGGCCATTTTCCAAGAGTCCCACACTTCCCCACAGCCCAACAAGTGAAGAGTTAACACTTGGCAGAGAAGGGCCTGGGTGCTGTAACTGACTGGCACACTTTTGGATCACCTGATGCTCCTGCCCCAGAGCTTGTTAAATTTGAATATTATCTCTGGGTGGAAGGAAACAGAAAGTGGGGTGGGTTAGTAAAGTGTGGAAACAGCCCTGTCTGCTGAATGGATGGTCGGCAAGAACCACAAGGCAGCGGGGGTGGGGCACTGCGATTCAGAGTCTGCACCTCCCCAGGCATTGCTCTATGGAAATAATAGCTCAGCCATTGCCAAGAAGGTGAGAAGAAAGTTTAAGAAACTCAGTTTCCCACCTTGAGGAAGGGGATCCAGCCTTGGTGTTGACTTGCATTGGAAACTCCCTGATAAACTAATTCCATCTTAGGCTTCCCACACCAGAATTCAGCTTGTTTTAAACCTTGGGTCAAGGGTCACTTGGGCTTCCCACTCCAGTATTCTTGCCTGGAGAATTCCAGGGACAGAGGAGCCTGGTGGGCTACAGTCCCTGGGATTGCAGAGTCAGATATGACTGAACACACACACAGGTCTCTCTGAAATTTTTATATGCTGGTTATCATAGATAAGTCTTCTCATCTTTATATTCTTGTTCACAGATGGAGAGGAGGCTGTTTTGTTTGTGTTTTTTTAAAGGGAAAGCATTTGGGAAAAGCCAAACTTAGGGAACTTTTATTTCATTTTGTGTCAATATCAACATCCCGGTTGTGATATTATTAGAAGATGTTAACAGTGAGGAACCAGGCAAAGTGTATGGGTGAACTTTAAATGATTTCTTACAACTACCTGCGAATCTACAAGGATCTCAAAACAATCAACAGTTATTTAAAGCCTCCTCCCACAGTGAAGACCTGGCAAGTTCTTTATATATTGAATGGTAGGCCAGAGAGGGTATGAGGACAAAGCAGACCAAAGGTCCTTCTGCTAAAAGGGAGAAAGGTCTTTGGCAGCTATTGGAGCAACCCCAGCCAAAAGGCTCAGACCTTAGGACGGGGATCTTGTCAACTAGGACCACCAGCCCTGTGGCACCTCCAGGCTCCAGAAGGGCTATCGGTTGTTTTGTCTGCCACAGCCCTTCCATCCCACAAGAGCCAACCGCTTCTAATGGTGAATTCCCCCTTTCCTGCTCCATGTGCTCCAGAGGGGCTGCCAGTCACACTGCCCTGCCCCATGGATCAAAGAACAGGCACACGACACACGCCTGACTTATCACAGTCTCCCTCCCCATGCACAACAATCACTGCCCAGAGGTGGCTCAGTCACACACCACTGTGGATTTCTCTTTCCTCCAGTACTAGCTGGTGAAGCGCTCTTTCTTTTGACATGGCAAAACTGTTGTTTAGTCGCCAAAGTGTTAGTTGCTCAGTGATGTCCAACTCTTTGCAACCCCGTGGACTACAGCCCATCAGACTCCTCTGCCCATGGAATTCTCCAGGCAAGAATACCTGAGTATGTTGCCATTCTCTTCTCCAGGGGATCTTCCTGACCCAGGGGTTGAACCTGGGTCTCCTGCATTTCAGGCAGAGTCAACCATCTGAGCTACCAGGGAAAGTCATGTTGAATTCTATTGCAACCCCATGGATTGTAGCCTTCCAGGTTCCTCTGTCCAGGCAAGAATACTGGAATAGGTTGCCATTTCTTTCTCTAGGGGATCTTCCCAACCCTGAGATCGAACTTTCATCCCCTGCCTTGGGAGGTGGATTCTTTACCACTGAACTACCAAGGAAACCCATTCCAGAATTAGGTGATATTAAAACTAGAACTGGATAAGGCAAAGACTACTCTCCTGGCACTTCAAGAAAAGAGTCCATCATTGGTGGGAGAAATTGAGACCAAAGCATGAAGAGGATTGAAGAAATGAGAGATAGAGAAAAAGCAACCTCACTCGAGCCTCTGGAGATCTTCCCAGGCCTCCAGTTACACGAGACAGTTCATCCTCTGGGCTTGAGTCGGGTTTCTGTCACTAACCCACACCTTAACCCTTCATGAGCTGGGCTGTCGATTCATGCCTGTACCCAGCTCATACCCCTGGCTGGCTGGCCCCAGTGAAAGTCCATTAAACTCTTTCCTCAAGATGCTGATGCCAAGAGCAGAAGCATGTTTCTAACAGTGACAAGCCATTAGTTCCATGGATGATGAATGACACGAGGTGCAGAAGGGCCATGCTGAGCCAAGATGCTGCAGCCAACTCTCCCGTACAGGGAGATCCTGAGCTGAGAGCCTTGTGGCCCCTCTGCCAAGGCAGCTGGCTCTTCCAGAAGATTAATACTGTTTACATGAGCTATTAGCCTCCATGCAGGAAAGGAGGAGCCTGGGAGAGAAGCTTCGATATAAAGAATGCATTTCTATCTCAGAGTATATAGGTCGCAGATCCAGGCACTTAACTCAGGGATGGTTTCCTTGGTACCCACTAGGTGCTGACCCGGTATCCTGGGCACTGTGGGAGAGAGAAGATGAGCAAGACCAGGTCTTCCTCCAGGAACCTGGGCTGTTGGGGAGGATGGGCACCATATCACCTAGGAGGAGTATGCTGCTGCTGCTAAGTCACTCCAGTCGTGTCTGACTCTGCACGACCCCATAGACGGCAGCCCACCAGGCTCCCCTGTCCCTGAGATTCTCCAGGCAAGAACACTGGAGTGGGTTGCCATTTCTTTCTCCAATGCATGAAAGGGAAAAGTGAAAGTGAGGTCACTCAGTCGTGTCCAACCCTCAGCGACCCCATGGACTGCAGCCTACCAGGCTCCTCCATCCATGGGATTTTCCAGGCAAGAGTACTGGAGTGGGGTGCCATTGCCTTCTCTGTAGGAGGAGTACAGTGAGGTTATAACCAGAGCTCTGGAATTAGGATGCTCAATGCCCCAGCTTGGGTTAGTCTGCGATTGGCCAGGAAGTAGTTGTAGACATCAGTTGCATTTCTTTAGCAAACAATCCAGCCTCTTTGGTTTTGGTGCTGCTGTTTTCTTTCTTTCTTCCTTTCATTTCAAAGATATTGGGGATTTTTGTTTGTTGGTTTGTTTTGGCTGTGCCTCACAGCTTGCAGGATCTCAGTTCCCTGACCAGGGATTGAACCCTCTCATGGCAGTGAAAGTGCTGAGTCCCGACCCCTAGAGCACCAGGGAATCCCTGGTGCAGCTGTTTTGTTCTCAGTAGAACGAGGTGACAACAAGGCTTACCTCGGGGGTGTAGTAAGGATGGAATCAGATAATGCATGTACAATCCTCGGCAGGTACGACCTGCTTGGTAAGTGGCGTCTGTATTGTCAGCAGCAGCATCCTCAATTATTATTACTATCATTATCACCAGTCCTACAATGAGGAGTTTGAAATAAGCCAGGAAGGTGGTCAAAGTTTTATGGGAAATAGGAGGAAAGAATTTAATTGGGATCCAGGGAGGCTTTCTAGAAGAAGTAGCACCCAAGCTGGATCTTGAAGAGGAGGTAGGGAGTGGGGAGGATGTTAGAGCTACAAGGCCACCGGGAATCGATAAATAGAGGCAGGGCCACTCCTGATGCTCTGATCTCCCAGGTTTTAGTGCACATCTTCCTGGAGAAGCAAGGGAGCTCAAGCATCTAAGAACACAAGATCTGATCCACATCATTGACCATGATCTCATCCTCACTGCTACATCCACAAGGTGGTCTTGGAGGTTAGAGGAGTACAACAACCACTCATATCTTCTCCCAGACTCCTGGTGGAGGCAGCCTGCCTTCTCCTCCTTCTGGGCCAGAACTTCAAGCCCCACAGAGCTCTGCTTCCCAAGCCTGCTTTTCAGTGAGCCTCAATGGCCAGCCAAGCACAGCCCATTTGGTGTCTGGCACATGAGCACATGGTAGATTCTCAGCACATAGATTATGAATAAATGAGTTGCCTCAGAATTTTCTTTTCTCACTTAACCCTAAGCTTTCACCTCCACAAGTGGATCAGATCGTAAAGCCTTGGCTGAGCTATAAATGTCTGATTTGATCCTCTGTGTGGGCAGCAAGGAGCCCAGAAGTGGACATCAGTTCCTCCAGGAATGCGCTCTCTCCTCTGGGTAGTTTCCCTTCCAGGTGCCCAGGAGTCTTTACAAAGAGGGCCCACTTGGTCATATGGTCCTAGAAACACTCAGAAAGCATTTTTTATCAGAGAAAGTCTTAGGTAACGATTACCCACCATCACACACACACACACACACACACACACACACACACACACACACACAATCTAAGAGCCCTCAGTGGATAGCTGTTGTTTTGCCTGCCCAAACCCATTCTCCCCTTCTTCTTGCAATGGTTACTTAACTGTCCAGTAGAGTAGGGTCCATTCCCCACTCTCCATCCACGTGTTGACATGTGACCCACACTACATGCCCACTTGTTCCAAACATCAGCACTTAAACTAGACTTAGCCAGTCACCACATTCCCTCCCCTTGGCCACAGCGAGCTGCTCAAGGGTGAGGAGATGACCTCAACTCTTCCAATAAGGGTAAAATCTGAAACTTTGGAACTATTGCCCATAGAAGTTCTCTTCCCACAGAGCTGGGCCCATAGTGCACTTTGATACTACTCTGGTACCTCATGAGGAGAACCTGCCCAAGGGTGAAGCCCACGCAGGAGAGCAGAGCCAAGATGTGACCAGGGAGTGTCTGGGCACCTGAAGCCAGCCGTGTCTGAAGCCAGCCTAATCAGGTAGGGTGATCAGTTCTCACTTTTGCTTTAACCAATTTAAGCCAGGTTTTCTGTCACTTTGGAACTGAGAATCTTAATGGGACACATGGGACAGCAGGAACATATGTCTGAGAAAATCTTGCTTTGGACCCTTGGAGGTCAAAGAGATTTTGTCCCTGGGGAATTGTTGTCTTTTCTGTTCATTCAACAAATATTTATTGAGCCCCTAAGAAGAGTGTTGAGAAATTCAATCTCTAAAACCATGTGTGATTGATGTACTGGTTATCATGGGTAATCAGGACTGAGTTTCTGGGGAGGTGAGTAGTAAATGAGACCTAAAGAGGAGAGAGATGCACAGTGTCCAGTAGGACATGAGCACATAGGGGGCTTGGGTTCTGCGTACCAACTCTGCAATTTGCCTGCTGCGTGAGCTTCTCAGGCAGGCACGTTTAACTCATCGGCCCTCAGTTCTTCTACCTTTAAAATGGGTACGTCACATCTGTCCTACTGAAGCCACCTGGTTGTGGTCAAAGCAAACAAACAAAAAAGGTACTTCAAACTGTGAAAAGCAATATCTATTTGGATGAGAGAAAATCCTTTTATAAATTGATGAGACACTTTAGCTTCTGGCCAAGATAAAGCAACGAAAAATGGATTTATCCTCCTACGTTCACCAGCTAAAAATCCAGACAAAATATAAGAAACAATGGTTTTCAGACACTGCACTACAGGTGATGCAAGATTTCTGAGAAAGGGAAAACAAAGTGTGATGCCTACGTCTAGTTTCCAGGAGGTAGCACACGGAGGCGCAGCCAAAGCAGAGCCCGGTGGTCTCTCTGAGTTGAAGAGATACAAGTAGAAGTTTGGAGAAGCCAAAGGGTCCAGGGTTTTCAGAGCGGAGTGTTACAAAGGAGAGACCGGCACAGCAGGAACTCCAGAAATCTTCCCTCTAGTGTTCAGCAGAGTTCAGAACTGCATGTACGTGTAGGGAGACTCTCCAAGGCTGGGGAAAAAACCAGTGCAAATGAACAAGAAGAATAATTTCCAGAGGCCAAACAGCACTGAAAATAGTTCTCACTCCTAAAAGCCAGAATAGAGAAATCTCATAATATACAGGGCTTCAAGTGGAGTACTCAGAAGGACATTGCCTCATTACTAAAGTCAAATTAGCTCCATCCTAAAGACTTGTGAGGGCTTCCCTGGTGGCTAGATGGTAAAGAATCTGCCTGTAGTGCAGAAGACCTGGGTTCAATCCCTGGGTTGGGAAGATCCCCTGGAGAAGGAAATGGCAACCTACTCCAGTATTCTTGCCTGGAGAATCCCATGGACAGAGGAACCTGACAGGCTACAGTCCGTAGGATCACAAAGAGTCTGACACGACTGAACAGCCAACACTTTCTTTAAAGAATTGTGGAATCCAAAGTTTAAAGGAAGTCTTAACAGGATCAGACTGTTTTCACATAATTTAAATAAGTCTCAGAACAAAATTCAAAAACATTAAGAAAATAAAAATAATTCAGCACACAGCAAGGTAAAATTCACAGTGGCTGCTTCTGCTGCTGCTGCGTCGCTTCAGTCGTGTCCGACTCTGTGCGACCCCACAGACAGCAGCCCACCAGGCTCGCCCGTCCCTGGGATTCTCCAGGTAAGAACACTGGAGTGGGTTGCCATTTCCTTCTCCAATGCNCAGGCTCCCCCGTCCCTGGGATTCTCCAGGTAAGAACACTGGAGTGGGTTGCCATTTCCTTCTCCAATGCATGAAAGTGAAAAGTGAAAGTGAAGTCGCTTAGTCATGTCTGACTCTTCATGACCCCATGGGCTGCAGCCCACCAGGCTCCTCCGTCCTTGGGATTTTCCAGGCAAGAGTACTGGAGTGGGGTGCCGTTGCCTTACATTCAGTTAAAACTTACCAGACATGCAATGAATCAGGAAAGTACAACCAATAATGAAAGGAAAAATCAGCCAACAGAAATAGATCCCCAAGTTATATAGATGATATAAATCATAGACAAGAACACTAAACTATCTAACATAAATATATTTCATACGTTCAAGAAGGTAGAAAAAAGCATGAGTATACTCAGGACATACATAGAAAATATTAAAAAGACCCAAACTGAGCCTCCAGAGATGAAAAATATAATATTTGACATGAAAAAAAACCCACTGGCAGGAATTATATTGACATGAAGAAGGTGAGGAGCATCCTGGTTTGGGTACTCTGCAAAGGTGAAACGAAAGCAAACTGTTTGGGCATGAAAGGTGGAATTGTAAATTCAGAGCAGCTGCCAGAACACACTGCGTCTTTGTGAGAGGACAATTATAAAAAGAATTATTTTAAAAGGCACTCCTTCATTAGGACTAACACAGCTCTGAGCTAGGGCTGCACGGGGTGGTGGTGAGCAGAGTATCAGCTACGTTTTGGTCCCACGTGCACATCAGCCAGACAACTTGTTTCATGGTCATGATCTGCACAGTCACCCCCAACACAGAGCCTCAGTCTAAATTAGTTCAAATAAAGGAGAAAGACTATCACAATGTCATGGACTAGTGCTGTCTTGAAGACCCATGGGTCGAACCATGTTCCAGCTCTGTCTGAAAGCTCTTTGACTTGCTTTCTAAGAATCAGCAGAAAATCCACCAGCTAACTGCTCCTTCTTCCCTCTCTCCCACTTTTCCTCCATTGCAATCTCTGTTCCCCTCTGTCCCCCACTTTTTTTTTTTTTGCTAAATGTAATTTTTAAAAATTTTATATTGGAGTATAGTTGATTTTTGGAGAAGGCAGTAGCACCCCACTCCAGTACTCTTGTCTGGAAAATCCCATGGACGGAGAAGCCTGGTAGGCTGCAGTCCATGGGGTCACTAAGAGTCGGGAACGACTGAGCGAATTCACTTTCACTTTTCACTTTCATGCAGTGGAGAAGGAAATGGCAACCCACTCCAGTGTTCTTGCCTGGAGAATCCCAGGGATGGGGGAGCCTGGTGGGCTGCCGTCTATGGGGTCGCACAGAGTCGGACACGACTGAAGCGACTTAGCAGCAGCAGCATAGTTGATTTACAATTTTGTGTTAGCTTCAGGTGTACAAAAAAGTGATTCAGTCATGCATATACATATATCTATTCTTTTTCAAATTCTTTTCCCTTTTAGATTATCTCAGAGTATTAAGTAGAGTCCCCAATCTGCCTCCAATGCAGGAGACCAGGTTCAATTCCTGGGTCAGGGAGATCTGCTGGAGAAGGGATAGACTACCCACTCTAGTATTTCCGGGCTTCCCTGGTGGCTCAGCTGGTAAAGAATTCGCCTGCAATGCGGGAGACCTGGATTTGATCCCTGCATTGGGAAGATTCCCTGGAGAAGAGAACGGCTACACACTCCAGAATCCTGGCCTGGAGAATTCCACGGACTGTATAATCCATGAGGGTGCAAAGAGTCGGACACAACTGAGCAACTTTCACTTTCCTGTGCCATACAGTAGGTTCTTGTTGATGGTCTATTTTATATTTATCAGTGTGCATGTGTTAATTCCAAACTTCTAATTTATCCCTTTCACCCACCTTTCCCCTGTGGTAAACATAACCTTGATTTTGAGATTGATGAGACTGTTTGCTTTATGAAGAAATTCATTTGTATATTTTTTAGATTCTACATATAAGTGATATATGATATTTGTCTTTGTCTGACTTACTTCACTTAGTATGATACTCTCTAGGTCCATCCATGTTGCTGCAAATGGCATCATTTCAGGCTTTTTATGACTACTATCCCATTGTATTGTATGCTACATCTTCTTTATCCATTCCTCTGTCAATGGACATTTAGAGTGCTACCATGTCTTGGCTAATGTAAATAGTGCAGCTATGAACATAAGGGTGTGTGTATTTTTTCAATTTATGATTTTCTCTGAATGTATGCCCAAGAGTAGGATTGCTGGAGCATGTGGTTGCTCTATTTGTAATGTTTTAAGGAAACTCCATAATGTTCTCTGTAGTGGTTGTATCAATTTACATTCCCACCAACAATGTAGGAGGGTTCCCTTTCCCCCACACTCTCTCCAGCATTTATTGTTTGCAGACAACGAGCTCACACCTCAGCGTAGTTTTGATGCCCCTCGCTCTTGCATCATCTAGGAGCTGATTTCACACTGGCCAAAGTCAGTTGCATGACACATAGAAGAGGTGACTGAAGGGGCTTCTCAGTGCCACCGCTAACCAGGGGACAGGACTCCACTCTCAAGAAGACACCACTCTGCTGTGCTGTGCTAAGTTGCTTCAGTTGAGTCCAACTCTGCAATCCTATGGGCTGTAGCCCACCAGGCTCCTCTGCCCATGGGATTCTCCAGGCAAGAATACTGGAGTGGGTTGTTGTGCCCTCCTTCAGGGGATCTTCCTGACCAAGGGATTGAACCTCTCTTACATTTCCACATTGGAAAATGGTTTCTTTACCACCAGTGCCACTTGGGAACTCCATAGAGAACACTGCTGCTACTGCTGCTAAGTCGCTTCAGTCGTGTCCAACTCTGTGTGACCCCATAGATGGCAGCCCATCAGGCTCCCCTGTCCCTGGGATTCTCCAGGCAAGAACACTGGAGTGGGTTGCCATTTCCTTCTCCAATGCATGAAAGTGAAAAGTGAAAGTGAAGTCGCTCAGTCATGTCTGACTCTTAGCGACCCCATGGACTGCAGCCCACCAGGCTCCTCCGTCCATGGGATCTTATGGGCAAGAGTACTGGAGTGGGGTGAAACAACATATCCAGGAAATTTCTTGATGTAAATCCCTTCCTAACAAGAGTCAATGGTTAAAAAAGATAAGTAGGAAAACCTTTGACCTGCTACTGGGCCCCTCAGCATCAGCACCAACAGGTTGCACAGAATCCTCCCAGAGAATCTACTTACTTCACATTTGCCAAGAAGACGCCTTTTTTCTGATTTTATTTAGTCTGGTAACCTCGGGGAATATTCAGAACCCCAGAGACAGAAACAATATAAAGGTGGTTATTTCTCTCTGAAATAACAATTTGTATTTTCATATCTTTGATACACAGTCTAATACTCAAATCAATAGGCCAATGGAGACTCACCCAGAGCAAGTTTAATAAGAAAAATAGTTTTTTTTTTTAAAAAAAAAAAAAGGTTTGGAAAGCTAGAGTTACATTTCCTGCAGGTGCGTTAGATTGTGGAGGTGGGGTTAAGTTGACTCTTTCTTTCTTCCCTTGTGTAATGAAACAGAAAAGCTAAACCTCTGAGTTGATTATAATCACATAGGCATGGGAGCTCCTGGCTGTTTTCTGCTCCCTCTTCTTTCCTACCCTTACCCCAATCAATACAACAAGTTTTATCTTCATTGATGAAAACTCAACTTTCTGGCTGTTTTTGTTATTTAGGCTTCCTTGTGTCTGATCTGGGTTTGCAGGCAGGCAAATCAGCTTCCAAATTCAAGGCATGCATTTTGGAAACTCAAAGCAAAGACCTGTTTCAGAAAGAGGGTAAGAAAAGGTGATAAAAAACAAGCTCCATAAAACAGAACTTTGACAGGATAAAAAAAGGCCCAGAGAGGTTGGACAGCAGAGGGTGGGGCTTGCTCTTACAACCCCTTACTATGATTCTCCTGAAGCCAAGCTCAAGCTCAGTTCACCAAGCCAGTAGCTCCTGGCTCCTTTAGGAATAAGAAATGTGGCCACAAATCCTCCATTTGTTATCATTGTTGTTGCTGCTCAGTCACCAAGTTGTGTCTGACTCTTTGAAACCCCATGGATTACAGCACGTCAGGCTTCCCTGTCCTTCACTGTCTCCTAGAGTTTGCCCAAGTTCATGTCCACTGAACTGGTGATGCCATCCAACCCACTGTTTTCTCCTCTGCCTTCAANTGATTATAATCACACAGGCATGGGAGCTCCTGGCTGTTTTCTGCTCCCTTCTTCTTTCCTACCCTTACCCCAATCAATACAACAAGTTTTATCTTCATTGATGAAAACTCAACTTTCTGGCTGTTTTTGTTATTTAGGCTTCCTTGTGTCTGATCTGGGTTTGCAGGCAGGCAAATCAGCTTCCAAATTCAAGGCATGCATTTTGGAAACTCAAAGCAAAGACCTGTTTCAGAAAGAGGGTAAGAAAAGGTGATAAAAACAAGCTCCATAAAACAGAACTTTGACAGGATAAAAAAGGCCCAGAGAGGTTGGACAGCAGAGGGTGGGGCTTGCTCTTATGACCCCTTACTATGATTCTCCTGAAGCCAAGCTCAAGCTCAGTTCACCAAGCCAGTAGCTCCTGGCTCCTTTAGGAATAAGAAATGTGGCCACAAATCCTCCATTTGTTATTATTGTTGTTGCTGCTCAGTCACCAAGTTGTGTCTGACTCTTTGAAACCCCATGGATTACAGCACATCAGGCTTCCCTGTCCTTCACTGTCTCCTAGAGTTTGCCCAAGTTCATGTCCACTGAACTGGTGATGCCATCCAACCCACTGTTTTCTCCTCTGCCTTCAATCTTTCATGGCATCAGGGTCTGTTCTAATAACTCAGCTGTTCATATAAGGTGGCCAAAGTATTGGCACTTCAGCATCAGCCCTTCCAGTGAGTATTCAGGGTTGATTTTCTTTAATATTGACTGGTTTGATCTCTTTGCTGTCCAAGGGACTTTCAACAGTCTCCTCCAGCACTACAGTTTGACAGCATCAATTCTTTGGCTCTCTGCCTTCTTTATAGTCTAGCTTTCATATCCAGAAAACCGAGCGGCTGGGACAGGGCAGGTGCAATAAGCGGCAGCCTTCAACTTGGGGCGACTATGCTTGCCAAACACCTGATCACCTGGGATGGGCTCAAAATGCTGGCCTAACCAAGTCTGAGCCTGTTTGGAGTACTCAAGAACCTGAACCTGAGTGGCTTAGACCTGGGGAGTGCATGCAACCCAGGGCCCACATCACAGGTCCCAGCATAGCTCTCAAATCCATACATAATTGCTGGAAAGACCACAGCTTTGACTGCTTTAGTCAGAGAAATTACTTTCCAGGCTATATGAATATTCAGTAAATATTCACTGAGTGCCTACTATGTACCAACTACTGTTCTAAGTCCTGGGGACAGAATGGTCAATGATGTAGACTAGATCATAGAGCTTATATGCTAGTATAGGAAAGCAGAAAATAAACATATAAGCAAACAAATGAATAAGATAGTATCAGGTAGTGAAACTGCTATAAAGAACATCTTAAAAGGGGCTACTCTAGGTTGGAATAGCGTTTCTGAAAAAACAAGGAAGGGTAGGTGTCATTTGAGCTTATATTTTGGATGTAAGGAAGGAGCCAGTCATGCCATGTGAACTGGAAGAAAGCCATTCAGGCAGAGGAAACTGCCAGTGCAAAGGCCCTGGGATGAAAGCAAATTTAGTTGAAAGAATAAAGAATCATTTCTGTGTGGCCAGAATGTAGTGAGTCAAAGGAGAGTTGGAAAAGAAGTATTAGTCAAAACACAGATCATATTAAAACTCGTGGGCTTTTATAATATGAAGTTGACGTTGTAATGGAAAAAATTGCTCTGATCTATGCTTTAGAATGGATAAGGGAATGGCACCCCACTCCAGTACTCTTGTCTGGAAAATCCCATGGACGGAGGAGCCTGGAAGGCTGCAGTCCATGGGGTCTCTGAGGGTCAGACACAACTGAGCGACTTCACTTTCATTTTTCACTTTCATACATTGGAGAAAGAAATGGCAACCCACTCCAGTGTTCTTGCCTGGAGGATTCCAGGGACGGGGGAGCCTGGTGGTCGCGCAGAGTCGGACACGACTGAAGTGACTTAGCAGCAGCATACTTTAGAAAGGTATTTCTAGCTGCTGTGTGGAGTGGACTGTAGAGTTTATAGGACTAACTGATGCATTACAGGACTTCCCAGGTGGTGCTAGTAGTAAAGAACTTTCCTGCAAATGCAGGATGTAAGAGACATGGGTTTGATCCCTGGGTGGGGAAGATCCTCTGGAGGAAGGTATGGCAACCCACTCTAGTATTCTTGCTTGGAGAATCCTATGGAAGAGGAGCCTGGTGAGCTACAGTCCATGGGATCACAAAGAGTCAGACATGACTGAAGTGACTTAGCACACACTGGATACATTACATGATAAAGAAATAGAAAGGGAGGATCCAAAGATGACTCTTGGGTTTTGCCTTGAGGTGTTTACCTACTCTTGAAATGAGGAAGAGAGGAGAGGAATCAAGTCCTGTCTTGGGTGTCTTGATGTTTGAGATCCTTATTTGACATCCAAATGAAGACTTCAAGAAGGCATTTGGAAGAAGGAGACAAGAACTCAGTTATAGAGGTCTAAATTCTCTGGACCCATTCTTCTACCATCTAGCTCTGAATTTCAGTCTTTTGGTTGGCCCATTGTTCACTTAGCCATCATTCACTGAGTATCTTCTGTGCCCTGGGACCTGAGCTCATGGTGACTAAGTTACAATGGAGTGACTACACACTGACACAGGTCCCTGTTATCAAGGACAGGACCATCAGCCCTGGATCCTTGATATATCATAGGACAGCCTAGAGTTTATTTCCTGAAAGACCACCTCTGTGAACATCAATGTTCTACTTATTTATCCCAGGAATTTCCCAGTCTGGTATCTCAGAAACTCACTTAGGAAGGAATCTTAAAGAGTTATTACTCAAATTTCCTCCAAGTGTTTGCTTAGCCCAGACTTGAGTACCCCCTGGTGACATGGCACTCACTATCTACTCTTTGAAGAGTTTCTAAGAGGTCTTGGGAATTGGGCTTCTTGGGGGCAACAGAGGGCACAGATTAAATTGTCAAATTTTGCAGTTTAAATGGTAAGTCTTGGTACTATAGCAGACACAGGGCCACAATGGAGGGTCTTCAGGGGGTTCCAGACTTCCCCCAGGGACTTATGTGTAGCATTCTTTTTTATCTCTGGCAAGACTGCACTTAGAAGCTGTTGGGTTATGGCCTCAGCTGCCGTGTTTCTGAAAATTTACAAAGGCAGAATGCATAATTGTATATTGCAGATAATTTTGCTCACGTTTCCAGGTGTCTGCAAAGATGGGTCTTGGTTAAGATTTATTACACTCCTGAGACTGACAGAGCCACACACAACATCAGCAAGCTTTATTTATGGACTTTCTTCCCTAGCCAGAATGAAAGCAGTAAAGCCCTCACTCCTTGCTGGTGGAGAGCAGGAAAGTCAGTCCTTGCGACCTCCATCTTGGGCACCTAGAAAGTCTGCCCTGGCTTTCCTCCACTTTCCCCTACCCCCTCACCCTCCACCCCCACTTGCTCACCTGTCTCAGCTCTCCTGAGTCGCTGAGCTTTAATTTGGGCTAATCTCTACTCCTGACTCAGGTAGGTGTGGTGATGATAAATCAAAAGGAGGACACAAGCTGTCAGTTAAAAAATGGAGAGACTTGTCAGTCTAATGAACTTTATTAGCAGTGAGTCACAGGAACGTCTCTGGCAGCTTTTCCTCCCCTTTTCCTGACACCTCCCTCTAGTCTCCAGATATTGCCAGAAGAGCAGATTCAACCTCGTGGGAGCTGAATTGGTGATGAGGAGGTGGGGTGGGCAGCTCCACGTGACACCCCTGTGGACAGCCACATGGACTGCTGTCATCAGGGTAGACAAGGGTGGAGGCAGCAGCCTGGCTTTTATAGGTGGAATTCCGAGGGTCTTCGCCCCCATGGATGGTGAAACTGTACAGTTTAGAGACCCAGTTTATGCTGTCTAGAATCCTGCAGCTTGCACAGGATGGGAAGACCCCATATAAGCCAATTTTTTGCTTTGGGGCAGGGGAAGTCCTTTAAAAAGCTCTCCCCAGACCACAGAGAGCATGCATGTAAAAGAGAAAAGTGGCCTTGATGCCTGATAGCTTTGCAGCTCCAGCTTCTAGACTTTGCCAAGGCCACGCTTCTTGCACTGGGGTCTCAGCTCTCTGTCCCCAGGATGTAGCTTTTCCTTTTTGCTTTAGTAGTTTGAGTAGATTTCTGTTTCTTACAACCACAGCAGTCTTGATTAAGAGAGTGTATGGAAAGCACAGCATTTTGCAACCTGCGCATGCTGAGCAAGTTTCCAATCTGGGTTTTTTCTGACCTCAGAACTATATCCAGCTGCCTGGTGGGCTTAAGACATGGGGTCCTGCCGGGGTCCAGCCCCCGCAGGATCCAGGGAAACCCGAAGGAGAAACGGCGTCGGCAATTGAGATTGATTTAGAGAGAGAGATAGTTAAGAATGTTGTAGATAAGAAAATAGAGGAGAGAAGAAAAGAGGCTGATGTTCCTTGGTTTATACAGAAAGTCAATAAAGTCTCAAGACAAGAGACTTGCACCGTCTACGTGAGGCCGCAGGTGCCCTCCTGGCCTCCCGGGGGAGTGCCGGTTCAGGTCTTAAAAACCCAGGCAAATAAGTAGACACGGCGGACTTCTGTACTCCAGATGGGAACTAGCCTGAAAGACATAGTAAGAAGAAGAAAATGATTGACACGAGGAAACCAAGCTGCTTTGACTAGCGAGGCCCCTAGCTTTATTTTTAAATGGGACTTATATACCTTTTTCAAACATAGAGGGAAATGAAAGATGCAAGGTCATACAGAATCAGCCCAACATTCCAGCAGTGTTGCCCTTATCGAAACCATGATTTTTTTGCATACCTTTCCCACAAAAGATGTTGTGTACAGTATCTTCTGGCCTTGGAGGCCTGTGAACATTTTATGACCCTCTTTTGATAAAGGCTGCTCAACTAGAAAACTTATTTTCCCTAAAAGTGTTTTTCTTTATATTTCTAATCTATGTCAGCCTCAGAAAAATGCCAAACAGAGTTACGTTTTACACAGAGCAAAGGTGCAGTGAGTTACAAAAAAGAACCAATTAGCTCAACAGTCTGATATGGTTAAATTCAAGGCTACACTTGTTTTTCTAGCATTCTCACTATGTTAACTAATGCATTTCCAGGTGCACAGTGGATAAGAGATATGGGAACTTAGCAACAAGTATTGGCCCAATAATGAAATCCTACATGAGCACTAGCACTACTCTAATAACTTTTAACTCCTTCAAAGGCTCTATATTTTAGGCTTTCTATCCTTCTCACAGTTGGGAGGCTGTAAATAATTGTATGCATAGCTGTAAGAGTCTGGATATATCTGCCAAGCAAGCTAGAATGCTAACAGAGGGGGTTTGATTTGAAATATTCCTCTCATGTCCAGGAGACTTATTAGCTATGGCCCTAAGTTGATTTTCTCCAGAGAAAGGTGGTCAGGGTCAGTCCCCTGTTAATGTCAGAGGAGTTGGGGAAGGTCATGGAACAGTAAAACAGATTCTGGTTTTGGGGTAGAGGCTCAAGAAAGCCTAGGGAGCCCCTTGAGTTCTGAAGCCTTGCTTAACAGTTCTCTTCCACATGACCTTTGTCATGAGTGGGATCTCCCATGGTGGCTCCCGGCAGGGTCCTACCGGTCCCTCAACTCAACAGTATCCTACTGTAAACATTCAAACTTTGGAGATAGAGCTATATCCCCCTGAACCACATTTCCATCCCCAATCCTTTGCTTGGATGTCAACACCATTGTCAATTGATTTATATGCTGCCAGACATTTTAAAATGGATTTACACACACAGATACATAGACACAAATATGTAGATATATGTGTTTGTTTTTGTTTTCTACATAGAATGTCTACATCTAGAATTCTACATAGAATTATCTACATACAATATCTAATGATAGTCTACATATCATTAGATAACTCATTTTTTCCTGCTCAATATGTTAAGGCCGTCTTTCCACACCTGAATATTTACTTCAGTCTTTTAAAATGCTGCACAGTGTTCCACAGACTGGTTATACCATGATTAATTTAGCTATTTGTTACTACAGAACACTTAAGTTGTACCCCCTTTTAATTTTTTCAGTTACAAAGAGTACTGCGGGGAAATTCCTTGTACGTTCACTTTGGGACACATGCAAGGATTCCTCCAGGATGGGCACTGAGGGCTGGACCAGCTCCTGGAGAATGGAACCCCTTCTTATCTCTCTGCTCATCATGAAGTTCAAGGAACCCAGGAGTGTTCCTTTTCTCTTCCAGGCAATCACTGGAACTGGCCCAGATCTGTGACTTTCCTTCCAAATGTGTCTCCTGCTGTCAGCCTCGCTGGCCCCTCTCTCCTTCAGACCTACTGCTCTCCTGCCTAGACCACCACCACCACCTCCTCATTTCCCACTGCCCAAGCTCAGGCTTTAGCCCTTCTAATCCACATCCACCCTCTGCTGGAGAGACCTACTGAGGATGGAAAGCTGATGGGGTGATCTGCTGCTTGCCCCAGGCTCACCAGTGCCCCAAGGGAAAGTCCAGGCTCCCCACAGTGGCATGCAAAGCTTTCTGTGGCCCAAGCTCCCCTATCTAGATCATTTTTCTGTCACTTCTGCCTTAACTCTCTAGAAACAGAGAACTGGCTGTAATTCTCCTCTTATCTCTACTCTGCTATTTCTTGACTCTTTTCTTTTGCTCATTCTGTGCCTTTTGCTTGGAACTCCCTCACCCTTTTGCCTTCCTCAGATTAACCCCTATTCATCCTTCATTACCCACCTCATGTGCCCTTCCTATGTTCTCTGGAAGCACACTCTGCCCCCTCTAGCACTGCCCTGCTCACCTGTACTCTAATTATTCACGTACTTATTTATCTAGTCTCCCACCGGACTGAGATCCATAAGGGGAAAGCTTGGTTTCAGCCACCCTGTGTCTACTGAGCATAGGAGTAGCTCTCTCCCACTTTTAATCAATAACCCTTTGAGGTGTCTGGCCCTGCTTTCCATCTCCATGAGGTCACTGTGGGGCCCAGGATTTAAGTTGGTCAGTTGGAAGAGGCATCAGGCCCAGAACTATTTGTTCAACTGTTTGGGGAAGAAAGACTCTCTTGTCAGCTGGAATTGACATTGTAAGGATATAAAGCTGGTGAGGCTATAGCCATCTTGGCGTGTTTAGGAGCTCATCCATACGAGAATGGAAGCCACAAGAAGGGCAGAATAAACACCGAGTCCTGATAGCATCATCTAAACTCCTAGATCCAGCCATCTATACTCCACTGGATTTTCCGGTTCTGTGAACCAACACGTTTCATTTCTGTCATTTACTGCCAAAGGAGTCCAATGCACATGCAAAGAAAGAGCCCGTATTATGTCTCATGCCCTTGTGTAGTCCCCTCCTATGTTGAATAGTCTGTGACCATTAGGATACTGCAGAAGTGACCATGTATCACTTTCAAGGTTAAGCCAGGAGGAGCCCTGTAGCTTCTACCTTGCTTCTTCTGGGAGATGCCAGGCAACATGTTGTGAAGACACTCAAGAAGTCCTGTGGAGAAGCCTCTGTGGGGAGGAACAGGGACTTCCCACCAAATTGTCATCTGTTATTTGAAACACCTTAAAAGCAGACCATCCAGCATCAGTAAAGTCTTCAGAAGATTGAAACTTCAAGAGAAACCCCAAGCCAGCACCCCGAATTAAGCCTCTCCCAAAGGCCTGACCCATGGAAACTGTGGAAGATCATAAATTATTATTGTTTTTGAAAGTCACTAAGTTTTAGAGTAATTTGTTTCATAGCAGTAAATGACTAATTCATCTCCCTCATCTGCTGCCCCAACATGGAACCCCAAACCCTCAAAGCTCCTCAGCTTTTAAATGGTACCAGCATTTATCCAGATCTTCAGGCAAAAAAAAAAAAAAAACCAAAACTCATCCTGAATCCTCCATTTTCCTCCAAGTATTAATTCTGTTGGCTTTGCTCCAACCTATATCCTGAATCCCAACATTTCTTTCCATTTCCACTTCTACAACCCCAGCTCAGTCTCTCAGCATAGCTGACACAATGGTCTCCTGATCGATCTCTTGGCTTTACCCTTAAACCCACATAAAAGATTCTTTGTAGACAGAGAAGTTCTATGCAGAGTACATCATGAGAAGTGCTGGACTGGATGAAGCACAAGCTGGATTTAAGATTGCCAGGGGAAATATCAACAACCTTAGATACGCAGATGATATCATTCTAATGGCAGAAAGTGAAGAGGAACTAAAGAGCCTCTTGGTGAAAGTGAACAAGGAGAATGAAAAAGCTGGCTTAAAATTCAACTGAAGGTCATTGCATTAGGTCCCATCTCTTCATGGCAAGTAGATGGGGAAACAATGGAAACAGTGAGAGACTATTTTCTTGGGCTCCTAAATCACTGCAGATGGTGACTGCAGCTGTGAAATTAAAAGACACTTGCTCCTTGAAAGAAAAGCTATGACAAACCTAGACAGCATACTAAAAAGCAGAGACATTACTTTTGCCAACAAAGGTCCATCTAGTCAAAGCTACCGTTTTTCCAGTAGTCATGTATGGATGTGAATGTTGGACCATAAAGAAAGCTGAGCATCAAAGAATTGATGTTTTTGAACTGTGGTGTTGGAGAAGACTCTTGAGAGTCTCTTGGACAGCAAGGAGATCCAATCAGGCAGTCCTAAAGGAAATCAGTCCTGAATATTCACTGAAAGGACTGATGCTGAAGCGGAAGCTCCAATACTTTGGCCACCTGATGAGAAGAACTGAATTGTTGGAAAAGACCCTGATGCTGGGAAAGACTGAAGGCAGGAGAAGGGGATGACAGAGGATGAGATGGTTGGATGGAATTACTGACATGATTTTGAGCAAGCTCTGGGTGTTGGTGATGGACAGGGAAGCCTGGCATGCTGCAAGCCATGAGGTCACAAAGAGTTGGACACAAGTGAGCAACTGAATTGAACTGAACACGTATGATAACTGAATAATTTTGTTGAACACCCAAAACTTACCCAATATTATAAATCAGCTATGTGTGTTAATAGCAGAGTTGTGTCCAACTCTTTGCAACCCCATGAACCGTATCTCATCAGGCTCTATGTCCATGGCATTCTCCAGCCAAGAATACTGGAGTAGGTTGCCATTTCCTTCTCCAGGGGAATCTTCCTGACCCAGGGATCGAACCCAGGTCTCCTGCATTGCAGGCAGATTCTTTACCATCTGAGCTACCTATGCTTCATTTTTCTTTTTTTAAAAAGAATCTTCTTGCAGACAGCATTATCCTCTTAAAATTCACAGCAGATTCTATCATGTCCAGATTTGTTCCAGTGGCTTTTCAGCCTGATTTGTATAAAACTGCTATTTTCTGTCTCCCTACCTCATTTTCAAAAGCAGAGACATTACTTTGCCAACAAAGGTCAGTCTAGTCAAGGCTATGGTTTTTCCAGTGGTCATATATGCATGTGAGAGTTGGACTCTGAAGAAAGCTGAGCACTGAAGAATTGATGCTTTCGAACTGTGGTGCTGGAGAAGACTCTTGAGCATCCCTTGGACTGCAAGGAGATCCAACCAGTCCATTCTAAAAGAGATCAGTCATGGGTGTTCTTTGGAAGGAATGATGCTAAAGCTGAAACTCCAGTACTTTGGCCACCTCATGCGAAGAGCTGACTGACTCATTGAAAAAGACTCTGATGCTGGGAGGGATTGGGGGCAGGAGGAGAAGGGGACGACAGAGGATGAGATGGCTGGATGGCATCACCGACTCGATGGACATGAGTTTGAATGAACTCTGGGGGTTAGTGATGGATAGGGAGGCCTGGCATGCTACAATTTATGGGGTTGCAAAGAGTCGGACACAACTGAGCGACTGAACTGAACTGAACCTCATTTTAAGGCCCTGCATTATGTGGACCTAGCTCCCTTTCCAAATGCATCTTTTTTCTTTTTTTTACTTTAAAAAATGTTTTATTGGAGTAACCATAAGTATGTTTTCTACATCTGTGACTCTATTTTTGTTTTGTAAATAAGATTCCACCTGTAAGTGATATCACATATTTGTCTTTTTCTGTCTGACTTTTTGCTCAATATGACAATATGCCCTCCATGTCATTGCAAATGGCACCATTTTATTCTTTTTTATGGTTGAGTGATATTCCACTGTGTATATATACACCACATTTTCTTTATCCATTCATCCACCGATGAACATTTAGGTTGCTTCCATCTCCTAGCTATTGTAAATAGTGCTTCACTGAACACTGAGGTACATGTGTCTTTTTGGATTATGGATTTCTCCCAATATATGCCCAGGAGTGGGATTGTAAGATCATATGGTAGATCTATTTATAGTGCTTTAGAGTCGGACACGACTGAAGTGACTTAGCAGCAGCAGCAGCAAGGAACCTCCATACTGTTCTCTAAAATGGCCACACCAGTTTACATTCCCACCAACAGTGTGGGAGAGCTCCCTTTTCTCTGAACCTTCTCCAGCACTTATCATTTGTGGGTTCTTTGATGACAGCCATTCTTGACTGGTGTGAGGTAATATTTCGCTGTAGTTTTGATCTTCATTTCTCTAATGGTTAGTGGTGTTGAGCATATTTTCATGTGTTTGTTGGTCATTTGTAAGCCTCCCACCCCATGAGAAAGAGAAACTGGCCTCTTTGTGACTGGAGTTTTCCCATCGACCAGTCAAGGTGGCTGTGGCTTAGATAGGACCGGTGGTTTCCTGAAAGTGACACAGCCAGGCTGTGTCAGGGCTGGAAACCTGAGTTCCACTATGCCAGACCTGAGGAGTTGTGAGATGAAGGAGAGGCAGAAAAAAAGGCGTGGCAGGATCCAAATATTAAGGGAAGTAGGATCACTATGAAGCCAATGAAGTTCCTGGGTTCTGATACACACTGGCCTCTTCCAAGGCCCTAGGAGAGGCACTGCCCATGGCTGACATGCTCAGATGTTACTGTAAGATGTGCAAAAGTAAGATTCTTGAACCACACCAGTTACGACTGCTGTTTCTTTCCCCACAATATGCTCCCATCAGGCAGGGCTGGAGAGTTGCGGGTGTTTTGGAATCTGGCTAAGCAGAGATTGAAGCTACGCTTAGCATGAGTGCAGTGGATAGATGTATATTATTTCTAGCTAATTTCATTTATTATTAAGCTACAGCCAGCCATTCTGGGGTGGAAACAGCGTCCAGGGATATTGCTCCTCTGACTCTTACTGACAACATGAAAATACGAGGCCAGAGATCATATCACTAGAAGAATGTGTCCAATGTGCTTGACACCAGAAGAAAGTGAGGTAAGGAACAGAGCTAGAAACCAGCCTATGGAGCACACTTCTAATCCTCAGACACAGGAACACAAAGTTGTTTGTCTTCACCAAATGGACCTTCCTATTCTTCTGATCCTTTCTCTAGAAAAGTCATATTACCTAATCATTGTCATTTAAAGAGACAACCAGAGGATGATGAAGCCAAAACATGGAGAGTATGCAAAAGTATTTTAGAGGTGGTGGTTTAGTTGCTAAGTTGTACTCAACTCTTTGTGACGTCATGGACTGTAGCCTATCAGGCTCCTCTGTCCATGGGATTCTGCAGGCAAGAATACTGGAGTGGGTTGCCATTGCCTTCTCCAGGGGGTTTTCCCAACCCAGGAATCAAACCCAGGTTTCCTGTGTTGCAGGCAGATCCTTTACTGACTGAACCACCAGGGAAGCCCGTATTAGAGCTGTGCTGGCGGTTCATCCAAACACTGTTATCTTCTCATTCTTCTGATATTCGTGGGGCTGCTCAGTGTTTCAGGTTCTCTTTCTCATCATAATGTATTTCTTTCATTGTAAATCAATATTCACTTTCCGAGGTAAATTTGTGTTCTTGGTTTCTTAGAGAGGACCCCGAAGTGGGCCAGCTCCCCCAAGGATACGGCCCCACACCTGATTATCAGCTTCCACTGTGACGTGAATGCAGAGGCTGTAGGAGTAGGTGGCTGAAGCCAGTGAGGGCATTAGGGTGGGATCCTGGGCCCAGAGATTTGTTCCGGCCAAAACCAGTCCTGCTTTGCACAGGCTTTAGAACAGCTGTCGTTCTTCCTCCAACACTGAAATCCTCATCTCTCCAGCCCTCATTTTGAGCTGAAGCCAAATGATTTCCTGTGTTATCTCTGTTTATCAGCTCTCTATTATCATGATGGCCTGGGCCACCCACTCAATAAAACAAAGCAAACAAACTCCCACAAACCCGCAGACAGCTCTGAGCTTACAGGCCTGCTTTCATTTCCTAATTAACAAGCCATCCTTAGCCAATCGGCTGATCCGCTTGTCATCCCTTTCGGATTTGTGGGCAAACAAACCACCCCTGGGCCCCAGGCAATAGCTCGGAGGCCTCGTCCCCTGCCCTTTGCTGGGGCTTCCTCGCTTTTCGCCCCTGTTCTGTCTGTCTGCAGAGTTAATAGGCTTGTAAGGCGATCTGTTCGGACTGCCATGGCCAAGGCTTCTGGACTAAGCCCCTCTCCCCTTCAGCTTCACAGCTCTGTTCTTTCGTCTTGCTCCACTTCTCAGTACTGAATCCCTAAAAGGGGACGAGGCCTAACCATTAGCATGGTTAATGCAGAGAACGTGCAGGCAACCTCTTCACGACAATTAGGTCTTAGACACTGGCTGCTGTTTTCAGAGCGTCCTTCCAGTAGACTGGGTAGGGAAGCTCCAGGATACCGGGGAGAGAAGGAGGGGCGTCTGCCTCCCCAGAAGGCAAGCAGATGCTCCCAAGTGCTTCACTTGCCTCCCTGCCCATCACAACTTCCTGTGGTCGGCAGCTCTGCAACCTTCAGCAAGTCACTCCCCATCCCTGGGCCTTTGTCTTCTCACCTGTGAAAGAAACAGGTCAGGATAATTTGAGGTCTCGGAGGGCTGGTTCTCACACCAAACCTGGCCAGCAGGTAAGTTTTGAGGACTCCACACAATGCTCTGTCTTCTTTTTGTATTTGGATTAGTTTTTTTTTTTTTTACTTTTAAAATTTTTATTTTAACTTTAGTTTACTTTACATTACTGTATTGGTTCTGCCAAACATTGACATGAATTCACCACGAGTGTACAAGCGTTCCCAAACATGAATCCCCTCCCACCTCCCACCCCATGCCATCCCTCTGGGTCCTCTCCTTGCACCAGTCCCAAGCATCCTGCATCCTGCATCAGACATCAACTGGCGATTCGTTTCTTACTTGATAGTATACATGTTGCAATGCCATTCTCCCATCTCATCCCACCCTCTCCCTCTCTCTCTCCCCCAGAGTCCAAAAGTTCTCTCTATAGATCTGAGTCTCTTTTGTTGTCTCGCATACAGGGTCATCATACCCGTCTTTCTAAATTCCATATATATGCGTTAGTATACTGTATTGGTGTTTTTCTTTCTGGCTTACTTCACTCTGTATAATCGGCTCCAGTTCCATCCATCTCCTTAGAACTGATTCAAATGTATTTTTTTTAATGGCTGAGTAATACTCCATTGTGTATATGTACCACAGCTTTCTTATCCATTCATCTGCTGATGGACATCTAGGTTGTTTCTGTGTTCTGGCTATTATAAACAGTGCTGCGATGAACATTGGGGTACATGTGTTGTATCTGGATTAGTTGCCAACACTTTCGGAATGCGGAATCATCATCTCTTTAAATGTAGATTTCAGGGTGCTTTCAAAATACTCGAAGACCTGACTTCATTGAGCCCACATTCCCTTATGGTGACAATTAAGAGAAGTAGCCCCCAAGAGATGAGCCATGGTCTTTCCAGTTCATCACAGTCCCCACCACTCCCTATCATCTACCTGACACACTTTACTCTTGAAAGTTAGTTGTGTGAGCCGCGAAGGTATATGAGTTTGTGATGGCAGTCTTGTTTGTGATGGCAGTACTATTTTGTACTTTTTATTCTGCATTCCCTGTGAATATTCACAGTTCATTCTACAAGTGTTTACTGCCCCCCTCTTATATTCCTGTTCCTTGGCTAGGATATAGAAAGGCACACGTCCCTAGAGTTAGTGCCAGGGGCACAGGGACGAACCAAATAAGAATTCATGCTGATGGAGGAAGATTTTCTCCCAAGTGTAGGAAACATAAAACCAGTTTACGCTCTCTCTGCTTATCCCTGTGTAACCACACTTACTAACATGTATATGGCCCATGAGAATGTTCAGGACTCTTTCCTATCTATTTGATCTTTGAGTTAGTACTACAACCTAGAGAGATAGATACAGTTTCTAGATGCTGACAGATGCTGCTATGGTGTGAATGTTGGTGTGCCTCCCAGATTTATTGAGAACCTAAGGCCAGGGGTGACGGTATTAGGAGGAGGAGCCTTTGGGAGGTGATTAAGTCATGAGGGCAAGGCCTCTTGAATGAGACTAAGGCTCTCATGAAAGAGGCCCTAGAGAGAGCTAGTCTCTTCCACCATGGGGGACACAATAATCTGGAAGACAGCCCTCACCAGAACCTCATCACGCCAGCATGCTGCTCTCAGACTCCCAGCCTCCAGACCTGTGAGAAACAAATGTCCATCATCAATAAGCCACCCAGTCTCTGGTGTTTGTCACAGCAAACAGACTAAGACAGAAGTCCAGTGACTTGCTGTAGTTCTCCATGGGTTGTGGACTTAACACTCAGCACAAACACCCAGGTGCAATTTAAAAACTTGGCATCTGGCATTCCAAATGCTTCCTCTGCTATGCCCATCATACTCCCTTTGCCCCAGTAATTGGTGTCTGAGCTCCAGGAAACAGCCCTGGTTCATAGGCTCAGGTGACATTGGAGATGTGTCTCACTTCGCTAGCTGAGAGCTAGTTCTCTGCACGGCATCTGCCTTGTAGCTCCCTGTTTTCTCCTAGGTCTGCTGGTATCACCAACCAGCACTGCAAAGGGCAGCAGCCAAGTCCTGGTTTCCAACTTCCTGTGGTCCAGCAAGCACCCTACTTGGCCGACTTGCCCTAATCGTGTATATGAGGAGTAATCGTTGTATTCCACTCCCACTTTGGACTGAGAAGCGTGTAAGAGTCCATGGTCCTAGTGAATGACAGTCTTCCAGTTCTAGAGAAATGATCAAACTGATGCTTACAAACTATAGGAGATGGGTTCAGTTCAGTTCAGTTGCTCAGTCGTGTCTGACTCTTTGCGACCCCATGAATCGCAGCACGCCAGGCCTCCCTGTCCATCACCAACTCCTGGAGTTCATTCAGACTCACGTCCATCGAGTCAGTGATGCCATCCAGCCATCTCATCCTCGGTGATGGGAGTCGAGGTCTATAAATGTTTTTCTCCCTCCAAGGACACAATTTTGAGTCCTCTTTCTAGGCTCCATGACAAGGGTCAGAAGCCTGCTTGCTTGGCCTTCAGGGACTGCCAGAAAAGGGGTGGGGGAGTGGCAGGTGACCCCCCCTGACAAGCTCCCAAGGACACTGTGCTGGACCACGTCTTCACATTCATGGACAGCTTCCTCTTGTTACAAGCTTCTCCCTGGTTGAAAGTCATAAATCTCCAGTGATTTAGGTGACAGACTACTGGAATCTTTTCCTTTGACATAAAGAGCAGATGTGAATCCAACATAATCTGGTGTGGAAGGAATCCACCAGATCCAAAGGCTGGGATTTTTCTAGCTGGGCAGGACATGGGAGATAAAACTGGTTAGGGACCCGAGACTCCTCAGCTGGTAGATGGAACAGTTAAGATACAAAGCTAGGCTAGTTCTCCATCACTTGTATCTGCACTTGTATCTGCATGTTCCCCTACTTCCACTTAGATGCCTGAGACCCCATGGTTTAGCACATTGCTATCACCCAGCTGAGCTGCCTTCATCAGGGTCCCAGACCTTTTCTCTCACGTCCTCTCACCCAGACTCATCGGTCCCATTGAATACATGCTGACTCACTCCCTAGTGCTAAAGGCTAACGGTACCACTAAACCTCCACTCATGCAGTCACATTATCCCTTCCCACATCATATGGGCCTAGAACTGGCCAGACTTGGATGCCAGTCAAAGAGATGGACTGAGATAAGTGAGTCAGGAAAGTTCACCGAGCCTGGAACTGGAGGGGACCACAGAGGACGCTCAGGAAAAAGGAGTCCAAGTCCCTGACCCAGTGCATGATATTCGTGTTGGATGAATGAGCTAATGCGTGAATGAATCAAGATCTGGGTTGAAAACGCAAGAGGAATGCTGTCAAGAGCCAAATTCAGCAAATGAAAGAGTGGAGCATGGAGGATAGAGCATGGATAGGTGTAGAACTTCAGGATCTGTGGTGGGGAGAGGCTGTGGCTGTCCAATGCCCATGCCCTCTTTCTCTGATGACAGACCTTGATTGTCCCTCTGCCTCACTGCAAGCCATCTGAGAGATCCTGGCAATGCCAGGCACATCACTCCCACCGGACAATTAGTCCCTCTCCTTCTTGAGCACTAGAGCCTTAGGCAAGAATGATGCAAGAACAGAGAATGCCTGCTGCTGATTCATCCCACCAGAGGTGCCTTGAACAGATAACTTGTCCACCAGGACTGGCCTAGTTCTGTCTCCTCCAAGCTTTATGGTCATGCTGTTCCTGTGAGTAACCTCATAGCCTTGTAATATATTTCTTGTTTTTCATTTAGATCAGCCAGAATGATTTCTGTCACAGACAGCCAGAAAACCCCTAAATAATGCGAGCTCAAAGGTCAAGCAGATTGGAGGTGGCAGGGTCTTGGACCCTGGAAATTGTGGCTCACTGTGTAGCCATCAGTGGCCTAATGTGTAGGAGAATCTGCCTGGTTTTTGAGACCCAGAGAAATGACGGTAGCATGTCCCCACAAGTGCTGCTCCTAAATGCTGTCAGTGGATGGGGGTCATCATTAAGAGCTCTGTCCCAGACATGTGTCTTCAGTCTCAAAGCATCAAGCCCACCTCAGACCCACTGTGCTCTGATTCTCTTAAAAGGCGACCTGGGACACACAAAGGAAAGCACTGATGAAACAAAGTGCCCCCAGCACGCTGAGCACAATTAGAGATTTTTTTCTCTGCTTCTACCAAAGACTGACAGACCAGCCAACAGGACAAACAGGATGGTTTAAGAATCTCCTTGACAGATTTCTCCAGGAAACCCTCTCTCTGACTCTCTCTTTATCAAGTAAAATCCTCCCACACCTTTGTCAGACAGAGTTTTAAAAGAGCATCACTGCTTCACTGTCCCACTGAGCAGCTCTGAAGTCTCATTTGAGAGAATGAGAAAAACCAAGACAGACAGATGGGGAAAGAGGCAGGCAGGTGGGAGGGAGAGAGGCAGGAGATGAGGGTGAGCTTCTGAGAGGCACCTAGGGCTGCTCTGATGAGAACTGGACAGGAAGAGCTCTGGAGACATGATTCGGCTGGACAGGAAAGAGTGACCAGTTCCCTAATGAGCTGAAGTCATTAGCAGAGTCTTAGCATCATGAGGTGAGTTCATTTGGGTTTTTTGGCTTCCAGGGCCAGAGCCGTGTTCTAGCCCCTCACAGAAGTTACATCACATTCAAGTTGAGATGCAGGGCAGGGGAGGTAACAATGGACAGCCCCACTCCAGGACTCAAGGCAAGCAGGGACTGGTAGGGGGCAACTCCAGCACCTGGATCTCCTGTTTCCCCCTCATCTAGCTCATCCTTTAGTCCCTCATCCCTAGTGTCTCTCTCTCTCTCTCTCCATTGAGCTGATTCATCCACTCTCATCTTGGCTGCCACCGTTTCCACCACCACCTCTTGTCTTTGCTATGTCTTCTGTTCCCCCTTGACTTTCTCTCTGTGACTCTTTCTAGGACCTCACCTCCTTCTATCACATTCTCAATCTCTAGAGTCAAGTTCCAAGTACTCAAAAGGGAGGATATGACAGATACAGCTAATTGCTGTAAAGGGTAAGAAGCCCTGGGCTTCCCTGGTGGCTCAGTGGTAAAGAATCTGCCTGCAATGCAGGAGTTTGATCCCTGGGTCAGGACGATCCCCTGAAGGAGGGTTTAGCAACCCACTCTAGTACTCTTGCCTGGAGAATCCCATGGACAGAGGAGCCTGGTGGGCTGCAGTCGATGGGGTCGCACAGAGTGGACATAAGAAGCCCTGGCAGGCAGAGCTTGCACATCAACTTTTCTTTGGTTTCCAGGCCTGCCTGGGGATTGGCTGCCCTCTGATCCAACCCGCCATGGCCAGGGTGCCAGAGTCATGTGGAGTTGAGCAGGTGATCACTGGAGATAACCCTCAGAAGGAGGTGGGGCTCCCAAAGGAGGGGGGCTGCAGGGAGCTGTGTACCTGGAGGACGGTGGGTCCTACTTGTCTGTTGCTATCGCAGAGACTTCTGAAGGCTTCATCCAGGGGGCATCTCTCACTCACACCCTGGATGAGAGGACCGTGGTTTTGGAGTAGCAGGCAGTGACTGTTTAATGAAGAAGTCTGAATACAGAGCTGGTCATCTGAGATCTCAGAACTTTTATAGTCCAAGAGGACCAATCAGGATAAAACTTCTCCCATTCATCCATGGGGCATTCGTATCCTGTAGATCAGATGAGGGTGAGAGCCCAGGCTAGAGCTTCTGTCTAAGCAGGCAGACAATGAGAAGAGTCCCTGGGTCTCTGGATTCTAGGTCCTGATATCTATGAAAAGATAATTATAGTACCGACCACGTGGGGTTGCAGGAAGAGTAGGTAAGATCACTCATGGATGATCCTCCTTAAGGGTGTAGCCCACAACAAAGCCTTCATATAGTTAGTCTTTTAAAAGAAGTTTTTATCTATAATGAAATGGTTTTTATTTAAGATATTTAGTAAGAAGCTGATTGCCGCCACAATGGAAAGTAGTATGAAGTTTCCTCAAAAAAATTAGTTTTGACTAAAAAGTAAAATTAGTAAAACCAATACAATATTGTAAAGTAATTAGCCTCCAATTAAAATAAATAAATTTATATATTTTTAAAAAATTAGTAAACCTATCACATGATCTGCCTAGTCCACCCTGAGTATTTATCAGAAAAACACAAAAACACTAATTTTAAATGTTCATCACAACGTTATGTTCAGTAGCCAAGGTATGTGAACATTCTGTAGTATCCATTGATAGATGAATCGATAAAGATACAGTATATATGCACAATAGAGTACTATTCAGCCATAAAAATGAATGAAATCCTGCCATTTGTGATAACATGGATGGACCTTGAAGGCATTATGTTAAGTAAAATAAGTCAGACATATGAAAACAAATACCATATGATTTCACACGTACATGGAATCTAAAAATACAAAACAAATAAATAAAACAAACTCACAGATACAGAGAACAGTTCACCTGATACCAGACAGGAATGGAGTTGGATGGTAGGTAACACGGGTGGAGGGGGTCAACTATATGGCGATGTATGGTAACTAGTCTTGTGATGCTGATCACACAGTGGTGTATGCAGAGCTGTACCTCTGAAATTTATATGATAGTAATAATAAGATGGTGATTATTACCAGACCTGTCCCCCAGAAGAACAGATCTGAGCCAAGCGGGAAGAGATTCTGCCAAGAGAACAGTCTTTCAGCCTTTTCTTCCCTTTGTTTGCATCCACACATACCCTGGTCGTGGGCACATGAAAGAGGTTATAACAAGAGTCACGCAGAAAATTATTCATCCTTTATTTTCAACTGTGGTAATGTAATGCTTCTGCTCCCGAGTTGCCTGAAGCCAAGTTGGCTGACCTCTGGGGTGGGACTTTTCCACTGCAGTGCAAACAGCATTCTCCTGGAAGAGGAGCAGCCTCGTGCTATGGGAAAGGCGCTATGTGGGGGCCAGGGTCCCTCCCACCGGAGCAAGTCGTGTTCTTTCCTGGCCTGTGCCCTGGCCAGGAGATGACTGACATGGATGGGTGCTAAGGAGGGGAATGGTGGGTGGGCAGTGGGAACACTGGCAGCAAAACCAGTAGCCCCTCATGAGACAAGAGCGTTTCAGAAGGCCACTGGCATCGCGGACATGGAGGGTGGGTCAGAAGCCCTCCTTCAGGGAGGATGGACTTCTTTTTTTTAAATTGAGGTACAGTTGCTTTACAATGTTATATTATTTTCTGCTATATGTATACAGATATCCCTCCCTCTTGGATCTCCCTCTGACCTCCCTCCAACCCATCCATCTAGGTTATCACGGAACACCAAGCTGAGCTTCCTATGCCATATAGCAGGTTCCCACTAGCTACTTATTTTACACAGGGTAATGTACATGCATCAATCTAAATTTCCCAATTAATCCCACCCACTTCTCCCCCACTGTGTCCACATGTCTGTTCCCTATGCCTGCATCTCTATTCCTGACCTACAAAAAGATTCATCTGAACCATTTTTCTAGAAGTAACTCAGAAAGATAAAAATGTCATATATTAATGTACATATTGGAATCTAGAAAAAGTGAAGGATCATCTTTCATTTCTCACTCCTAATCCTAACCATCTCCAGAGAGAAGCATCTTTCTCTAGATGGTCTCTTCATGAAGCCTTGTCATTTTTCTCTTCTTTTTCTTCTTTCCATGTATCAGTCTCTCTCCCTCTTTCTCTCTTTATTTCTTCATATCTCTTGGTTTTTAACTTAATTGACTGGTCTAGCAGAGTCAAAGAATCCAAGAGCAAGGCCTTTTTGTGCACCAGGGAAGCTTGAGGTCTAGAGAGAGGAATAACCTCGCCAAGGCCATGCAGTAAGCAAGGACTGAGAATGGGGGAAACAGAGTCCTCCAGGTAGGACCCCAATCCTAGGTTCTTTCTCCAGCAGGTGTGTCCTGGCTGGATTCCACCTAACACTCCTTCTGCCCCATGCTAATAGAGATGAAATCCAAGTACACAGGTCTGTGGTCAATTATGTTGGGTAGGACTGAGTTGAACAAGGAACAGGGAACATACTTGCCGAATGCAGGACTTTCCAAAGCCTTTCTTCTGTGACTGTGCATAGGAAATCTGCTGATGTGGAGGCTGGGAGATCATGCTAGCACATACAGTATTTTCTGAATGAATTTGACATTTGTTTCTTTTTTCCAAGGACCATCTTGCAGATTTACATCTAGCAAAACACACTGGAAAACTGTGCCACACGACACAGCCCATGCCAAGAGACCAGGCTGGGGTTCTGGAAATACAAACCTTAAAGAAGAGAAGTCGCAGCATAAAACAAATCCAAACCAACCAATGCTCTTTCTTTCACCTTAGCTTAGTTTCAGAACTCCACATTTAATGAAATATTTCAGGATGGAAGAGGTGAGGACAGGAAACGTCTGCCCTGCTCCCGAGACTTTCTGAGCCACACTTCAACCCAGAGCAAATTAAAGCACAGGCTCCTTAGACAGAAGTCCTGTGATGAGAGCAGAGAACAACCTGGAGGGTTCGGGGGTGCTGAGCCCTGGTCAACTGCAATAATAAAACAGCACATGGACGTGGAGGCTTTGGAACAAAAATACCTTGTAGCTATTATTTTCCTGAGTCTCTACCCAAGCACACACCCCCTCTCCCATTCTTTTAATCTGGAGCTACTGAGAAGCGGTATTTTTCTCACCTTTGCGATATGAGAAACAAGTTAATTAAAAATTGCTTCCAACTCCAGTCTCAGAGCATCCCTGCTTTGGCTGCAGATCTATCAAGAGTGTGTTTTGATAGCGGTGCACGAAGCTGGTTATTCGGAGACACTGATAATTGCATTAATTTAGGAGGCATTAGCTAAGTCCTACGATTAATTACACAGGCAGCAGACAGAGCTGTAACCCACCAGATCGCTGGATGAGAAAGGCAGAAATGCCAGTTCCCTTTTATTCAGATCCAAACACCCAGACACTCGAATAACCAAAACTGTTTGTAACGGTGACCCTGAGAAACACTGAGACCTTGAAGGTCTTTCTGAATCCTAAAAGAGAGACCCGAAGCCTATTTGTATAAGGTTCACTTTAAAGGAATTTTACTGGACTCTAACTCTTTGAAAGCTGGTCATTTAGGAGGGGTATTTGTGACTTAGCTCATGGAATCAAAATATCTTGTTAATTAGTTTTGATTCCATTTCTCCATTTATTAATCAGTCTGAGATAAATAGAAATTAGAAATTCTTTCTCTCTCTCTCCTACTCCTCTATTTTCCACATTTCTCTCTCTCTCACAAACACACACATGCACCAATCTTTCCTCCAAAGAAAAAGACTACATGCAAGTATAGACATAGGTAATGGGGGGCTGTGGAAGGAATAGACAGACAGCCTGAGTTGGGGGGGGGGTGGGGAATCAAATATAGAAAAGGCAGGGGACTCTGTGGAGACGTGGGAGGGAATATTTCTTTTTCTCCTGTCACCGAGCTACAGCTCCTTTCTCTCCACCCTTTTCTCGTTTCTACTCATTTCTTAAGCCCAACTCAAGAATCTTGCTTTTTCTGGAAGGGCTTCACAAATTGGAATGACAGAGTTCTGGGCCAGAGCTTGAAAAGTGCTTCAGGCAGATTTTAGACCTGTTATCTGGCTCGCAGAGGAAATTTGGACAAATACTATTACAGGTTTCTAGAAATGGTGCTGTTTCAGGAGGGGTCCCTCTGTTGAAATGGGGGAGGGACCCAAGCTCAGAGATGTAAAAGAATATGTGTAACACTCATGACCGCCTGGCTCGCAAACCCAGGCTGTTGGCCTTGTACTGTCCCACCCCTCGGGTGGACTTGGTGCCCAGGGGCAAGGAATGATTCCATCCTGCCTGGGTTCTAAGGCCGCTTTCTCCATGGAGCCATGGAGACACCCTGGGAGCCATCTGGTTTAAGAACTTCATTCGTTGGGTCCAGCTTGGCCACTGACTGTGGAAAGCAAGCAATTTTTATTTATATTCCTCAAGTAAGATGTGAGTGCATTTCTCATCAGAAAAGAGTCAGATAACCAAAGTCAGCTGCAAAACCCCACAGGGCCCTCGGGCCACCCTCTGGTCCCTCTCTTCTCACAGCGCTTACACTGTCAACTGTTGGGTTCATGCATGCTTCTAATCATCTCTAAGGATGCTTACATAAATCAGGGGTTTTGTTCTGTTTTGTGATCACACCACCTTTTACAAGATGTTGCTTTATGTAATAATATGCCTGAGAAAGCATAACACAGTAATACACACAGATCTCCCTCCTTCTTTTTTAAGGCATAACATTTAATTTTGCCTTTGCCACACATCTACAATACTTCTTTGTGAACCCATGCAAGTAGACTGCCAGGCTAGATGCCTAGAAGTGAAATTTCCAGGTGTTGTGGATTGAACAGTGTTCCCTTCCCCAAATTCATATATTGAAGACTTAACCTTCAGTATCCTAGAATGTGAACTTATTTGGAAATGAGGTCATTGTAGACATAATAAGTTAAAGAAAGGTTATCAATGTGGGCCCGACCCTACATGACTAGTATCCTTATTAAAAAGAGACATTTGGACACAGAGACAAGCCCAGAGGAGAATGCCATATAAAGATTAAGTCAAACACTGGGAGGCCACTTCAGCCAGCCAGGAATGCCAGAGATTGCCAGCACATCAACCAAAAGGTAGGAGAGAGTCATGGAACAGATTCTTCCTCATAGCCCCTGAAGGAATCAACCTCACTGACACCCTGATCTTGGGCTTCCAGCCTTCAGAACTGAGACAAGACATTTCTGTTGCATAAACCACCCAGTTGTTGGTTCTTTATATCACATCAGCCCCAGAAAACTAATATGCTGTGTTTGCACTTTTAAACTTGATAAACAGTGACAAGTTGCTCTTCACCCCTGCCCCTCCAAAAAAAGTTTTATCATTTCACAATTCCAAGTGTAGTGTGTAAGAGTAGTGAAGGTTTCAGGCCTAGCAGGTACCATATGCATATACATTACCAGCAGTAAAGAAAAGGTCTAGGTTATCACCTTTGTGATCCCACTTAGTGCTAGAACTGAGTCTGTACTGACGTCACATCTGCTCTTGCTGTTTAGTCTCTAAGTCATGTCTGACTCTTGTGAGCCCATGGACTGTAGCTCACTAGGCTCCTCTGTCCAGGGGATTTCCCAGGCAGGAATACTGGAGTGGGTGGCCAAGTCCTTCTCCAGGGAATTTTCCTCACCCAGGGACTAAACCCGTATCTCCTGCATTAACAGGTGGATTCATTACCGCTGAGCCATTAGGGAAACCTGATTTCACATCTACCAGCTTGAATTTTCTCAGCAGTATTATCACAATGTTTTTAGGATGAGAATGAAGAGAAGATGCCTCACTACAAAACAGGCCGAGAATCAAAGAAGAAATCAAGATAGGAAAATCTCGAAGTTCAGAGGAGAGAGAATTTACTTCCAGCTGATATGACCTATGGAGAAAAGGGCCTTAGAGCCCAGGCAGGATGGGATCATTGTTTTCCCACCGGAGCCCAAGATTCTCTGTCCAGAGGGATGGGGTAACACGATAGCCGAGAGTCTGGGCTTTAGAATCACGCAGTCATGAAACATTTTGATCTCACACAAGTTTTTTCATGTCCCTGAGCCTAGGTTTCCCATCAGTAAGATGGGGTTGACACCCATCTCAAGAGGCCCCCTCTGAAATCATACCCTGACCATTTTACATGTGACTATGAGCACTTCCCTCCACCACATCCTTTGGTTTACACTTGCCATTTGAGATGACTTCGTCTAAAAAAGAAAGAAAAACAAAAGAAAACTAGCAATGACATGATGATGATTGGGGCTGGATTGAAACTGCTCTTTCTCCCATGGCCTCTGTTGAGGTTTAGGGCAGGAGGTCATAGAGAGTAGTGTGGACACCTTTCTAATGTGTTTGAGAGAAGAACAAGACTGGCAATTAGCTCTAGAATTATATAAAGTGTGCTAAACATAAAAACCGCCACATGAACATTAAGTTCTGTGATTAATTATTACACTAAACTCTACCAAGTCCATTCGATAGATGGGCTCAAACTTGCCCCTCCAGGACACTTATTGGCGCCAGCCATAAAAGTATTAGTGGAAGTTGATGTGCGTGTAAATGTAGCCAACATCAAAGATAGGGTGTGACAGAGTGTCTCATCAGCAAGATGAGATCAGATTTGCTGTCTGCCAAGCTACTGCAAGAGAAGTATCGCGTGATCAAGGCTCTCTGATTGCAGGCGAAAGTGCGTTAGTTGCTCAGTCATGTCGAACTCTCTGTGACCCCATGGGGTGTAGCCTGTCAAGCTCCTCCATCCATGGGATCTTCTAGGCAAGAATACTAGAGTGGATAGCTATTCTCTTTTCCAGGGTATCTTCCCAACTGAGGGGTCAAACCTGGGTCTTCTGTACCATCTGAGCCACCAGAGAAACCCCTGATTGCAGGTAGTAAAGACTGATTCACATCAGTTCAAGCAGATGTTTGGCCACTGTAATTTGGCCCCCATCCCCTCTACCTCTCAGCTCCACTTTCTTCTGAGTCAGTTCTATCAGGCAGGCTTTTCTGTGGTGGAAAGAAGCTCATCAGTGTGTTTTGGTTTGTAGTCTTCTCTGAGAAATTCCAGTGGAAATCATGGTTTCTTTTGCAAAATTAATCTAATAACCATCCAGAGATAGCAACTTATTGAGTCAGCTTGGGTCATGTGCCCATTCTGAACCAATCAGTGTGGCCAGAGGGATGGATATATGCTGATGGGCCACCTGGACCACATGACACCCAGATTTGGGGAGAAGACTGAGAGCTGGCGAGGCTGTTGGTTGGCAATCTGAGGGATAGTACATAACATTCTTGTTTTTCTCTGAGCTGAGAACAACTGAAAGATGGACAAGGGGTCAGGTAGACAGAGCTCAGAAACCGCAGTCATTACTGGTAGTATTAAGTTTGGAGAAGATAGTTTCAGCAGTTCAGCAACAGTGAGCTTCTAAACGCTAGCATCCCAGAACCAGCCAGACTGTCACAGGAAGAATTGGTAACTATAGTTTTCCCTCCCTCTTAGGGCTCTGACCTGTATGTAAAATCATGGTTTAGAAGAGGAGGGGCTGTGTGATCCCTGAGAGAAGCAGGAGGAAGAGGTTGAGCAGAGAACACCCAGTTCCTTCCCTCGAATGTACCAAACCAACAAGTCACTCCCTTTACTGGCAAAGGATGGAGGACAAAAACGTTACTCTAGTGGAAACAAGCAGAGTAGAAACTAAGAGCCCCACCCCTTGCCCCATAACATGGGGGATGATCAACAGGAAGTCAGGGAGATATCATACAGGAAGTGGGATGATCTCAGAGCCAGTGAAAATGGTGCAACTCCACTACAGGCATAAACAATGAATTGCCTTCACCTCTTTCCCAAGGATGACAATCATCAATGGTAACAGTAAGGTGCATACTCAACACGTTTACATAAGAGTTACATATGCTCACCTGATTTCGAGATGGTCAAGAACTCAAATTGTTCATAAAGTCATTTTGTGTGTGTGTGAAAAAATTAAAAGGCAAAGTAGAATCAGTCACCAGTGTGATCTGGGGTCAACACTAAAAATCACAGGTACCATTGCACAGTCCTGGACGTGGATTCAAAAGAACTGGACTCTGGCCCAGCTCACCCCTGTTGGCAGGGTGCCCCGGACAAAGACCCTCACTCTCTTGAACTTCAGTTGCTTCCTATGATGAGGAATCTAACCCTTTGGCCCAGCTGATCTCATAGTGCTGTGAGGGTCAAATGGAACTAGTAGAAAAGCACCTCAAATGATAATAATGATAGTTAACATTTTTTAAAGTTTTTTTTTTTTTTTGAAGTGGAACATTTTTTAAATCTTTGTTTATTGAATTTGTTGCAATATTGTTTCTATTTCTTTTTGCTTTTTGGCCACTAAGCATGTGAGATCCTTCCTTCCTCTCCAAGCATCAAACCCACAACCCCAGCACTGGAAGGCAAAGTCTTAACCACTGGAACACCAGGGAAGTCCCAATAGTTAACTTTTGAAGCCTTTTCATATGCCAGGCACTGGTCTAAGAGCTTCACATCATTAACCCCTCCAGTCTTTAAGGCAACACCACAATATAGGTACATAGCGTAGGTTCCCTCTTATAGACAAGAATACTGAGGCACAGAGTGGTTGGGAAGCTTGCTTGGGCCTTACACACTGTAAAGGATATTGTAGCTACTGTTATTGTTGTTGGCAGGACAGCTTAGGGGAGCTGCCTGAAAGGAAGGAAGAGTGGTCAGGCAGACAGTGGGGGTGTGATGACTTCGTCTCTTCACAAAAGGGCTCTGAGCAAGAAAGCCTTGAGACTCAGGCACAGGACAGGGTATCCAGACCTGGGCAGCAGCTTTATTCATGTCTGGTGTACTCCTGGGGCCAGCAGAAGTAGTCAGTTCCAGAAGTTGACATGACATGGGTGTCCAGCACCCAGCCTAGGTACAGGCAAGATGCTCAAGAAATGTGGTACCAGCATTAGCGCTTTGGTATGGGCATCACTAAGCACTCTGCCCACAAGTTAACCCTAACCTGCTACCTCCCCCTTTAAAGTAGGGAGATAAGGGGGAGCTAAGGCAAAGGAAATTACCCAGGCCTTTCAGGAAGTGAGCAGCTGACTGAGGATGGGTCCTAGGCCAATGATACCTGCCTTACTATACAGGCCTTATGTACCATGGCATAGAAATCCTGGCTCTTCTAATCGAACAAATCCCTGAGTTTTCTTGGTAAATTTAATACTGTGTGTATGCTCAGTCATATCTGATTCTTTGCAACACTGTGGACAGTAGCCCACCAGGCTCCTCTGTCCAGGGAATTTTCCAGGCAAGAATACTAGAACGGATTGCCACTGGCTCTTTTTTTAACCAGACAAATACCTGAGTTTTCTCAGCAAATTTAACATTAGAAATGGGATGGTTTTTCTACTGTAGCCTGTGCTTTCTAGAGAGGAGAAACAACATTCTTTACGAAGGCCTCCTAGCTCCCCAAAGACAGAGGATATAGATGTTCCCTCTGGCTATGAGAGAGACTGAAAAGAAATCATTTTTTAGCACCTGTCCAAATTGTGTATACTGTATTAGATGATTTAACTTTGTATTTCAGCCTACATTTGATATTGCTTGAAGATTTATAGTAAGGTTTTAAAAAGATGAGTCATAGTGTTTCCTTTACCCAAATAAGAATGGCAAATGGTTACCACACATGGCTTTACCTACCCCTCCCATCCCAGTGGCAGACATCACTAATCAATCATGGTACTCTGTCCCACTGACCCCCAGACATGAATTTCAAAGCCTGAATGTAGCTCTCCAGGGGATCTGAGCTGGCGCATGAGATGAAAATTTGTTCTTCCTGAAAATGAAGGAGAGTAAGCTAGCGAGAAAACAACCGAAGGGGCAGACATAACATCAGGTGACTGGGAGAAAAAAATACAGAGAGAGGGAGAGCTGAGAGCTTTGCCAAGTAGATGGTTCCAAGAGACAAGTGATAGAAAACAGACATGGAGAACTGAAGAGAGCTGTTGATAAGCTGTAACTCTGGTAACCAAAGAGAAAGTGTCGACGTGACACTTAACACATGGACTGTAACTCTTTCAGGGTTGAAAACAAGCTGGGCAAAGAGTCAGAGCTGTAAAGGGAGGCAGAGACAGTCAGCAGTATTTGTAGGACAAACACAGCAATTGCTGAATCCTGAATTTTATGAGTGTGGAATGGCTCTAAAACTAGGTACACATACAAATATACCTGCACACAAACAACCCCTTTCTAATCACACTGATAACTACTGACATTTGAGTGATTATTGTGGGTCGGGCACTGTGCCAACTGTCTTTCATGCAGTTTGACATGGGGATAATTATGGTCCCTCTTTTCACATATGGAAATCGAGGCTTGGGCAGGCTATATAACATAGAAGATCAGACGGCTGGAATATAGGGGAATCACAATTGACTCTAATACCATCATCTTTCCATCATCTTATATCATCATCTTATACCATCACTTTCCTAAATAAATTAAAAATCTATATCTGAACCCTGCACTATACAATTTTCCTGGGGAAGAAGCTATCCCGGGTCTTCCCATGTCTGGGGAACTTCTGTTCTTATGCACATGTTGCTTGCTCATTCATTCCTTCCCTCATTTACTCATCCACAGCGTTTGCTCTGTGCCTCTATGTGCTAGCAGAGAAGGCAACGGCACCCCACTCCAGTGCTCTTGCCTGGAAAACCCCATGGACGGAGGAGCCTGGTGGGCTGCCATCTATGGGGTCGCACAGAGTCGGACACGACTGAAGTGACTTAGCATAGCATCTGTGTGCTAGACAGTGTATAGCCACAGAAGACACCAGATGACCAAGACAGTTACAGGCTCTGAACTCACACAGCTTTACTGCCCTTTCCCTGAAAATCAAGGATTTTGCAGCAGTTAGGGTACCTGAGACCAAGCCCTTTGGGAACTGGGGTTGGGACTCATCTCATGCAGCTCTGAGCTTAACAAAATCAGCTGGACCCATGTCATACCCAGCACTTGCCTTGGCCCATTTTGTGGGAACTGTGGTTTCTTGTTTGAACTAGGAATCAAATCACCTCTCTGGTCAGAAATGTTCCTTTGATCCTGAATGATTTTGATGCATAGCTGACATTGAGAACCACTGGGAAGGAGGAAGTTTCAACAAATGCATCCATCTGAAAATAGATGAGATGGCCCCACACACTCTGGACCTCCTCCCCTTCCTCTAACATGAAAGGGTGTTATCCAAGGCTCCAAGGCTCTTTGACCTGTAATGTTCCCTGGTAGGACCAGCTTAGAACTGGTACTATGGTGATTCAGGGTCTTACCACTCCTTGGAAGGCCTTGCAAAGAGGTACACAGGACATCAAACTCTGGGCAGCAGGCAAAGGGCACAAGTTGAGCTGGGGCCCCAGGAAACCAGCTTGATGACCCAAGGCCAAGATTTGTTTGGGTTGATTTCTGAGACTATGTTGAAGACCCGGCTCAAAAGCATCAGAAAATTTTCAAGCTTATTATAAGGTCATACTGGCTCAGTGGATATTAGGGACTTCTGCTGATGTTTGAAAAATAAAATTAATTTGGCTCAGTTCATAAATCTATGAAAACAAAAAGAAGTCTGAGTTGGTTTAGATACAGTTTGGGGTTTTGAAGGTGAATAGATGCTTTTAGTTCGTGGCTTCTTAGATTCAGACCCCAGAGTACAGCCTTAATGGTCAACATCAGTCTGATGGTCCCAAGCAGGGACCTCCATGGGAGGAGGGGGACGCAGCAGCCATAGACACAGACTCCCAGAGTGAGAAATATTGTTGTGGAAAGTGGGGAAAAGTCTGGAAAGGAAAAACTCACCTCTCCTATGTGTCTCTCCATTGCTCCTCACATAGAACACTTCACTTCTGACACTTCCTGTAACCAAATGTGTATGAGATTTCCCCCACCGAGCAGGTCTCTGAGACATCAGCTAAGTGTCCTACAATTTAATTCCATTCTGACACTAACCAAAGTTAACACAGACCCCACAGGTTAAGGGCTCCATCCCGAAGACTGTGCCCACTTCCAATGCCAATCACCAGTAGTGGGTCCTCAGGTTACCCACAACTTCTGTCTGGCTTGGCTACAAATCAGAGATTCCAATGACCCACCCCCTGGACTTGATTATTTGCTATAATAGCTCACAGAACTCAGGAAAGCACTTATTATGTTTACCAGTTTATTAAATAAGAAAATAACAAACACGATCAAGGATACAGAGGAAAATCCAGACGAAGCAATGTATAGCATAAGGTCTGGAAGGGTCCTATGGAGCTGGGGTGTGCTACCCTCCAGGCATGTAGGTGAGTTCACCAGCCCACAAGCTCTACAGACCCCATTTTTATGCAGACATCATTATGTAGGAATGATTGATCATTAACTCAATCTCTAGTCTCTTTCCCCTTTCTGGAGAATGGGAGGTGGGGTTGAAAGTTTCAAGCTTCTAATCATGGCTTGGTCTTTCTGGTGACCAAGGAACCATCCAAGAACCATCACCCAGGAAGCATCCAAGAGTCACATTAAAACAAAATGCTACTTTATTCCCCAGGAAATTCCAAGGGATTTAGGAGGTCTGTGTCAGGAACCAGAATAAAATACAAGAATAAAAGATTCCCCTAGCACTTCTATTTACAAGGGTTTTGGAAGCTCTGTCTCATCTGGCAGATGACAGTGTATATCTGTTGTTGTCTAGTCACTCAAAGTGTCCAACTCATTGCAACCCCATGGGCTGTGGCCCACTAGGCTCCTCTGACTGTGGGATTTCCCAGGCAGGAATACTGGAGTGGGTTGCCATTTCCTTCTCCAGGGGGTCTTTCTGACCCAGGGACCGAACCCATGTCTCTTGTGTCTCCTACACTGGCAGGCAGACTCCTGACCACTGTGCCACCCATATTTCTTATTATTTCACAGGTTCCCAGAGAAAAGAGAAGCAACTCTCACCCTAGAGACAGTTCTCTTACGACAGTCACCTCAATCCCTCTTGATCTCAGGAAACCCTACAGGATAAATGAAATGTGATTACAGATACATGTTAGTGGAAAGTCCATGGAGACAGTTACAAAACAGGACCTAGAAACACAAAGGTGAGAGCCAGGCAATGGGGTGGTCTGAGGCTGATTCAGACAGGTGCCAAGAGCTGACTTTCTGCTTCATCAACAAGTGACTTTGCAGGCAGACAACTCACCACAACTCTTGGAGAGCAGAGAATGGTCCCCGGGGAAGGGAAGGATGAGCCAGCACTCCCTCCTGGACAGAACAGATGGAGTCAAGTCTTTCCCTCTCTCACCAGGTTTTATTAAGTCCAGTTGCAAATTCACTCTCTTCATAAGGATTCCTGGCTGACCTAAGGGAGAAAGAAGTGTCTGCAGGGAGGAAGTCTCTAAAAAAGCTCATGCCCTGCTCATGCCCTGCTCATGCCCACTCAGTGTGACAATGGGAATGTCTAGGGCCCTGGACCCCGAGTCATCCCCAGAAAGATGTTGACAATTACCCCAACTGAGGTCACAGTTCCCCAGCTTCTCCCTATCCCATTGTGCTGGACCTGACCTTCAAGACACTCGCCATGGTCTTGTTTATTTATCTTCTTCAATTATTTATATTCTTGTCTGTGATATGTCGCCCAAATCTGAACTTGAAAAGACAAGGATCTTTTCCAGCTTAGTTAATGTAGAATCTCCAAGATATGAAACAAGGCTTGATCCATAAAAGTCCCTCAAAATTTGTTCAATGAAATGAATGAATGAATGAATGGATGCGTCAAGAATCCAGAACTCCATCCAGAGTTGTCACAGGGTGGGTATAGAGAGGAAGCTGTAATCAATGACTCAGGTAAGAGAAGAGGGGAGGGGGCCAAAATGAGTTTGAGGGTCTGGGTTGTTGTGTTCCAGTGCCTTTCCTGGGGTACCCAGTGACAAAGGGAGTGGGAGGGAGAGAGAGGCAGGCAGTTTAGGAAATGTGTGGTGGGATGTAGAAAGGGTTGTTTGGGGCACAGGCAGGAGGGGAGAAGGAAAGAGAAGAGCCACAGAAGAAGGGAACTGCTGAACCAAGAAAAGAAAGCAAGATCTTATCGTGAATGAGGATGGGGACAGGAAGACCTGTGGGATAGAAGACAAGGTGCATCTCTCTGGTGACCAACTTACCACTCCAAGTCCCAGCACTACTCCAGGGTAATAAATCATCCTGCTGCTGCTGCTGCTGCTAAGTTGCTTCAGTCGTGTCCGACTCTGTGCGACTCCATAGACAGCAGCCCACTAGGCTCCTCTGTCCCTGGGATTCTCCAGGCAAGAATACTGGAGTGGGTTGCCGTTTCCTTCTCCAATGCATGAAAGTGAAAAGTGAAAGTGAAGCCGCTCCAGTCGTGCCAACTCTTAGCAACCCCATGAACTGCAGCCTACCAGGCTCCTACTGAGCTTCAATTTCCTCATCTATCCAGGGGGTAGCAAGAGCCTTCTCTGTTAGGGCTGTGCTAAGGATGTAGAGAGGTAAGAGCTTGACACCAGGCCTGGCAGGTAGCTGTTTATCTCATGTCAGCTTCTCTAAGTGCTTTCCTCAACCCCTGGCATAAATGTGTCATCGCCATCCTGTACAAGAGTCCTCCTTTGGGAAACTCACCTGGGAAGGAGCTGGGACAAGGAATCACTCAGTGCTAGCACTCTAGCACTTAGGTGGGCTTGGGGAGGACAGAGTCTGTTCTGAAGCACTCGAATATTCAAGTCACCGGAGGGTCCTTGAACAACAGGTGGCCATCAGATGCTAGTAGCTTGTTCTGTCTTCTTCACTGGTTTGAAATGCTAATGGGCAATTCTGGCTGGTTATTGTTGTTGTTCAGTCACTCAGTCATGTCTGACTTTTTGCCACCCTATGGACTGTGGCATGCCAGGCTTCCCTGTCCTTCACCATCTCCTGTAGCTTGCTCAAACTCATGTCCTTTGAGTCAGTGATGCCTTCCAATCATCTCATCCTCTGCCATCCCCTTCTCCTGCCTCAGTCTTTCCCAGCATCAGGGTCTTTTCTAATGAGCTGGCTCTTTGCATCATGTGGCCAAAGTACTGGAGTTTCACCTTCAACCTCAGTCCTTCTAATGAATATTCAGGATTAATTTCCTTTAGGATTGACTGGTTTGAGCTCCTTGCAGTCCAAGGGACTCTCAAGAGTCTTGTCCAACACCACAGCTCAAAAGCATCAATTTCTTTGGTGTTTAGCCTTCTTTATAGTCTAACTCTCACATCCGTACATGACCACTGGAAAAACCATAGCTTTGACTAGATGGACCTTTGTCAGCAAAGTAATGTCTCTGCTTTTTAATATGCTGTCTAGATTTGTCATAGCTTTTCTTCCAAGGAGCAAGCATCTTTTAATTTCATGGCTGCGATCACCGTCTGCAGTGATTTTAGAGCCCAAGAAAATAAAGTCTGTCACTATTCCTGACCATAAGCCAGGTAATTCTCCTGGCTGCAGGCAAGCTCTAACCCCCTACAGCTTGTGCTTGGAGACCTTCTTCAGAGGAGCAGACTTTGAGAAATCCTTTCCCCCTACCTTTCTGCACCAGGGACAGTCCCTCACTCCCAGGACCAGAAGGATCCTATGCTGTGAATCAGAGGATGAAGTTGTGAGAGGGACACAGAAGTTTTTCTTCTGTTGAACAGAGTTTCCCAGGGAAGCTGACCGGCCACCATCTCTAATTGCCTCAGGATGGACTAGCAGTCTGGGGAAGCCCATGATTCTTCAGATGGGGACCTGGCAGTATCCCCAGCAGGTGGTCTGTGAGCTTGCTCTTCCTGGAGGGAGGTAGAGGTCTGAGGACCAGACTTTTGCTACCAGGGAGCAAGGTCTTGATTTTTCAAGAGTAAGTTAAATATCCATAAATTTCCACCAAACAAAAATGCCATTGCCAGGCAGGATCTTTGGGGAGCTGTTTCACAGTCTAGAATACTGAAGACATTCTATGATCCTCTCTTGAGATTTCTTGATTTTGGGGGTGCCTCATCCCCCACTCCATGGCCCCAGCCATGGGTGGTGGGAAGATACTGTTGACTGCCTCTGGGTGGAGGCGTGCATCATAGAACAGTTGTGAACAGGGAAAACAGAGGTGAGAAACAGACTCGTTCAAACCAGCCCAGGTAATAAGGATCCCGAAAGGATATGAGTGGTTGAGGACAGAAACTCAAGAGCAGCTGGACCACGTAGAGTCTTGGACTGGATATAGTGTCCAAGGCTGTGTCTCCTCATGAAGTTGCTCGTTCCTTCTCTCTACATCTCCCCAAATATCTACTTCAGCCCTTAGATGCTAGCATGAGATCTCCCTGCTTTTCCCAAGCACCATTTTCAAGGTGGCTTGGCTTACCTTAGTTGAAGTCCCACGTCATCATAATCCAGATAATACAGACTCTAGAACCAGGGACCTGGGTTCAGATCCTGCTCTGTCTATGTAACCTCGGAAGCCTCAGCGTCCTGCTCTGTGTAAGTAGAATAACTAGTGTTTCTGCCTGTTAAAGCTTGTGTGAGTATATAATGGGTTGATTGATGAAAAATATTCAGCATAATGCCTGGCAAATAAGTGCTTAAAAACATTAGCTTCTGTCAACCTGATGAGGGATTAAAAACTCAAATGCCCACCCAACCAAGGCGATTCCTGAAGTCATTTTCAAAGTCAAATTACCCAAAGAAAAGAGGGACAGGGCTGGGGAACAAAAATAGCATTTATCCATTCCACAAAGATCATTATTTCTAAAGAGCTGCTAGACAACTCTGTTAAAAAATATATATATATTTGGATATTCGGCCAAGCCCTGCCTGTTTTTTTTCTGCCCATTCTATCCATTGCTCTTAACTCTGTCCTTGAAGAGTCAAGAAGAAAAATCCTGCTGTCAGTTTAGGTTTGAGAGTCCAACAACCCTGGGTTTGAACCAGATTTGCCCTTTTGCAAACTACTCAATACTTTGATTCTCAGTCTCCTCATCAATAAAATGGATAATAACTCTATCCACTTGTCATCATTGTAAAAGAGTGAGAAAAAAAATGTAAATAACACCTATTTAAGAATTTAAAGCTAGGCCCAAATACCAGGTCTTTTTGTTTCCAGGCAAAAGAGCCCTAACAGCTTCATTCATTCTTTGGGTGGCATGGTATCCAGATCCCTCCCAGTTGTAACGGATTTGTGTTGATCTTGGCCTGCCTGCCTGAAACATGTTCCCCTTCTCTGGACAATGGCATCCTGTTTTGTTTGGGAGAACTACCTTTAGCATTCAACAGTATGATGGGACTGTCAATCAAAATGCCCTGGTCTCTGCTCACCAGGCTCAGTCAACCACTTATTCTCCCTTCAAACTTTCATCTTGAGCTGAATGGTATAGCGATGGACAGTGGTTGACACTTCTCTGCCTTGACTAGAAGATAGAGGTGGTCCAGCTGTCCTGCCATCTTAGTCCCTTTCTTCCTCACTTCTTCAGCTTGGATCTCCAGTCTTCCAATGATAATGTGAATTGCAAACAAATTCCTCTCTGTTTATTAGAGTACATTCCTATTGCTTGTACCCAAGGAACACTAGCAACCTACAGATGGAAATTTGGGGCTCTTGGTGGAGTTGTGAGTATTCCTGTGGGCAAGCTTATGATGAATTCTCTGGGTCTGGAGAGATGGAAAGCAGGTGAAGTGAACACTGGACTGAGAATATCTGGAAGAAAGACCTCATTAAAGAAGGAGGGCCTCATGCCTGTATGTGGTCTGATGAGGTATGCAGAGGTGGTGGGATTATACGAAGGATCTCTACTTTCCCAGGTGAACTATTTAGGATATATCACCAGAGCCCTATCTGCCCTTTCTGTCTGCTGCTGACATAACACCATACCTAGAATTGAGGGGACACAGGAAGGTTTTTCTAGCTGGCACAATTCCCAGGCTTTGAGTGAGAAAGAGGGAAAAAAAAATGTGCTAAAATTTGTTTCCTTCCAAATGTTCTGGAATACAGCCAGGCCCACCCATAAAAGAAAGCTGGCACCCACCTCAGAAGTGAGGCCATATATTTCTCTAAACTGCAGTCATAACTCCTAATTGAATGTCTCTCTCAAAAATTCATGACACGAAAGACTGAATTATTAAGTAAATAAAATCATAAATGAGGATCATAACGGAGCTAATAGCTGCACTGAACAGCTTTCTATTGTGTGGAACCCTCAAACAGCTCCCCGGTTGGTCGAGGATGGGGCTGTATCCTTGCAAACTTCCAGAACCATCTCTTCACCCAGCGAAAAAATGGTGCCCCTGCATTTCCAGTCTTGATGTTGGTGGAGTGGCCTTTTCTACCAATGAAGACAACTCAATAACACCACTTTCTTTTCCCCAAGATGATCTACACTTGGAGGCAGCGTCCAGCTCTCCTCTTTCTCATTGAGTTGTCATTCACAGTCTCCCACGTCAGCTGCTGCAACCCTGATAGCCTTTGACTGCTACGAGTCAATGTACCCACTTAGACCCCCCAAATCTGATTTTGATTTCTAGATAGCTTGATCGACTTTTTAGAAAGTTCAGCAGTTTTCTTCCATGACCTTTATGTTTAAGTCTGAACTCTAGAAACTAGTAGTAGAGATGGAGTCTTTTAAATGACTCATGGTCTGCCCCTTCTGACCTTCCAAAAATTTATTCAACTGATAGATAGTGAGTTTGGCTCTGTGCTCAACACTGTGCTGGGTGGAAGGCAGCCTGTGGCAGCCAAAATAGCCACCATCCCATACTCCATGACCTCACCAGAGGGGAGGAGTTCAGCAAAACAGGTCCGGAGATATTGTTAGATTCACAAGCTGAGATATGTGCTGTGAGGGAAACAAAATGATGTGTTACAAAAATTCATAATGGAAGCGATCTCATTTGAGAAGAGGAGGTTGCTGCTGCTGCTGCTAAGTCGCTTCAGTCGTGTCCGACTCTGTGCGACCCCACAGATGGCAGCCCATTGGGCTCCACCATCCCTGGGATTCTTCAGGCAAGAACACTGGAGTGGGTTGCCATTGCCTTCTCCAATGCATGAAAGTGAAAAGTGAAAGTGAAGTCGCTCAGTCATGTCTGACTCTTCACGACTCCACGGACTGCAGCCCACCAGGCTCCTCCATCCATGGGAGTTTCCAGGCAAGATTACTGGAGTGGGATGCCATTGCCTTCTCCAGTGAAGAGGAGGTTAGGAAAGGTTTACTTGAGCAAAAAAGATCCTTAAGGATGAGTAGGACAGTCAAGTGGGGAAGGCATAGGATGGAAAGCATTCCAGGGAGGGAGTTGCAAGTATAAATCCTCTGAGAGAGCCCAGACCTTGGTCTGTTCAAAGCATCCATTGAGAGCCAACCAGTGTGGCTGGAGAGGTGGCCATGCTGAGAATGGAAGGAAGGGTGGTTAGCTCTCTCTGATGGAACCTGATGTGGGCTCAGCTGGGGCTCCCCTGAAAGGGAATTAGCCCCATGTCCTCGAGCAGTAGACACTGGGGTACAGTGTGAACCTTGCTGATCTGAAAGTCAGAAGTTTCGTGGAACCTCCTAGTGCTGTGTGTGACAGGGGGTAAATGCATAAAGTGGGTGGAGCTCTGATGTAGGTTTTGCACACTGGAAGCACAGTATATTTTATTTTATGATTTACTTGTGGCGGCGCTAGGCCTTCCTTGCTGTGTCTGGTCTTCCTCTGGCTGTAGTGAGCAGAGGCTTCTCTTTGTTGTGGTGTGTGGGTTTCTCACTGCAGCAGCTTCGCTTGTTGCAAAGCACTGGCTCTAAGCACGTAGGCTTTAGTAGTTGCGGCACGTGGGCTTAGCTGCTCCTGGGCATGTGGGATCTTCCTGGACCAGGGATTGAAACCATGTCCCCTGCATTGGCAGGCGGATTCTTAACCGCTGGATCACCAGGGAACTCCCACAAGTATATTTTCAATACAGGTTGGTTGTTATCGTCATTGAATTATTATTCTTAAAATTACTTTGGTCATCAGGCACTGTGTCATAATAGCAGGTCTCTAAAACTTACCATCTTGCTTAATGGGAAATTTATGCCCGTTGAGCAACCCCCTCCCTAGCCCCTGGCAACCACTATTCTATTCTCTGCTTCTATGATTTTGACTATTATAGATACTTCATATAAGGGGGCCCATGTAGTATTTGTCTTCCTGTGACTGACTTATTTCACTGCCAACCTTTGAAAGTTCCAGCAAGATCATCAACAGTCATCATACCAGTGAAATAATTCAATAGTCTTTTTTTTTTCAGTCTTCCACAGAAGAATAGAAAGGAAAGAGATTACCTTTTCAAAGTTCTTCGAGGGCTGTTGAAATGCTTTCTGACTCCTCCAGGCAAATGCCTTCCTTGTATTTCTCTGGTTTCTCTCTTCTGATAATTGTGGCCCTTACAGCATCACAGCCCAGTGGCTCCTGTGCGCCCTTTCCTCTCTGCTAGGGCAGAGCTGAGAGCAGAGGGTGTGTTTTCTTGCAGGACAGGGCCAGGCATGTAGTAGGCGTTCAGTAAATGTTTCACAGGTTGGGAAGGAGGGGGAACTACAACTGCCACTTATCCTCCACTTCCAAGCACAGTGTCTCCACCACCCAAGAGGGCCACATGCTTGCTCAGTCAGTAAGTCGTGTTCGACTCTTTGCAACCCCATGGACTGTAGCCCTCGAGGCTCTTCTCTCCATGGGATCTTCAGGCAAAAATCCTGGAGTGTGTTGCCATTTTCTTTTCCAGAGGATCTTCTCAACCCAGAGACTGAACCTGCATCTTCTGCATTGGCAGGCGGATTCTTTACCACCGCACCACCTGGGAAGCCCAAGAGGACCACAGTTGCTACTATTGTTATCTCAGTTCACAGGAAAGCAAATAGGGTGGGAGAATTTAAGTGGCTGGAACACAGACACAAAACTGAAATGTGAGTTGGGGCTAGAATGCCAGTGTATCTGGCTGAGCCCATGCTTTAAAAATAAAAAAGTTTACTTTGTATTGAGTATAGTTGATTTTTTTAACTTCTTATTTCCTATTGGAGTCTAGCTGATCAACAGTGTTGTGAATGTTTCAGGTGGACAGCAAAGGGACTCAATCATACATATACATTTACCCGTTCTTCCCCGAACTCCTCTCCCATCCAGGCTGCTGCCCTGTCTCTTTGAGCAGAGTTCCTTGTGCTATACAAGGTCCTTGTTGGCCATTCATTCTAAAATACCAGTGTGTATACACCAGTCTCAACCTCCCCAACCATCCCATTCCCCCATTTACTCCCCCTGGCAACCACAAGTTCATTCTCCAAGTTCATGAGTCTGTTTCTGCCATGCAAAAAAGTTCATCTGTATCACTGTCTTTAGATTCTATGTAAAAGGAATGTCATACGATATTTCTCCTCTGTCTGACTCACTTCATTCAGCGTGACAATCTCTAGTCTATCCATGTTGTTGCGAATGGCACTATTTCTTTTTTTTTTTCATGGCTGAGTAATTTTCCATTCTGTATGTGTATAGCTGATTAACAATGTTGTGATAGCTTTAGGTGTATGGCAAAGTGATTTAGTTATGCATATACATGGATCTATTCTTTTTGAAATCCTTTTCCCATTTAGGTGTTATACAGTATTGAGTGAAGTTCCCTGTAGGTGAGCCCATGACTTATGTTCCCTCCAGGATGCCAACCATTTCCCAGAGTGAAGTCAAAGAAAGCCTGTTACCATTATCTATGTCCATTCTGCAGGTAGATGAAGGAAGGCTTGGAGAGATGCAAATTAATAGCTAATAAGGAACATGGTCAGGTCATGGCACCCAGAGATAATGATGCCTTCCCGGGCCTGGCAGCATGGTGCTCTACCTGCCTCCCTTCTCTGCTTGAGCCTTGCACCAGCTGCTCCCTTTGCTGGGACCTCACTCACTCACCCATGTGCACGCAGACTTCACCTGGCCCTTGCCGTTCCCTAACGGCCTGCTATGGGCTGAAAGTATGTGACTTCTGCTATGGGCTGAAAGTATGTGACTTCTGCTATGGGCTGAAAGTATGTGACTTCTGCTATGGGCTGAAAGTATGTGACTTCCCAAAATTTGTATGTTGAAACTCTAAGCTGAAATGAGATGGATTTTGGAGATGGGGTGTTTGGGAGGGAATTGGGATGAAGGTGGAGTCATTGTGATGAGATTAGCCCCCTCACAAGAAGACATATGAGATCTCTCTCCCTCTCTGCCATGTGGGGACACAAGAAGAAGACAGATATCTGCAAACCAGGAAGCAGGTCTGCACCAAGAGCCCAGCTATACTGGCACCCTAATCCCAGGCTTCCAGCCTCCTGACTGTGAGAGAGACACTTGTTTAAGGCAGCAGTCACCAACCTTTTTGGCACCAGAGACTGGTTTCGTGGAAGATAACCACTCCCCTCATGCTGTGTAGCCCAGTGTCCTAACAGGCCCCAGCCTGGTCCCTGACCAGGAGTTGGTGACTCCTAATTTAAGCCATCCAGTCTGTGCCCTGCTATAGCAGCCTGAATGAAGACATGACCAAGTGTCCCCGGAAGCCCCACTTTCTGATCCCCTGGTGGGTCCCTGAGCTTACCTCAATCACATACCTGAACAGTTTAAGCCCTGCCTGATAATTGCTGGAGTGCTTTTGGCCTCCCATCCACTGTGAGCTCCTAGAGCGCTGGGCCTATGGCATGCATCCCTTCAGATCCCTGAGGTCACCAGCCTACGATTATAGGCGAGCGACCCAGAGCCGGCAGTCCCACCCACCCCCGCAGGTCTGCTCCTCACTCCCTACCTGACCCTTAAGTGTGGTGAGTCAGCCTATTCAGTTGAATCATAGGGTGATCGTCTCTACAGCTCACCCCAACCTCAGGGGAACCCAGCAGTCTGTACATCAATGGTAGGAATGAGTACTGGCCCAGACTTTCTGAAGGAGAATTTGGTGATTTAGCCACACGTGTTCAAAGTCTTGGAAATGTGCATGCCTTTAACCATGATTCCTCTTTGAGAAATGCATCTGCAGAGATAACCCATGCTGTCCCCCAGGATTTGTGTTTGAGGACATTCAAGGCAGAGTTGTTTGGAATAGAAAGGAATTAGACTCATCACTTTCATGCATTGGAGAAGGAAATGGCAACCCACTCCAGTGTTCTTGCCTGGAGAATCCCAGGGACGGGGGAGCCTGGTGGGCTGACGTCTACGGGGTCACACAGAGTCAGACACGACTGAAGCGACTTAGCAGCAGCAGCAGACTCATCGTAATTATTCAACAAGAGAGGAGCTGGGTAGAGCAGTTTTGTTTTATCTGAATAAAAAATACTCTACATTCAGCCTACACATTGTGTGACATGCCTAAGGACATGGGAAAATTCTCACAAAATGGCGTAAACTCTTCTTAAGCGTATATAATAATGCATAATAGGGATGGTTATTTAATAAGCAAAGATATATGTGCATATTAAAAAGGTTAAATTAAAACATACCAAACTTAGCAATGCCTGTCTCTGGACTGTGGCACTATGTGAGATTGTTTTTACTTTCTCTTTCCACTTTTCTGTATGTTCCAAATTTTCTACAAGGAAATATGTTGGGATGAATGGCCAGTTATTATTACTATTATTTTTATTACCTTATTATTATTACCTTACAATTATTAACATCTTTATTCTACATTGTTACTTAACAAGAGGTTTCCTCTTAAGAAAAGTGAAAGTAGGAGTCGCTCAGTCATGTCCAACTCTTTGCGACCCCATGGACTGTAGTCCACCAGGCTCCTCTGTCCATGTGATTCTCCAGGAAAGAATATTGAGTGGGCTGCCAACTCCTTCTCCAGGGGATTTTCCCGACACAGGGACTGAACTCGGGTCTCTTGTCTTGAAGGCAGATCTTTACCATCTGAGCCACCAGGGAAAGTTTTGGATAATCAGTCTTTATAAAAAATATATAATTAATCCATTTCAGTTCAGTTCATTTCAGTTGCTCAGTCATGTCCATCTCTTTGCAGCCCCATGGACTGCAGCACACCATGCCTCCCTGTCCATCACCAACTCCCAGAGTTTAGTCAACTCATGTCCATTGAGTCAGTGATGCCCTCCAACCATCTCATCCTCTGTCGTCCCCTTCTCTCACCTTCGATCTTTTCCAGCATTTTCAAATGAGTCAGTTATTTGCATCAGGTGGCCAGAGTATTGGAGTTTCAGCTTCAGCAAAGTATTGGAGTTTCAGCTTCAGCATCAGTCCTTCCAATGAATATTCAGGATTGATTGTCTTTAGGATGGACTGGTTGGGTCTCCTGCAGTAAAAGGGACTCTCAAGAGTCTTCTCCAACACCACAGTTCAAAAGCATCAATTCTTTGGCGCTCAGCTTTCTTCACAGTCCAACTCTCACATCCATACATGACCACTGGAAAAACCATAGCCCTCACTAGACAGACCTTTGTTGGCAAAGTAATGTCTCTGCTTTTTAATATGCTGTCTAGGTTGGTCATAACTTTCCTTCCAAGGAGCAAGCGTCTTTTCATTTCATGGCTGCAGTCACCATCTGCAGTGATTTGGGAACGGGTAGACCAGGACCGCACCTCCTCTCCTTTCCTAGGGTCTCCTGGAATGAAAGCCCTTGCTCTCTCCTCAAGTAGTCCCCCAAAGCCACCCAAAGAACCCCTAAATCAGGAACAGCTGGGGGAACCCACAATATATAAAGGGGAGGCTGGTGGCATGGTGCTGGGAGCAGTCTACCCACTGTGCCATCTTTGGAGCACAGAGCTCATCATTAATCGCTGCGTGATGTTCTCTAGAGCAGGGCATGCATGCTTCATGCTTTCTTTCTAGTCCATCAAGTTTAGAGAAAAGCCTACCGCCTGCAGGGTCCAGCACACAGGACCCATGTGCATTACATGTCACTGTGATGAAGCTCCTCCTTGCACCTTGTGCCCCTGGATGCTCAGCTCCCCTGCAAGGCTCCTTCCTCAGATCAGGTCCAACCATTCTCCTGCCTCCACCTTGTTCACTGACCTGGGTGGGGCCATCCCAGGTTGTGGCAAAGAAGGCTGGTTGTTCACATGATATCTATTCTCCCTTCTTCCTTAGTAACAGACTCCAAGATTATTCTGGACTTTACATGCCCAGCCAAGAGGCCACTGTCCCTAGCCTCCTGCAGCACGGTGGGGCAAGGGGCTGTACACCGACATGTCAGGTAGGAAGTCAAGAAGTATGCACTTGAGCAGATAGCAGATGATGCATGCTCTTTGATCATTTCTTCCCTCCTGCTTCCTGGCTGGTATGTGTCTATGACTACAGGAGCCCGAGGCCCTTCAGGATCAAGGACAGCTGCAATGATGGTGGCATGGGATAGTGGAGCAGAAAGAAAAGAGCCTGGGACCCTGATAATGGTGTAACTGCTACACCAGCTCTAGACTGCCCACATCCAGGCTTCCTGCACTCCAGAGAGAAACTCCCACCTTGCTTAAGAACTGTATTTCTGGCCTCTGTTACTGTTAGCAGTTCTCGGCAGTTACACATCTCAGAAAACTCCACGCAGACCCTAGCTTAGCCAGTAATGAAGCAAGATCCACCTTCATGTCTATGATTGACACTCATGTACACAGCTCCCTCTTACAGGAACCTCAAAGAGAAGAAGACTAGGCTGGGGGATAAAGGTACCTCCAACTCTCCACCTGTCTCTAAACAGCATAGATATGGTCAAGAGAACCTTGTTCACCAGGGGAAATGGAATGAGAAGACAGTCTCAAAGAGGAGTCAGATACACATACACAGCCTCACTTTCCTTTGTGATGCTACTTGCTGTTTTAATAATATTTTCAAATGTTAATTTGGTGTAAGTCTTGCTGGCACATTCAGTAAAAATAGCCTTGTCCAGCTCACAGCTACCAACCAATTAATCTAGACAGACAGGAGGTTGAGTCTTTAAGAGGGGACTGTCAGACCCTATGAAAGCAACACCACAGCAACCAAGAAGCGCCAAGACACCCCCTTCCTCGTCTGCAAAGCCCATTGCAGCTGACAGAGCTGCAATTAGCAGCCAGTGGCCTTTGTAAAACTCTGGAGCTCTGAACACAGCTGAGAGACGGTTTCTGGGAGATCACAGGGCCCTGAAAACTTGCCACTGAAACCTGCCTCTTTGAGATCATAATAAATAATAATTCCCAGGGTCCTCATGAAATTTCTATTCTCAAATATCCCTTCTCACTCTATTATTTGCCTAAAAGAAAAAATTCTCTGTTTCTCAGTCTTCCTTCTCAAGACCCAGCTCAAATGCTACCTTTGAAATCCTTTCCTGACTCTCTCAAACAGAAAGGTTGACTCATCTGCCCCACCACCCACTAATGAGCACTAATATCAATCATTTCACATCAATTATTTCATCTTGCCTCACTTGAGCTTTACAGAAATCTGGTAAATAAATAAATATTATTAGCCCCATTTACATTAGCGAAATCAAGACATGAGCTCAAGACCACACAGCTAGCAAGTAGAAGTTCTTGAACTTGAACTAGGTCTTCAGAGTTCAAGTCCTAACTCTTCAAAGTCTGTCTTCTCTGTTCCTGGTAGAGCACGTCACATTGCTGCACTTTTATTCATTCAAAAATACTACTTGAAGTCATCTTAGGTGCCAACACTGTCCTGAGGACTGGAATCTCATCTACAACAGAGTGAGTAGACATGGCAAGTTGGCGTCCGCTCTTGTACTCTGCACACCAGATCTATGGGCAGAGACTGTGTCTGACTTGTCTGCACATCCCCTGCACCTACTGGAGATCCCAGCACATCACTGTTGTTACTGTTCAGCCACCCAGTTGTGTCTGACTCTTTGCAGCCTTATGGACTGTAGCACGCCAGGCCTCCCTGTCCCTCACCATCTCCCAGAGCTTGCCCAGGTTCTTATTCATTGAATCGGTGATTGGATGGCATCTCATCCTCTGTCACCCTCTTCTCCTTCTGCCTTCAATATTTCCCAGCATCAGGGTCTTTTCCAATGAGTTGGATGTTCACATCAGGTGACCAAGGTATTGGAGCTTCAGCATCAGTCCTTCCAATGAGTTTTCAGGGTTGATTTCCTTTAGGGTATGTGGAATTAAATTAATGAGCTGTAGGGATGAGCAAGAAGGGAAGAGAGGCAAAGGAGAAATTTGAGTCCTTGAGCCTAAAACAAGTCAGTGTTTGAGTTGTCTGGTCTAGCAGTGACTCCTCTTGAAATAATCTGTAAGTGAGTAAAGTTGCTCAGTCACGTCTGACTCTTTGTGACCCCATGAACTGTAGCCCACCAGTCTCCTCTGTCCATGGAATTCTCCAGACAAGAATACTGGAGTGAGAGTATAAGGGAATAACAAGAATAAGGGAGTTGCCATTCCCTTCTCCAGGGGATCTTCCTGACCCAGGGAGTGAATCCAGGTCTCTTGCATTGCAGGCAGATTCTTTACCATCTGAGTCACCAAGAGAAGGGGGTGTAAGCTGCGGTTAGAAGTGATCCCAAGTGTTGCTGAAGTGGTGCTGAGCACCTGCCAGTGCAGGAGTTGGTGAGGAGAGCTCCTCCAGAGGGGAAGGGAGGCTCAGGCTCTCAGGGTTTAAAGTAACTGCTCAGCCCAGCCTGTGGGGAGCATCAATTTCATCTCAGAATCCTAGGAAGAAAAGTGGGGATGGAGGACTTGGGGAGAATGCAGATGGGCTTGGTTAACTCCTGAAAGGCCACCTTTGGAAGCAGAAGTTGGAACTGTAAGAGGTTTTAAATCAAAGCAGAAAGGAGGGATCCAGTCTGGGGGAGACCTTAGCATGTCTGCAGTGGTCCCTACAAAGGCAACAGAGGCCTGGGTCCAGTAATGGCTGGGTGGTGAGCATCTTCCCATCAACTCCCATTCCATACTGGAGGACGTGGGGAAGGGGAGAGGGAAGGGAAGGCTGGTTTTCTTAGCAGCTCCTCCTTACTAGGGAGCGGTGCGCAGCAGGGGGCTTCCACAGTCCCAGGATTCAGCCCCCACCAGACTCTGCAGCATCCAGCCGAGGCTCTCTCTTCTGCCCAGCAGCTCACCACAGGCTCTCCATGGTGAAGGGCTTGTCCCCACTACTGTATGTTTTCTATAAGGACTCAGGGGAGGCAATGGGAAGAGAGCCCTGCTGCCTTATAATTCAGCATTGATTGGTACTTGTGTCTGTACTGGACCCTCAAGAGGCCACCACAAACAAGACATGGACCCCAACTTCAAGGAGCTTAAAATCTGGGGACCAGAGAGGGTTGGGGCCAGTTTTGAGGCTGAAAAGTTGCTGGAAGGGTTCCCTGTACAGAATCCTGGCTGGCTCTTCATTATTTCCTCCTTGCTCTCCTTCCCAAACACTGGTCATCTTTTAGATCCAGCTCAGGTCACTCTTCTTCCACGAAACCTTCTCTGACTGCTTCAGCCCATGGAGTGCTGGATGTGGAAGTAATTCCAGGCCAACACGTCATGTTATCTTGGGGAAGCTCTGGTTCTCAAAAGGAACATGGCTTACTCATGGTCACATGGTGCTTCTTGCCAGTCAAGAATGAAAGTCCACATCCGTGATCTCCAGAGTTCCATCTAATGAGACACAGCATAGAGCGCTCTGGATGCCTGGCCCAGACCCCATCTACCCCCAGCTGCTGGGAATCCCAGATGCTGTGGCTCAAAGTGCGTCCTTCTGGGAATAGCCCTCAGCTTCGGAGACCTGCCTTACCCAGGGTTTGTCCCTTTCCCATGGACAAAGAGGGCTGTCCAGGTGGTGCTAAAGAACCAGGCTGCCAATGTAGGTAGATGTAAGAGACGCAGATTTGATCCCTGGGTCAGGAAGAACCCCTGGAGACAGGCATGGTGACCCACTCCAGTATTCTTGCCTGGAGAATCCCATGAACAGCGGAATCTGGAAGGCTACAGTCCCTAGGGTTACAAAGAGTTGGACATGACTGAAGTGACTTAGCATGCATGCATGGCCAAACACTGGCTGATGCAGGGATACAAAGACCACCCCCTGTCTCTAAGTGGGACCATCTGAAGGGCCGCCCAGCTCCAGAGCTCCCTGTAGGACTTGTTTCACTACCTGCCCCTTCCTGCCACCCTCGCTCCCTCACAGGGGTATTTCCTAAGAACACTCCCCACTGAGCCTTCCACACATGGTCCCCAACTCAGGCTGCTTGCAGGAGCCAAGCTAAGAACACACAGTTATTATTACTAATAAATAAGCATAGCAATTTGAGGAACAGTTACTGAACAGTACTTTCAAAAGACTGAACATGTATTGAATGTATACTATTTTCCAGGACCTGTGCTTCTTCTTCACATTAACCTGAAAGAAAGAGTTTGTTATTGGCCTAGAGCTTTTTGGTGTGGTTTCTGAAGCTCACAAGTAAACAGGAGGTGGGCTTTGAAATTCTGGTTTGGGACTTTCTGGTCTGGAACCAAGCTCTTAACCACCCCACCATCACTTGGTGGTTACTGGATGTACATTGCACATTTCCTAGTTGGCTGTAAGCTCTTTGAATACACATACCAGACCTGTGTCACCAGGCAGACAGCTCAGCAAGTACTGGTTGTTATGTGTCCACTGACAAATGAATGGATAAAAAAGATGTGGTATGGATACACAGAATGTAATATCATATAGCCTTGAGAAAAAAAGAAATCTTGCCATTGGCAAAAACTTGGAGGAATTAAGAGGGCATTATCCTAAGTGTATAAATCAGACAGAGAAAGACAAATTTGAATAATCACATTTATATGTGGAATCTAAAAAATGAAAAATATTAAAGAGCAGAAAACAAAGCAGTTGAATAATAGAGCATATTCAGAGATGGAGGAGGGGGAATTGAATGAAGGGAGTCAAAATGTACAAACTTCCAGGTACAATATAAATAAGTGCTAGGGACATAATGTAAACACGATGACTACAGTTCCCCGTGCTCTGGGATATATGAGAGTAAATCCTAATAGTTCTCATCACAGGGAAATTTTTTTCTTTTTCTCTTTATTGTATCTAAATGAGATGATAGATGATATTAACTAAGCTCATTGTGGTAATTATTAGATAATATTAGTTAGCGCACAATGTATGTTAAGTCAAACTTATATTTAAACAGTGATTTAAACTAGCATTTATATAGTGATGTATGTCAACTACACCTCAAGAAAACTGAAAAAAATTAAAATTACATAAAACTTTTAAAGTGCTAGTTGGTTAACTGGCTGGTTGGTTGATTCAGAGAAAAGTTTTCTGAACATGCCAAAATCAGGTCAGTAGCTCAAGCTGCAAAGCCAGTCATCAGAACTCGGAAATTCCAGCTGATGGTTCCCACTCCCACACCCGGCTCACTGCTATTTACCTGAAGACATTTAAAGGTCAGGGTAGTATTGTTCAGCTGTGAACTTTTCACTTCTACCAGGATCATAGGTATTAAAGAGGTGTGTGTGTGTGTGTGTCTCCCCGTGAGGTAGCTGCTATCAGAGTCTCTTCTGGGTTTACCCCAGAGGATCTGTTTTCTCCCAGAGGTTTGGCAGAACTGCAGTTGTTGTGGGAATCTTCTATCAGGGGCCCTGGCTGCTGCCTTGGTCTACAGGAACTCTAAAATCTGTCATCTGAGTTGCCGGCTCTCTGAACTCCTATATCCCTCAGTTGCCTATAAGGCATCCAATCTAACGGTGAATTTTGATCATGCCTTAAACCACTTGGGTTCCCCTGGTGGCTCAGATGGTAAAGAATCTGCCTGCGATATGGGAAACCTAGGTTCAATTCCTGGGTTGGTAAGATCTCCTAGAGGAGGGCATGGCAACCCACTCCAGTATTCTTGCCTGGAGAATTCCTTGGACAGAGGAGCCTGGCAGCTACAGTCCATGGGGTTGCAAAGAGTTGGACACAACTGAGCGACTTTCACTTTGAAACTTCTTACTAATTATTTCAGGCAAGTCTTAACTCCTTAACTAGACCAAGCTCCCTCTAGGGCATGAACAGAGACCTCAGCATCCACTTCTGGTCCATAGCCTCCAGCTCAGTTCAGTGCACAAGAGAGACACTCAAAAAAAAAAAAAAACAGCTGATGACTAAAGATTGATTGGGATTCCTACATCCTCAGGGCAGCTCACAAGACCATCCTGCTTGTGGCCCCATCGTCCTGCCTCTGGACAGTGGCGCAGGGTGGGGACAGAAGGAGGGTTGCTCAGGAAAGAGGCTACTCCCAGGAGCGTTATCCCTAAGTGGTGCATTTTGACCAAATTTATGGTAATAGGTTGGCATGACCAGCTGTTAAGAATGTGACAAAAAGACATTACAGGAAGCAGCGAGAACATCACAGTCATCTAGTTTATCAGATACGCCAGTTTCCTGCCTCGTGTCTCTCTAGAGTATTTCTGTGGAAGCACTAGAGAGTCTGAACTCCTCACTCAGGGCTGCAGCGGATGGGGTTTCTAGTCGCTCTTTCTTCATCTCTCCTCACTCGCTGCCCTCCAGCCTCACAGGCTTCTGCCTGTTCTGCATCACAGCAAGGCCACCTCAGGACCTTTGCATGTGCTGATGTAAGGTTCTGCCTCCAGAACTTTGTATGGCTTTTTCTCATCCTTCATATTTTTGCTTAAGAAGCCCTTCCCCCAAGACAGCTTTGCCGACCATCCAATGGAAACCTAAAGAACCTTCCATCCTCAATCACCCCCCACGACAGCACTTATCATATCTGGTCTTTTCCCGAGTTTCTGTTTCTTCCTCTGTTTCCACTCACTAGAATGCAATCACCTTCACAGGAGATATGTTTTCTTCATGCTGGATCCCCAGCACCCTAAAATGATCCTGGCTTGGCCCTTGCACATGGTCTGTGCTGGTTGAATGATAACTAGAACACCTACGCTTTACTGAGGACTTTAAAACCTTTACATAGATAGACTCCTTTAATCCCCACAATAAGCCAAGACATATGCACCACTATTGGGCTTCCCTGGTGGCTCAGTGGTAAAAAAAAAAAAAACCACCTGCCAGTGCAGGAGATGCAGGTTCAATCCTTGGGTTGGAAAGATGGCAACCCACTCCAGTATTCTTGCCTGGGAAATCCCCTGGACAGAGGAACCTGGCAGGCTGTGGTCCATGGGACTGCAAAAGAGTCAGACACGACTTAGCAACTAAACAACAACAGGCACTACTATTATCTTCCTTTTACAAATGAGGAAAGTGAGGTACAGAGAGGCTTCCTCTGAACGCACAGTCTGACTCCAGAGCCTATGCTCTTAACCTTGACAGTGACCATGATGGAACATGCTGGGAACACGGGCAGTCAGACATGGAGATGGAAGGCCTTTACCATCTGCTCGTCCTACAGTCAGATCTGGGTGCAGACAGGAGCTGGTGCTAATGGCACGCCTCAGGCGTCCTTCCCTTTCTTCAGCGGTCCATCCTAAGGGTGTCAGGATGCCGGTTTTCACATGTGGGCACACACAGTCTGCCCCCTCTGCCTCCTCAGGGAGTCCTTCCTCCCCAGGTTAGGTCCGGCCTCTGCGGCACATTCCTCCTATAAAGGCAGAGCTGGGCTTGCAGCCTGCACTTCCCAGTCTGCCCCAGCCTGCAGCAACCACCCTCCGTTCAACAGTTATATCAAGTGTGGCCTCTTCTGGTCCTCTGGCATAGCTCTCATCACACTGGATTCCAAATTTAATGTTTGATTATTCTCCCATGTTTAAAAATAATCCTATGATCAATGGTTAGCAGTGGCTAGGGGTGGGAGGAGACTGGTGAATTAGCGGAGCACAAAGGATTTTTAAGGTATAGAACTACTTCCAATGATATTACAGTAGTAGAGATATGTCATATGTATTTGTCTAAACGTATAGAATGTACAACACCATGAATGAACCTTAATATAAACTGTTCTGTGATAATGATGTATCAATGTAGGTTCTGTTGATTGTAACAAATATACCACTCTGGTGGGGGTTTTGATAGTGGGGGAGTTTATGCATATGTGAGGGCAGAAGGTATATGGAAACCCTATACCTTCTGCCTAAATTTGCTGTGAACCTTAAACTGTTCCTTTTAGTCTTTTAAAAAATGGTTAAACTGGAAATTTTAATGTTTTATATACATATGTTTAACCACAACTTAAAAATAATCCTATGAAGCAAGTCTCTTAATTCCAGAGAATCCCTCTCAACCTCCAACCCTCTTCTCCCAGAGTGGATCAGTGCTTGACTCGATATTTTCAGAATAACCACAACACCTGTGATTACTGGACTGAAAAAAGGCAAATTGGCAGATTTTCTAATAAGCAAGACAGAGATGACCCTACGGCCAAATCTCTGAATGTAGATTTTTTATCTGGGGTAGGTTTAGGTGGAACCATCCCCATCCTCCCTCAACCCCTCTGTGTTTCATTGGTGGTTGGTGGGACTGAAATTTGATTCAACACCTAGAGAGGTCATGCTGAAACTCCAGCACTTTGGACACCTGATGCGAAGAGTTGACTCATTGGAAAAGACTCTGATGCTGGAAGGGATTGGGGGCAGGAGGAGAAGAGGACGACCCAGGATGAGATGGCTGGATGGCATCACGGACATGATGGACGTGAGTCTGAGTGAACTCTGGGAGATGGTGATGGACAGGGAAGCCTGGCGTGCTGCGATTCATGGGGTCGCAAAGAGTCGGACACGACTGAGCGACTGAACTGAACTGAACTATCAGTACGTATCAAGTGATGCAATTTTAGAAATTTAACCTAAAAAAGTAATTGAATATATATCCCCACATGCATGTGCATGTATATGCATAATGGTATTTTTTAAATAATGAAAACTCAGAAACAGCCTAAATATCCAGGAGTAGAAAATTTATTAAAGACTTGACTCAATAAATCCATATAATTAAACACTAAGGAGCCTCTTTTTAATCAAAGTAACTTTGTTGCAGTTTCACTTGTATGCAATAAAACATACTCATTAATTCTATGAGTTGGCAAATGCATATACACATGAGACCTTCACCCCAGTCAAGACACATAATATTACCATCACTTTAAGAAGTCTCTTTATGATCTTGACAGTCAATCTCCCCCAACCTCTCAGCTGTAGGCAAATAGGAATCTGTTTTCTGTCACTGTAGATTAGTGTCTGTTTTAGAAATTTTTCTTTGAGTTATGATTGACCTACCAAAAAAACTATACATATTTAATATATACTACTTTATGAAATAATTATACATCTCCTGGAGATGGTGAAGGACAGGGTAGCCTGGCATGCTGCCATCCATCAGGTCCAAAGAGTCGGACACAACTGAGCAAATGAACAACAATAATACATCTGTGAAACCACCACTACAAGCTATGTCAGAAACCTGTCCCTCACCTCCAAAAGTTTTGCCCCACCTTCTTTATTTATTATTATTTTGTAATTAAAAATGTATGAGAGCCACCCTCTTAATTGTATTTAGCTGTACAATACAGCATTGTTAAATATAGGCTCTATACTGTACAGTAAATCTCTAGGACTTATCCCTCTTCATAAATGAAACTTTATGCCCTTTGAATAATACCTTTCCATGTTCTGTCCCTGTCTCCCAGCTCCTGGCAACCACCATACAACTCTTCCCTGTATGTGTTTGACTGTTTTTGATTCCTCATATAAGTGGAATCTTTTGTGCCTACTTTATTTCACTTAGTGTAATGTCCTCCAGATTCATCCATGTTGCAAATGGCAGAATTTCCTTCTTTTTTAAGGCCAAATAGTGTTCCACTGTACGTATATTCCACATTTCCCTTAATCCTTCATCAGTCAACAGATGCTTCCATGTCTTGGCTCCTATGAATAATTCTGCAATGACTATTAGAATGCAGAATTTTATCTAAGTTGAATCATATAATATGCAGTCTTCTGTGCTTGGTTGCTTTAGCTAGACATAATGTTTTATAGATTCATCAATCTTATCTGTATTAGCAGTTCATTGTTTATTGTTGAGCAGCATTTCATTTTGCACATATTGTATAGCTGTTGGTGCATATTTAGGTTGTTGGTTGGTTGTTTCTAGTTGGGGCTATTCTGGATAAAGCTCCTATAACTATTTCTTTTGGGGATTTGTGTGTGTGTGTGTGTGTGTGGACATATGTGGTAAATACTTAATAGTGAAATGACTGAGTCATATGGTGAAAGTGAAAGTGAAGTCGCTCAGTCGTGTCTGACTCTTTGCGACCCGTGGACTGTAGCCCACCAAGCTCCTCCGTCCATGGGATTCTCCAGGCAAGAATACTGGAGTGGGGTGCCATTTCCTTCTCCAGCGGATCTTCCCGACCCAGGGATTGAACCCAGGTCTCCCACATTGCAGGCAGACGTTTTAACCTCTGCACCATCCTTAAACTAGTTTTAAAAACTGCTGAATTAGAGATACAGATGTAGACAATAAACTTATAGATACCAAAGGAGGAGAGGTGGGATGAGCTGGAATTGATATATATACACTAAAACATAGAAAATAGGTAGCTAGTGGAAACCTACTGTGGAGCACAGGGAACTCTACTCAGTGCTCTGTGTGACCTGAATGGAAAGGAAATCTAAAAAAGAGGGGACGTATGTATATGTGTAACTGATTCACTTTGCTATGCAGCTGAAACTAACACAGTGTTGCAAAGCAACTATACTGCAATAAAATAAAGAAACTTTTAAAGACTGCTGAACAGTTTTCCAAAGTGATTGTATCATTTTACATTCTCACTAAATGCAGGGGAGTTCCAGGTGCCCCACAGCTTTGCCAACACTTGGTATTGTCCATCTTTTTCATTTTGGTCACTCTAATGGTTGTATAGTTATATCTCATTGTGAGATATATTTCTTTTCAGATTATTTTCCATTAGAGATTATTATAGGATATTTTGAGTATAGTTACCTGTGCTATGTAGTAAATCCTTGCTATTCATCTACTTTCTTTATATTGGTATGTATCTATCCGGAGAAGGCAATGGCACCCCACTCCAGTACTCTTGCCTGGAAAATCCCATGGACAAAGGAGCCTGGTAGGCTGCAGTCCATGGGGTCGAGAAGAGTTGGACATGACTGAGCAACTTCGCTTTCATTTTTCACTTTCTTGCATTGGAGAAGGAAATGGCAACCCACTCCAGTGTTCTTGCCTGGAGAATCCCAGGGACGGGCGAGCCTGGTGGGCTGCCATCTATGGGGTCGCACAGAGTCGGACACGACTAAAGCGACTTAGCAGCAGCAGCAGCAGCAGCAGCATACAGAGTGAAGTAAGCCAGAAAGAAAAACATCAATACAGGGGATCTTCTTGACCCAGGAATCAAACCAGGGTCTCCTGAATTGCAGGCAGATTCTTGCCCAGCTGAGCTACCAGAGAAGCCCAATTTCACACTCCTAGTTAGTCTCATACTCCTGATTTATCCCTTCTCCTCTTTGGCAACCATATGTTTGTTTTCTATGTCTGTGAGTCTATTTTTGTTCTCAAATAAATTCATTCGTATTATTTTTTGGATTCCACAAACAAGTGATATCATATAATATTTGTCTTTGTCTGACTGACTTCACTTACTATGATAATCTCTAGATCCATCCATGCTATTGAAAATGACATTATTTCATTCTTTTTATGGCTGAGTATTATTCCATTGTCTATATGTACCACATCTTGTTTATCCGCTCATCTGTCAGTGGACATTTAGGTCATTTCCATATCTTGGCTATTGTAAATACTGCTTCAATGAACACTAGGGTGCAGGTATCTTTCAAATTAGAGTTTTCTCTATATATGCCCCGTGAATGGTATTGCTGGATCATATGATAACTCTGGTTTTAGTTTTTAAGGAACCTCAGTACTGTTTTCCACAATGGCTGTGCTGATTTACATTCCCACCAACAGTGTAGGAGGATTCCCTTTTCTCTGCACCCTCTCCAGCACTGATTATTTGTAGACCTTTTGATAATATCCATTTGAACTGGTGTGAGGTGATTCCACATGGTAGTTTTGATTTGCGCTTCTCTAATAATTAGCAAAGTTGAGCATCTTTTCATGAGCTTGTTGGTCATCTGTCTTCTTTGGAGAAATGTCTGTATTTTGTCTATTTTAAAATTAGATGATCTGTCTTGTTACTATTATATTGTGAGGGTGCTTTAAAGATTTCATATACAAGTCCTTGCCAGATGGATATATTGTGAATTAATTCCCATTTTTGGTTTACGTCTCCTTTTTTAAAGAGTGTTTTTCAAAAGAGTACCTTTTGGGTTTTTATGAAGTCTGACTTAACCAACTTTTATGGTTTGTGCTTTTTATATTCTGTCTAATACAGTATCGCCTAACAAAATTGCAAAGATTTTCCTTCTATATTTTCTTCTAGAAACATCATAGTTTTCATTTCAATGTTTAAGCCTATGATAACTTCTAGGTTTATGTTTTAAATTTTATATGTAATGGTTGAGATTTATTTTTTTCAACACTGATATCCAATTCTTCTGCATCAGTTATCACATTGGGCCTACATCTTTGTTGAAAAGACTAGCATTTCCGCACTGAATTACTTTGGTGCTTTTGTCAAGAATCAGTTGGCTTTATACGTGCAAATTTATTTCTGGAATCTCCCTTCTATTCCTCTAATCTATATGTTGATTTTTTTATGCAACACCATACTGCCTTGATAAATGTAACTTATCAAGTTTCAGTAGGTGTATCATATTGATCAGGTAGTGAACGTCCTCCAATGTTAAGAGTGAACTTTTGGACTCTGGGGGAGAGAGAGAGGGAGAGGGTGGGATGAGATGGGAGAATGGCATTGAAACATGTAAAAATAAATAAATAAATAGAATAAACTTTTCCAAAAAAAAAATAAATAAAAATTATGCTGGCTATTCTAAATTATTTGCATTTTCATATATATTTTAAAATCAGCCTATCAAATTTAAGAAAGGCTATTAAGATTTTGATTGGGATTACGACAAATCTATAGATTGCTTTGGGGAGAACTGACACCTTAACAATAATCTCTCACCTATAAATGTTGCTATACCCATTTATTCAGCTAATCTTTAGTTTCTCTCAGAAATTCTTTTAGTGTACAGATAGTGCACTTATTTTATTAGATTTACACCCAAGTTTCGTCTGTCTTTTTATTTTTATTTCAGTTTCCCATTGTCCGTTGCTAGTATATAGAAAACAATTGATTTTTTTGTTTTTTGACTTTCTATCCTATACTGTTTCTAAAATTGACTTCTTTTTCCAACAACATTTTAAGGGTTTTCTTGGGATTTTTCTATATAGATGATCATATCATCTGTAAGGTAAAAAGGTTGACTCCTTCATTTCCAATCTGCATACCTTTATTTCTTTTCATTATTCAATTTACGACTTGTTGAATGTCATATGGAAATGAGTTGCGATCTTCTCCTCCAGGGGTTTGACCCAGGCGATCACCCCCGTGTCTCCTGCATCTGCAGGCGGGTTCTTTACTGCTGAGTCATTGGGGAAGCTCTAGAATTGGTCCTGAGATCTGTCCAATTCTACCAAATACAGAAGTTCTCTAATGAGCAATCTTTTCTACATAGCTTCAGTGGCTAGTCAAGGCTTTGTTAGAGCTGCACCTTCCTGACCAATCCTACCTTCTCCCTTTCCTTTCACAGGTATCAGAGCTGCTTCATGGTTTGAGAGCTTTCCCTGAAGAATTGTGCTCTCGTCCCTTGTGTTTCACAAGTGTTTGGTGGTGGTGGTGTTAGCCGCTAAGTCGTATCTGACTCTTTTGTGACCCCATGGACTGTAGCCTGCCAGGTTCCTCTGTCCGTAAGATTTCCCAGGCAAGAATACTGGAGTGGGGTGCCATTTCCTTCTCCAGGGGATCTTTCCCACCCAGGGGTCGAGCCCACATCTCCTGCATTAGCAGGCAGATTCTTTAACACTGAGCCACCTTGAAAGCTCTTTCACAGATGTTACTCCCAAATAAACTTCATGCAGTCCTTTCTGTCTCATCATCTGTTTCCTGGAGGACTCAAGCTAACGTGATGCATTATACTGTCTATATATTGCTAGATTCAATTTGTTAGTATTTCTTGAGGATGCTTTTGTTTGTGTGCATAAGGAATATTGTTCTATAGTTTTATCTTATAATGTTTTGATCTGGTTTTAATATCAATGTAATACAAGCCTTGCCAACCAACTGAATAGGAAAGTGTTCTTGATTCTTCTATTGAAAGATAAAAGGGTCAATTCATCAAGAATACAAAGCCATCCTAAATGTGAATGCACTTAGTAACAAAACTTAAAATACATGAGCAAAAACTGACAGAAATGAAAGGAGAAAAAGACACATTTGCGGTTACTGTTGGAAATTTTAGGACACCTTTTTCAGTATTTGATAGAATAAGTAGACAGAAAAATCTATAAAGATACAAAACACTTGAAGATCACTCTCAACCAGCTCGACTGGCTGGTGTTTATAGAATGCAACAGCCAGGGACTTCCCAGGAGGCCCCGTGGTTAAGATTCCACCCTCAATTCAGTGCAGGGGGTGCAGGTTTGATCCTTGGTCAGGGCCCCACTCCAGTACTCTTGCCTGGAAACTCCCATGGATGGAGGAGCCTGGTGGGCTGCAGTCCATGGGCTCTCGAAGAGTCAGACATGACTGAGCGACTTCACTTTCACTTCTCACTTTCATGCATTGGAGAAGGAAATGGCAACCCACTCCAGCGTTCCTGAGGTCACACAGAGTCAGACACGACTGAAGCGATTTAGCAGCAGCAGCAGCCGCAGCAGGGAGCTAAGGTTCCATATGCCGCAGGGTGTGGCCAAAAAATTTTTTTTTAATGTAACAGCCAACATCAGTAGAATCCATATTGCATTTTAAAAAAACATTTACCAAGATAGACTACTATATGCTGGGCCATAAAAACCAAACAAATAAGCTTTAGTAAATTTAAATGGATTGAAATCACGTTATGTCTGTAGTCTGATCAAATTGATCAAATGAAATCAAATTTTAAAACATTAACAACAAATAAATAATTTGAAAATGAAAACATATTTAGAAACTAAATAACATTTCTAAGGAGCTTATGAGTCAAATAAAAAATTACAAGGAAAACAAGAAATATGTTTAAAATGAAGAATGATGTATACACAACTTATTGAAATTTGTGTGATGCCGCTAAAGTAGTGCTTAGAAGGAAATTCATGCCTTTAAATGCTTATGTTAGAAAGGAAAAGAATGGTTAAAATAAATAAAACCGGCAGTCAGTTTTTTGAAAAGACAAATAAAATTTAAAAATTCCTAGCTATACTGACAGGAAGAAAGGGTAGGGAAAAGAAAGAAAGAAAGAGAGGGAGAGAGAGATTACCAATATCAGAAGAAACGTCACTATAGATCCTATAGAAATCAAAAGGATACTGAGAGAATATTATGAACAACTTCATACCATTAAATTGAAAAGCACATGTGAAATGGGCAAATTCCTTGAAAGACAAAAATTATCAAATAAAATATCTGATTCACCTTATATCTATTAAAGAAATGGAATGTTTGATCTAAACCTTTCCCCTAGAGAAAACTCCAGGCTCAGATATCTTTACTTGTAAATTTTATCAAAGTTTTAAGGAAGAAATTATATAAATTCTATAAAAATTTTCAGAAGAAAGAAGAGATAATACTTTCCAATTCATTTTGTGAGACTGGTTTAATTCTAAAACCAAGACTTGACAAATATATTACAAGAAAAGAAAACCATTAGAACAATATTCCTAATAAAATGAGGGAGACACTTACGAATGATGTCATTCAGATTTCAGAATATTTTATAATTGAGTCCATTTTACATATATAGGTATATATAAATATGTACACACACAAACATATATATGTAGGCACACATATGTGTGTGCATATGTGGAGAGAGAAGGGTGGGGGGAATAAGGGAAGAGAAGAAAGAAAAGAAGCAGAGGCTATACATTAAAATGTTCCCAAGTGGAAATTGAGCTTTAGAGTGATTCTTGTTTTGCTCTTTGCTTATCTGATTTTAACTTATTTCTGAAATAAACATTGTGTATTGTAGATACCCTTTAATTTTTTAATAAAAAGGAGAAATAAAATTATAAAATGAATCTTTAGAAAAGTAAGCCAAGTATCAACCCAGAGAGACGTACCACCAGTCCCAGTCCCTGCCTAAGTGCTAAAGTTGCCATCGTCAGATGTAATCTCGGCCAGCACTTGCCTCTGGGGAAGAAGGCCACTCACTCCACTCAGAATGATTTGCCCTGGAGTAGCTCAATGGCTGCTGACTTGTATTAATACTCATTTAGGAACCCTCTCATGCCTTCCCATCCCTAAATGACTGGCAGATGTAAAGAACAGTCCAGATACGCTGGCCCTCTCCTCTTTGTACCTCTCAGGCATCAAACCTTTTCATAAACAGAGAAAGGACATCTTCATCCGAATAGCACTTTCTAAGAAGGGTGCTTCCCAACTCCATGAATCAGTGAGGTTCCTCTGTCCTTGGACACTGCCTTGTCTGCATAATTCTCTCTTCCCACCCTTAACCTCCATACCTCTGGGGAATTGTTCTTTCCCCATTCCCTGGGGTTCGGGTGGAACTCAAGTCTCTCTACCCTCTAGTTACAGACCTTAGCAAGTGACTCCTGAGCTGCCAATCAAAGTCCTCTCTCAGGAGTTTTGCAAAGCACACTGAGAGCTAAATTCTATTTCTGCTTGGATTACAAGCCATGCAGACACATCCACAGGGCTGCTGGAAACCAGGACCCTTGGCAAGGGTTGGGGTGGCGTGGGGGAAGCCCAAAAGAAGAAGGCCAACAAAAGAAAAGCAGTGAGATAAAGACCCAGCTACTTGAGCCAATTTATCTTTCTGCTTAGATAATTTTGAGTTGGGTTTCTCCTATTGCAAATGAAAGAATCCTACTAAGACCTTCAAAGCATCTTTTCCATTATAGCCCTTAACCAATCAGTATTATATGTTCACTTACTTCCTTCTTTAATGCCTTTCTCCATTAATCTGTTCCCCTGGAGAAGGAAATGGCAACCCACTCCAGTATACTTTCCTAGGAAATCCCATGGACAGAAGGAGCCTGGCAGGCTACAGTCCATGGGGTCACAAAGAGTCGGACAGGACTTAGTGACTGAGCACAGATGTACCACCAATCTGTGAGCTCCCTCCGGCTAAGTTCCATGTCTATTCAATTCACTACTGTTTACCCAGCCCCTGACACAATGCTTCCCTGGAACATAATAAGATATTGATAAATATAAAGTGAGTGAACAAATGCATAAATGTACCCAGTGGCTAGCTATGTCAAATTCTTCTGTGACTTCCTATAAACTTAGATTCAACTATTAATAGAGATCTTGAAAGAGAAGTCTCCTGTTCCCCACTTGGCCCAGCCAGGCAAGGTAACTTTTGAGCTTCAAGAAGAAGTCCAGACTCCAAACTGAGCCATCTCTCATACTTCCCCATCCCACCCTCATCCTCCCATGAGGCTCCTGCAAGCTCCCTGCTCAGTGGGACTCTGTGACTTAACCTTCCAGATTTTATTAAAAGGAGAACAAGCTTGTCAATGCTTCACTGCTATTGGCTCTGACCTCCAGAACCAAGTGTTGATGGAACTGGAAAGCCCTGACCCGCTTCGCAGGGGCAGGGGTATCTTTAAGCAGAAAGACAAAAGAGACTACGCAAAGGCAGTGAGACATTGCATCTCCTACACTTCCGCGGGCTCCCTGTCAGCATCCAGACTGCAAGGAGAAGCTTTGGGAGCCATAGCTGGCTATCACCCAAATGAGAACACCCTGGGCCTGTTAGAATGCAGATTCTTAGGCACCACTCTGGAACCTTCAGAAACTCTTGGGTGTAAAAGCACATTTTTAACAAGTGTTTCAGATGATGCTGATGCACTTAGTTCAGACCGAATCAGGCACCCTTCATTTTAAGCCCCACTCACCTTGTCGGTGAGGGAGGGAGGGAGGGATTCCCACTCTAGAGCTGCGGGGATGGATGAACACACAACACCCGATCCAGGACACGTGAGATCAACGCAGCCTCTTATTAGTCATCATGCTCATAGCCTGGGGATGGGAACACTGCACACCGTGCAGGACCACTCAGGAACAAAGCGAACGACCAGGCGCTGGGAGAGGCAGGCTCTGTGGCATCGAAAAGTGTTCCTCGGTTCCCTGGGAGGATGTGGTTTCTGTCTGAATAATTCCATTGACAGGGAGGGGACTGAAGCCCACCACCCAGGGATAAGCAGGAACTATGCTTGGTCCTTTGATAAGGAGGGTTATTGACGAGGGATGGTGTCCTTGGGAGCAGCCTTAGGAGAAGAACTTGTAAGTTAAACCACTGGAGGCCATCTCAATTTTACCAGATGTCAAGGCAACATGTAATATTGAGTCTTAATTTTTGTTGTTACATCACACCCTTCTGTCACCTCTTCCAGCAAGCACAGCCTCCTTCAAGCTTCCTGGATACCTGTCTGCTTCAAAGTGGGGACGAAATAATGGCAGGTGTGGGTGAAGGACTAAACTCAGGACACAAGTCTCTCAGGAGCAGACTACAGTGCACACGGCTTCCCCTAAGCTATTAGCTTTAGCACAGACAGAAAGTGGGAGAAGGAGCCCTCATTTCCAGGCGTCTTCATCCTCCTAGAAAACACAAAGGTGCCCCGGAGTGTGAGGCTTCGTGGCATGTCCCACATCATTATCCTGACAGCCTACAACTGACCGTGGCAGTGCTGAGCCATAAACCAGGCTGCAGAGGCTAGCAGCCAGCCACAGATGACAGCCAGAGAGCTTTCACATGGGCCCTGCCGTAAAGAAACAAACAAAAGCAGAGGGAACAAGTCCAGACCACAGTCAAAATATCAGCTGAAGAATGGACAGGATTCATAGGACACCAGCTGAGACACCACCTGCGCATCAAGGAAAGTCCCAGAAAGTTGGGTTCTTACGCTTAGCTCCATTTGGGGCCCCTCTGGCATCTTTTTACTTTCCTCTTCCCCCAGCAAGTCCACAGGCACTACCCTCTCCCATCAAATACACATACCTTATTTTGGGGCGGCGGGGGGGGAATCCTTCCACGTAGTTGACCTTTTCATATCCCCGACGCACTAATTAAGATCTCTTAGCATAGACAGTTTTTTTTTTTCATGAATGAAAAATCTGACAAATGCTCATTGACCACCTACTACGGGCTGGGTCTGTACTGGAAGCCTTTGGAAATCCAAGATGAGAGAGGAAAGAGGTAGACTCATACAGTGGAATGCCACATTGCATTTTTAAAATTCTATACATACTTTAAAAGATCTTCAAGATAGGTTGCTAATTTTTTTTAAATGTAGCAAGCAGAATAGCGTGGACTATATCATTCAGATTAAAGAGACAGAGGCAGGAAGATAAAGGATGAAGGAGAAATAGGAAGGGAGACAGAAAAACGCACTCCTTTCTGCATCCACTCCCTAGACAAAGACACAAGAAGTGGAAACAATGGCTGCCCTGAGGGAGCGGGGCACAAACAGGGGTTCCAGCTCGGGGAGCCTCTTTATCACAGATCCTTTTATGCTGATCTAATTTATTAACACCTTTATGTGTTACCTACCTCTCCCTCTCAAAATAAAACAATTTTTAAAAAGAAGAGTGAGAAAATTCAAACCCTGGCAGAGGAGAAAGACCAATAATCATACAGGTAGTGAGCAATATAGTAAAGGCAACGATAAGACTTTCGATGACAAAATGTAATTCTTGGGGTTCTCGAAGGAGGGCACCACTGTGGGTGGAAAAGTCAAGACAAACGTATAGGAGGGAGAGATATCTTGACGGACTGTCAAAAGTTGAGTAGAATCGAGGGCTGCTCTCCTCCACATCATTCAGCTGTCAAAAAAAAAAAATCTAGAGGCTCCCTGGAGAGACTTTGTAGGTCTCTGTGGCCTCTTGGGACCATTAAGGACTGATGCCTGATACTCACAGTGGAAGTGGCAAATCCCTATATTCCCTGAGGGTGCTGAGTTATCCAGGGAAAATAGCAAGCCAGTTACTGAGCTAGTCCAAGCTGGGAGCAGTTAAAGTGAGCATTTGCAGACATCATTTCTTAATTAGCATCACAGCCTTCTTGCCAATTCCAGATCTCCAGCGATGTGCAAAGCTGGGTAAGGCCTCCCTGGCTTTGATTCCTCAAGGTTATCTTTTAAGTGGTTCCTTTCTATCCGGTGAAGTGAAATTTCTAAATTCCAGCTTCACGAGAACCACCCATTTCTTCCCCACCCCCATTCCTGAGCAACATCTTAGAACGAGTGTTCTTTTAAGTGAGACAAGGTCTGTGCTGACATCTCTCTTTAGAGAGCTCCATCAAAATCCTGCACTTGCCCAGTGTCCTTTCCTTGGCCACCGGTAACCAAGGAAACGAGATACTATGGTAACACAGGGAGGAGAGGAAGGGAGGCATCCACATCCAGAGCCCTTCCTCTCTCTCTCTGTCCTTTCTCCTGGAATCAAGGCAGCTATGAGGACAGAGAGAACATGTGTTCTCAGCTTCTGGGGGGAGAGGTCCTCTGGGAAGAGGACCAGGACACCCCCCGGGCAGCTTAGTGGCCGACACCCAGAGCTTCAGATTCCAAAACTTGGTGCTCTGAGGCCACTCCAAAAATATGCCCTTTACCAGCCGGAGGGCACAGCACACTCCAGAACCTCTAATGTCCAAAATTCCAGACGTAAAGCAAGTTTATTTAAAAGAGTGGGATAATACAGATTGGAATCATGTCTAACTAAAGCCCTCAACATAACTGAAATTACGATGTATGAGAAAATTACTAAGTGTTTGCACAACCCTTTGCAAGTGTTGAATTTTTCTTATGGTTTCTTCCCTCTCCTCTGCCTCCAACCTTCTGCCTCCCAGCTTGGCCCTCCAATGATCTGTTTCTCAGACTCCCTCCCGCTGTATTTTCCTCTGTTTACCTGCCTCTCCCTCTGAGGTCTGCCTTCCTGCTTCTCTCTGTCTCTCTCTCCTCTCTCCCCTCCCCCTGAACTTTGCTTGTCACTCTCAGGATGGAGACGCTTACAGAGAAAGAAAGGCTCCCAATGTCCCGGTGTCAGCTTGGGCCCTGCCATCTCCTCTCCCCACAGAGCACCGTGAATCAACCACTGGGACCTCACCATGGACACACATGATGTGAGACTCAGAGGACCTTGAGACAAATGAAGTGGGTCAAAATAGTACACATTGTGAGACATACGGTGACGTCATAAGTAATCCAAGTGCGGCGCTCCAGGGCAACGGGGAAACCTGCAATTTGTCTCCAATCTTTTGTTTGTTGAATCTTCTTGTACAACCTTAAGAATTCTCTTTAGAGCTACAAAATCTTTTCTTCTGATTCCCACATGAAATCCTCCAGAACAGGAGCCCTCTGGTCTAATTCTTCAGCACTAACTTCCCGCATTGAAACAGTGCTCTCTGAGTTGTGTGGTAACACAACCCTATAGTCAAAACATTTTGAACATGGACCCCTCCCCACCTTGATACAAGTGCATATGATTATTTATAAATCACATACATGTCCTACTATACTAATAGTTTGTACATGATAAAATAAACACAAAGATGGGATTTAGGATGAAATGATAATATGTCATGAGCTTCCCAGGTAGTGCTAGTGGTAAAGAACCCACCTGCCAAAGCAGGAGACATAAGAGGCTCAGGTTCAGCCCCTGGGTCGGGAAGATCCCCTGGAGGAGGACATGGCAACCCATTCCAGTATTCTTGCCTGGAGAATCCCAGGGACAGAGGAGCCTGGAGGGCTACCGTCCATAACATTGCAAAGAGTTGGACACGACTGAAGCTATGATGATGTCATATCTTCTTCCATCACCTTAATTGACATTACACTACATCTCATGTTAGTCCACTCAGTCCCTTTAAATGACTGAGGCTTTGTCCTCCGTGTCCACAGGTTAGGGTGACTTGAGAAGCCACAGAAGATTGACAGGAGAATCAGAGTGTGATAGGATTTCTTTGTCAGTGGGTATATTTATTTCCTGGGGCTGCCACGGCAAAGCACCACAAACTGGGGGATTTAAACAATAGAAATGTGTTGTCCATAGTTCTTGGTGTTTAAGTCTGAGACCCAGGTGTCAGCAGGGCTGGTACTTTCTGGGGGTTGTGAAGGAGACCCTGTTGCACCCTTTCGCTTGGATTCTGGTGGTTTGCTGGCAGTCTCTGGCATTCCTAGCTCGCAGATGCCTCCCCCAGAGTTCTGCCTTCATCCTCACATGGCATTCTCTCTGTGTACGTGTCTCTCTGTCCAAATTTCCCCATTCTGTAAAGATGCAATTATATTGGATGAGGACCCATCCTAATGTGAATCCTCAGCTTTAATGATCTTAACCTGATCATTCTATTTCCAAATAAGGTCACTCCAAATAAGTGTCCCCTCCAAATTTCATACATTGAAACCCTAATCCCCAAGGAGACTGTGTTTGGAGAGTGGACCTTTAAAGAGGAACTAAGATTAAATGAAGTCACAAGGGTGGGGCTTTGATCCAATACTGATGTCTTTATGAGATTAGGGAGAGACGCCAGCAACACGTATAGACAGAGAAAAGGCCAGGGGAGGACATGGGGAGAAGGAGGCATCCCCAAACCAAAGAGAGACCAGTCCTGCCAACACCTTGATCTCCGGCTTCTGGTCTCAGAACTTGGAGGATCAATTCCTACTGTTTTGACATCTAGGCTGTAGTGTTTCGTTATGTCAGCGCTTGCAAACTAATACAGTCAGATTCACGGGGACTGGGGATTAGCACTTCAGCATCCTTCTAGGGCTCGTGGCAAATGGGACAACAAACCAGGCCGTTAGCCTAAGAGGCAGGCTTGATGCTTCTCCAAGGTGGGCAGCTTGGGGCAGCCAGGAGATGTGGGAAAGGGTCCCCTTGCCAGGCTGCTTGGTACCAGTGGATGGCACAGCCTCTCTCTGAGGGCGGCCATCCCCAGACTCAGGTCTACCAGGCACGGGGCTCTGACCAACCATTAGTTCTAGAAAAGTCTACATTCACCAAAGCAGTCTTGCATTGTCTTTCATTCTGAGGTTCCCAAACGCTTTGTAGCTGTTATATCTAGAAGAAACTTCTGATTCTCTGAAAAAAAAAAAAAAAAAGCGTTTGAAACAGCGATGCAGCCAGGCTGTTCCTTGAAGAACAAAGACACACCCTCCCAATTCTTGATGGAAAGGAAGACAGATTGGGGCGTTTGTTTCCTAAACAAGAATTGAACGTTTATTACTTGTACTGTTTAATTATGACCCAAGAGGTTTACTAACCTTGCACGTTCTGTCTGCAGTGCCTGTTTAATTTTGGTATTAAAAAGACATGGTTGCTATATAGCTACCAAGTAACAGGTGTTTAAGCCTCAATAAATAACATTTTTAATAATAAGGTTCTGAAATGCATAGATCACATCTCCCTGTTAATTCTCTAAGAAAAACGTTTTAATTATCTATTGACACGTATTGCACATGGAAGAACCGTCATTTCAAAAGATAAATGGGTTTATAGGCTAGTCGGGTTAATTAAAAGCCAGTGGAGTATTGCAAGTGTATTTACTGGGGAATATTCACTGTAGGAGAGGAACGGTTCTTCCACAGTTGTCAGAATTCTGTAAATGTATTGTTTAATAACCACTTGGCACTTAATTATAGTGAGATGGTGAGAGCTTAAATCCAAGCAGAGTGCACTCCAGTTATCTCTTCTATAGTATGGCTTCTCCTCAACCACACAGATTTTTTTAGATCAGACCACACCAAGCAGGATCTGATGGTCAGGATCACTGCTAACCAGAAACTTTCCATGTCCCCTCACTATGAGCAAATGCCTGTTCTGATCTTGGAAGACAAAAACGCAAGTTGAGGTTCAGCTCCAGATGTGAGGCCAATTTTGAGGAAGGGCTACAAGATGAAGTAAAAGCCCGTGGTGTTCAAGGGCCTTCACCACTGTCCATTTTTCTAGATGTTTCATGCCCCCCCCCTTCACCTCTAACTCCAAAACCCACTGTGTGTCTCACAAGCACCACAACCCTGGCCACAAAGAAAGCTGTGTTCCAGAGGACAGCTGCTCCATCAGCTTGATCTGATAGGAAGGATGGACAATAAACCCCCAGCCAACTGATGAGGACAACCCAGCATGAGCAAGAAACAAGCTTTTGCTAACTCACAGAGATATGGGAAGTGTTTGTCATTGTGGCAGAACTTAGCCTAACCTGACTCATACACCTCACCAATCCCAGACCCTGGCATGGAGAAGGTGTTCTGTGAATACTTGACAATGAATAAATACATAAGCCCACTAATGGATCTTTCCCTACTTCTCTAGAATATTACCTGATCCTGGAGAATCACTTCTAGGCTTCTGAGGAACTTTAAGATTCTCTCCTGTGTGTATAACAAGAAGATCCGCCACTGAGCTGAGAAGCTTGATTTCTGGGTTCTACTTGGAACCTCCTAAGGCATACTGATTCATGGCTGTTATTGCGAGCAACTTGGCTTTTTGTGAAGGGTTTGGGAAAAGAATCAGAGGAGCAATGATCCTCTGGAATGAGAGCCCGTGTGCTTGTGTGAGTGTGTGTGTGAGTGTGTGTGTGTGTGTGAGTGTGTGTGTGTGTGTGTGTTGGCCCTTCCATCATCCGTTTTCTTGCCCCTCATAATGGCTCCCCAGTTTTTCTTTGTGGAACAACTCCCATCCTCATCTCAGGTCTTGTGGTTTGTGTGGCACTGACCATACTCTAAGTTCTAAGAGTGGGTATAACTTGTCATGGTTACAAAACAAGGTAATGATAAAGACAAAACAAGAACCAAAGCCTCCCAATCCTGGGTCTAATCCATCACTTTGCACTGATTTTCTCTGATTTGCTCCCGGGACCTGGGACTATAGTGGTAAGAAAACTAGATGGACAGTCTGCTGTCAGAGCGCTCCCTTCAATGTGCTCTCCACCCAGAAAGCACCCCCCATCCACCCTGCCTCCCATCCAGTCCCCTATTCCCCAAAATCTATGCTAACTGCCTCGACCATCTCCAGCCCTTCTCTCTTCCCTGAATTCTTTCTGTCACAAGCCCTGGCAGGTGAAACAGACAAAAGTTGGACAAGTCACCCACAGGAGTGGGTGGGTATCTAGGCCAGGGAGTCTATGGCCTAAAAGAGGAGGGACCAAGGGATGAGGGGTGATGCTCTTTCACAACACCACATAGCCCCCAACCTGGCACTGAAGCTGGAGCTGCTTGGCCTCATGGAAGGCCCAGGGACTCGGCAAGCTGTCTCCTCACCCCAGATCGGGGAGCTCCTGACTGGCCCTCCAGGCAGCCCACCTCTGACCAGATCCTAACACTGCTTCCCCATCTTCCAGAAAAGAAAACATAAAGTCCTGGAAGTGACAGGGCCCTCAACCACTCTGTTGGAAACAGAGGCATTGGAAGCCACAGGGAGAAGGAATGGGCCAAGAAGCTGATTGCATTGCCCTTGGCAACCACACGTCCCAGCAGTTCGAGTCAATACTGTAGCGTTCACTGGGATGTGGTTTCCTGAAGCTCACAAAAGAAATCTATATTGTTCTCGGAGCCACCAACCTTTCTGCAGGCAGCATGTGTCCCCTCCAGGCTGTGGGCAGTTTAAAGGGACAAAGAAACCCAGCCCAGAAGATGGCTAAGCCCCAGCCCCCAGACTAATGGCCTAAGGGGAATATGGCATTTCACCTGCTCTCTGTCCCTCTCTCTTACCCCAGAGCCACAAGCCTCAGTCCCACAGTTTCAGTGGCCTCCAAATGAAGATGTGATCTTTGTTTTAGTCTCTCTCCTTCCCAATCCAGCCTAATAATAGTAGCTAACTATTGGTCTGTTTCCAAAGCCCTTTAGACTTGGGCCATTATTATATATTAACTGTCCAGAAGATACTTCACAGTATTAACTCATTTGATTCTCAGAAAGCCCAACCTTATGGGGCAAATATTATTAGTATCCCTGTTTGTTGACTGAGGGATCTGAAGCACGGAGCAATTAAGCGATTCACTCAAAGTTACACAGTTCCTCCTTCATGGAAGCAGGCAGTCTAGCCCACATTCTTCACCATTGTGCCATACCACCCCTCCCAGAGAACCTTCCCTTAGCTCCCACGCTTAAAGGAAAGGGCTTTATACAGATCAAATTTTCAGTTCTAGCCCTTACCAGCTGTGTGACTTGGACACGCTACCAAACCTCTCTGATCTCACTTTCCTCATCTGTAATGTCCATACAATGACAACAGTGTCTATCTTACAGGGTAATTCCAGGGGTCCACTTGCATGGCCTATCACCCTTCAAATCCCCACTGCCTGTCCTGTTCTCAGCTGCTGCTCATTCGCCCACATGTGCTCTGCATACCCCACTGCCTCTGCCTGGGCCTCTCTCTAACCCTTAACTGGCCAGCTCCTCTCAGCTCTCAGGTCTCAGCTGGACATGCCTCCTCTGAGCAGCCTTCCTGATTTTCTATTCCGTACTGATGGTCTCACTGGTGTTCTGCACAGCCCAGCACCTCCTACCATGGTCCCCATCACACTCGGCTGTAACTATCCCCAGATGTGTCCCCCACTGTGCTCTGAGCTCAGCAAGGGCATGACAGCGACCTCATCCCATCCTAAATCCACAGTGTCCAGCAAAGTGCATGGCATAAGTCAGTAAATCTTCGCTGCACCAATGACTAAATGAAAACTCCTCTGTATTGATGTTGGTATTCTTGCTTTGTCCTTCTTAATAGATAGTAGCAGCTAGGCCATACTGTTTGTCTCTGAATTCCCCACTAGACCTGGCACATAAAAGCAGAGCCAGGAATGGGGAGATGAGTTGAAGTGCCAAGGGCGTGAATGTAAGGAGGACTCAGGCTTCGTTCACGTGCAGGGTGGGCTCAGAGTCCTCTGTTAGTGACATCTAATTTAAATTAATGGATGGCCCAACAGTTGAGTTATAAATCTCTCTAGCTGTCCTCAAGGAGTTCTCAGACTTGTGATGATTTGTATTCATCACTGAAGACTGACAGAGCCACACCTGCCAGCTTCCTCTGGGCTCCGCTTTGGTGCTGCCCCCATCATCTGATGCTCTGCTGTGGACCCACCCACACATGGACCAGGCTGTGGGAGAAAAGGGTGTTCACAAAGACCAAGGAAATGTGAAGGGAAACCTTGAGCGATGGGTTGAAGTCAGGCGGGCAGGGAAGGGCAAGAACATGGCAGGTAGAGAACTGGATGAAGAGAGCCAGCTGCTGCTGCTGCTGCTGCTGCTGCTGCTAAGTCACTTCAGTGGTGTCCGACTCTGTGCGACCCCATAGACGGCAGCCCACCAGGCTTGCCCGTCCCTGGGATTCTCCAGGCAAGAACACTGGAGTGGGTTGCCATTTCCTTCTCCAATGCATGAAAGTGAAAAGGGAAAGTGAAGTCGCTCAGTCGTGTCTGACTCTGTGCGACCCCATGGACCGCAGCCCACCAGGCTCCTCCGTCCATGGGATTTTCCAGGCAAGAGTACTGGAGTGGGGTGCCATTGCCTTCTCCAGAAGAGAGCCAGAGGAATGTCAAATACATCAAGGATCCCAAAGAAACTCCTCTGACTGAAACCCAGCCTATAAGCCAATGAGCATAGCTGAAAAGATAGCAATAGCCCCCTCTCCTTTGCATAAAGAATTTTTCCATCCAGTGTTTCATTTGACCCCTGAGTGTTCTCAGTTGCTTAGCTGTCTGCAACTCTTTGTGACCCCAAGGACTGCAGCCCGCAAGGCTCCTCTTAGAGCCCTCCAGAATCCCTTGCCCATGAGATTCTCCAGGCAAGAATACTGGAGTGGCACCAATACAGTATACTAACGCATATATATGGAATTTAGAAAGATGGTGATGACGACCCTGTATGCGAGACAACAAAAGAGACTCAGATCTATAGAGTGAACTTTTGGACTCTGGGGGAGAGGGAGAGGGTGGGATGAGATGGGAGAATGGCATTGAAACATGTATACTATCATGTAAGAAAAGAATCGCCAGTCTATGTCCGATGCAGGATGCAGGATGCTTGGGGCTGGTACATGGGGAGGACCCAGAGAGATGTTATGGGATGGGAGGTGGGAGGGGATTCATGTTTGGGAACACATGTACACTCGTGGTGAATTCATGTCAATGTTTGGCAAAACCAATACAGTATTATAAAGTAAACTAAAGTTAAAATAAAAATTAAAAAAAAAAAATACTGGAGTGGCTTGCCACTTCCTCCTCCAGGGGATCCTTACGACAAAGGAATTATAATTACTCCAATTTTATTGATTAGAACACTGAGGTTTAGAAATCAAGTGGTTTGCCCAGGATACACAACTAATAAGGTTAGGTCTGAAGACCTATTTAGCTGCTTTGGCAGTTCCCACCCTCAAGCCTTAGATATAGTTGCCCTATATCTAGTATGACTTTCCACCTCCCATGGAGCATTCATGGGACCAGAGTTTCTTGTAATCAAGATTTAAATACTCTTTGCTGAGAGCAGCTGCAAAGCATTTTTGATTACAGTCTTTCTCTTAAGCAACTAGACAGAGGTCTGGGAGAATCGGGAGGAAAGTGCCTCGTTCCATTACCCTGGCTTCTTGCTCAGACCAGCAAATGGAGTAGCTGAGACCTCCAAGGCAGTGTCTGGGCTTAAGTGAAAATAGAGGTTCAAAGAGTCTCAGGCAAACGATGCGGACAGCACGTCACGGCTCTCTGATGTGTGATCCAGATCTTCAGCCATTGTGCCTGCCGCCTTTGTCGGAAGAACACAGCAGGATGGATTAGCTAATCCCCTGCTGGTGGCGAGATGGGAGCCTGAAATTCAGCTCTGAGGGTTCTCTAACTCCAGGGGTCAAGAAGTTAGCAGTGTCTGAGCCAGCGCTGCCTGGCTCCCATTGCCGACAGCTAGCGGAAGGGCCCACATGGGCTGCAGGGAGGTCACAGTAGGGGGTTTCCATTTTAACCCCATTGTTTAGCCAAATGAAGCCAAGATGTTCCTGCTCCCCACTGGAGGAGTCAGCCCGGCTTCAATAATTTCTGAGTGCTGACAGATAATTCAGAGATATTGGATATTTCACCACCTGGGGACTGCCCTTCCCTACCACAGCAATCAGTTACTGCCCGCCAACCAGGGGCCATGTGGAGGCCCTGGGCCCCCTCACGCCTTTACGATCAGGCTCCAGCGTCTTGGAAAATATTGCTTGAATTTATTTATATAATCGTGTTAGGAAGGCAGTGAGTTATTGTGAAGTCAGCATTCTTCCATCTTCCTTCCCACTAATCCTTTGTTTGAGATTCTGCTTGAAGGACTCCGATTACTAATGCAATTACATGCTACCTGGTAAAGGGTAATCCAAAAAAAATTAAACCCCTCCACATACTGTATTTTTCACTCAGAGCCACCCTTCTCCTAAAACCGAGTGCTCACATAAATCAATTAACTACTGATTTTATGACTACCTGCATTTAAGAACACGTAGGCTTTTGACACCACCCTCGTCTTAAAGATAAACGCTGCTGCTCATTTGGAGCACCAGTCTTTCAGAGATCTCTAAGTAACAGTAGACACTCTGAGTGGAGTTGATTTTAATAACAACAGAACACAGGGCTACCACCAAGCAGGACAACACATGTGCATTTTATCCTGGTATCACTAAAACCAAAGGTTGCCCTCTTGACAGTCAATGGCCTTAAAGTCACACCATCTCTCTTCCATGGACCATAGAATAAATGTGGAAATAAGTAAAGTGGGGCTGCAGGAATATTCATTCCTCTTTGAGTGGTTTAGGAACTATAATATTGAACCTGTGGATTGCAATCCTAGGATGCTGGTTCTCCAGTAAACAGTATTATAAAAATCACCTTAACACTATTTATTGGATTTAAAATTTTACTTTAACCTGCAGACAAACTACACAGGCAAAACTATGGTTATAGACCAAAATATAAATGTTATCCAACTTAAAAGTAAAGATACAGCGTGTCTGAATGTGTGGGAAGTATTTGGAGGGAATTAAAAACCAAACGATATTGTCTGTGATGAGCAAAACAAATGGAAGTCTTAAAAAGTGGCTGAAGCTGCCTATATGATGAGTAAGGACAAATAGTGATACAATTGTCTTTGGAGGAGAGAAGATAGAAACTGAAGGCAGATATAAGGAAGCTAATTTTTTTTATCACAGAAAGAAGTTGAACAACAGCATCCAGAACTGATCAACCAAAAGCAACTGTATAATTATATTATTTAGAAATATGGAGGAAACTGTCAGAACTAAAAACAGAAACCATTACAGTGGTTGCTTCGATTGGCTGTGGCCTTCCCAGGTGGCACTAGTGGTAAAGAACCTGTTTGCGAATGCTGACAATGTAAGAGATGTAGGTTCGATCCCTGGGTTGGGAAGATCCCCTGGAGGAGGGCACAGCAACTCACTCCGGTATTCATGCCTGGAAAATCCCACGGACAGAGGAGCCTGGTGGGCTATAGTCCATGGGTTCGCACAGAGTCAGACACGACTGAAGCAATTTATCACGCACGCACGCATATCCTATGGTTAAGAGAATGAGTAGCCTTGAACTGAGGGTGGATAGTGGCTTCTGGGTGCTGGTCATGCTCCATTTCTTGATCTGGGTGCTCGTTACAAGACTGTCTTTATGAAAATAATCAGCCACACACTTAAGATATATAAGATTTGTCCATTTGTAGGGTATATTTCAACCAAAATTTCCTCATTAAAAGTGCATGCCTCTGGGGAGTAGGACTAAGAGAAATGAGGGGAGAGACAGGGTATTATTGTTTTCTCATGATCAGCTCAGCTGATTATTCAACCCAGTTCAATCACTTTTAGCCATGCAAGATATTCACTTGCATGAAAATTGTTTTTATGCTGTTTCGTACTGGACCCTCAGGTGACATGGAATGTGAGAAGTTCCATATCCTCTAAAGGTGACACTTCAGGATGTAAGTTCCTGGAGGATGGATACCAGCACACTTGGGCGAAGTGCTTTCAGAGCCCCCAGCAATTTGGGTAGTGAGATGCTGTCCTAGGAGATGTTCAAATCAAGGAGTCATGGAATGAGCTCTGCCAAGGGGCCCTTGGGGGCAGTCTGGTTCCTGCTGAAACTCTAGGGGACACACATACTTGGGTCCAGGGTACCTGCATCTTTTCTTCTCCTTTTTTTTTCCCTTGGTCCAGAAAGAAAACTCAAAAAGTCAAGAGTTCCAATGGAAAAATACTGCTTACCAATTGGGATAAGATCAGAACTGGAAACAGGAGGGTCAAAGGAAGCCCTTTCATCCACTTTGATGTAGAAGGTGAGCAGCTTGAGGCAGGAGGGTAGGGAGGATGACTCTGGGGAAGAGAATATACCAGCAGGACCAAGCAAACTATGATGCTTCACCAGCTGGGGACCAACCTTTGCCCCTGCAACAGTTACTGCCCTCCAAGCAGGGATGAGGCAGATGGCTGATGGCATCAGGCATCCAAGGGCTGGGAATTTAGCATATCTTCTGCTCTGAGATCCCTACACTAGAGATCAGCAGACTGTGGTCCAGAGGCCAAATCTGGCCCACTACCTATTTTTGAACAGTCTGTCAACTAGGAATGGCTTGACATCTTTTAAAAAAAAAAAAATTGTTATTTATTATTTGGCTGTGCTGGTTGTTAGTGCAACACTCAGGATCTTCAGTCTTTGTAGCAGCCTGTGGGATCTAGTTCCCCAACCAGGGATAGAACCTGGGCCTCCTGCTTTGGGATCAAGCAGTTTTAGCCACTGGACCACAAGGGAAGGCCCAACTTGACACTTTTAAATAACTGAAAAATATCAAAACAAAAATAAAATATGCCATGACACATGAAAATTAAACAAAATTCAAGTTTCACTGTCTATAAATAAAGTTTTATTGAAACACAGTAGTGCTCATCATTTCCTTTATATACAGTCTCTGGCTGTTTTTGCTACAACAGCAGGTTTGAATGGTTTCAACACAAAGCCTAAAATATTTATTATCAAGTCTTTTACAGAAAAAGTTTACCAAGTCCTGTTCTCCACCATGACTAGTCAAATAGCATGTGTTCATCCAGTACTTTTAACTCCCAAAGTACTTGTCTCACTTTGTCATTATTTTCTTATTTAACATGCTGTAGGAGGAATTGGAGGGCTTCCCAGGTGGCGCCAGTGGTAAAGAACCCACCTGCCAGTGCAGGAGACTTGCAGACATGGGTTTGATCCCTGGGTCAGGAAGATCCCCTGGAGAAGGGCACAGCAACCCACTCCAGTATTGTTGCCTGGAGAATCCCATGGACAGGGGAGCCCGGCAGGCTACAGTCCATGGGCTCGCAAAGAGTCAGACACAGCTGAAGTGACTTAGCATACAGGCACACATGCAGGAGGAATTTGTAATCAGAATTGAGATCAAAGAATTTGCAATCATGGAATATAACAGGCCCTCGTTTGCAGACTGCCCCATCCTGAATCTCCAATTCTATACCGGAGAAAACTGGAGTCCCTCCTAAGAAAGTGCTCCCCTCTGCACTCAGGTCACTGTCTTGGGGCTCATGCTCTGTGAAATCAAATCCCCCTCAAGCTCCCTTGCAGCATGAGGTTCAGAAGAGAAACTCGGAAACTCGGGACCAGAACTCAAGCACAAGAGCCTTGGCCCATGCCCCAGATAAGGTAACTCTTCGAACTGCCAATTTACTGAGCTCATGGAGGTTTTGTTGATGGGAAATTATAATTTCCCCCAGTCCTCCTGCTGTTTCCAACAGCAAGTGGGCTTTTCCTTAAGCACGTCCAGTCTTCCCTGCCTTTGCAGAAGAATGCCCCGTTCTGATTTTTGGTGCAAAATGACTATGGAGAACTACCCTGACTCAGTTACTGTAGGGTTTCACAGTCTCTGGGTACAAGGCAGGCTAGGATGAAATGTTGATGGATTCTTCAGTTATTGGGTGAGGTGATGACTGGTGTGTTGCTTGTTTGACAGACTGATTTTTGGTGAGCTGATTCTTGCTAGCTTCCAAAGCTCAAATCTGAAGCTAGATGTTGGAGACCACTCATTTAGGGGATTTTCTGTGGCAGATTAAAGCTGGGGAAGGAGACCAGGCCCCTGCAAAGGCCCCAGTCCCTCAGCTGCATCCAGCCAGGCTGCCTGTGCTTAGCTCCCGGCTATGTGCCTGGAAGTGGCCTCCCAGTAGGCAGGGCTCTTCTCCCCTCGGCCTGGTGGTTGTCTTGGAGACCAAGAGCTCCAGGGAGAAGAGAGGCCCTTGCAGTCTCCCTGAGCTTCTCTAGGGACAAAAGAAGATTCCCTAAGTAGTGGGCCTTTTTACCCCTTTTTCCTTACACAAAGAACAGCATCCGTCAGATAAACTCATGACATTGAAGCTGGAGGACAGCTGGACCCCAGCCGATCCTGGCAAGCCCCGTCTCTGCCACCCCCAGCACAGTGTGCAGTAAGCCAGCAGCTCTGCCCCCAGGGGCACCCACACCTCCACCTGCTGCCCCATCTGTTAATAGCCAAGTTCTGAAATCAATCTACCTGGATTCAAATCCTGGCTCCCTGTTCTAGGAGAGTCGCCTGAATGAAAGATTGTGCTCCTCTAAGCCTCAGTTTCTTACCTGTGAATCTGTGGAATAGAGGCTATTTTTCCAATGTACCTAAATTCAGAGAGTAGTAAAGGTTCATTGAGATAATGCATGGAAAGCATTTGAACAGTACCAGACCCACAGAAGCAGATACCATGCTGTTAATATTTCCTTTGGGGGTGGGGGAGCCCTGCCAAATATGAACAGGAGTGCCTAAAGGAAGAGCTGGAGTCCTCTGGCCTGTCTATCACTGGAGCCCTGGAGGATGGCGAAGATGAGTCCCAGGGGTCTCAGGCTGGTTATTTGTTTGGCCAGTCCAAATGACTTATTATACCAGCCCCTGGCAAGGGAGTAGAAAGGAAGAAGATAAAAAATCATAGCATCGATTTTTCCAGCACGTGAAACCAGCAATGTTATTTCCAGATCCATCCTTTCTGAAATTAAATAAAGTTTAGCTCAGTTTGTCAATTTGCTGAAAACCATCTTCATCCGACTTTCTGCATTGTAGTGAAGGGGCTCATGGATGATGGTTTTTTCCAGGTAAGTGTTATTGCCTTAGAAGGGAGGGATCTTGATGATGGTCCAGAATTTTAAGTGCTTTTCAACCCAGTGAGGTATCAATTTGCAAGTGCGTCGTCCATAACCATTAGGTGGACGTTTTAACAAATGGGGGCTGTGGTGAGAGAGTCCTCGAGGAGTGAGTTACAGCTACAGAACTCCTCTCTCTTACACAGTGTACAGTCCCCAAGGTGAGTGAACACTCTCCCTGCTTTGAGATACATTTTTGAAAAACCAGAAGCATATTCCTCTTTTTACTTCAATTATGAGACTTTGCTTTCCTTCAAAAACAATAAATGTGCTGGTTATTTCAGGTGAGAAAACATAATCTTGAGATTGCCTTAAGGAGAGGTGTTTTCCAAGCCCAAACTCACCCAGGTAAAGGGCTAATAAAAGCCTCCTGAGGTGCCAGGCAGGGGCAGGCAGGAGTAATAAGTGGCCTGTCAGTCATCGTAAACAGGCAGAGCCAATCAGATGGGCTTGGAGGAGATTATACATGGTAAACAGACTGGAAGTGGGGAGGGGTTAATAAAAGCAGGTTCTATACACCTGACTCACTGTGAGAATGGTTCACTAATTAACCCCATATTCCCTAGAGCTTCAATCTGTCCCTGAGATCCCTGACAACTGAAAGGGCAGGACCATGGTTCCCAGGAAGAGTAAATAAAAAATGGCCAAGAGAATCAATCTTCTATCAAAAGTCATGGCCCAAGGACTTGAGCTGCTCCTGGTGGTCTAAGTTGTTCAAAAGTTTGGTCCTAGGTCTAGGGGGATGTCCAGAGTGGCTTCAACAGGGCCAAGAGGTGAATTCACTCTTTCAAAACTGGTTCCCACTTTCTACTTTAAACTCTGAGTTGTGGGCCCTCCTACCATCCGTGAGCTTCCCAGGTGGCACTAGTGGTAAAGAACCCACTTGCCAGTGCAGGAGGTGTAAGAGAGGCTGGTTCGATCCCTGGGTCGGGAAGATCCCCTGGAGGAGGAAATGGCAACCTACTCCAGTATTCTTGCCTGCAGAATCCCATGGACAGAGGAGCTTGGCAGGCTACTGTCCATGGGGTTGCAAAGAATCAGACAAGATTGAAGTGACTTAGCATGCACACACCATCTGAGGAAATCATCCTCAACCTTCTTGAGAGAGGATTAGCCAGTGCTCTCTCCCTACTCCCAGAACATTTCACACATACCCCAGTGAATACACTCCAGCACCCAGTACTGCAATGATCTGCCTGGATGCCCATCTCCAGTCTCCACAACAGTGCCTGGCACAGAGGAGGGGGACTCGGCAAAGGTTGGCTGATTGCATAGGATCCCAGGGAAATCCCTCCACGACATAATGACTATGGTTTGTCAGAAATTCTGGTTTGAGTTTCATTACACTGTAATTTGTAGTTGGGGATATTTTGGAAAAATGCTAAAGCCCCGTTTAAGTAAATCATGGCATACTCAGTCAATAGGCTATGATACAGCCATTAACAATGATATAGCAGATTTGTATTTACTGCTTTGAAAAGATGCTTGTGATGTGTTATTGAAGGGGAAACAAGGCAACAGGATCCCATATTTTACTGAGGGAAGAAGTTTGTATCTGACACACACATGTACTTTTGGGTTACATCAATAGAGGTGACCACAGGAGCTACATTGAAGTATCAGATTTCAGAGGAACATTGACAAGGTGATCTTCGTCCAGAAGAGGGTGATTCAAATGGAGAAGAATCCAAAACCATGTCATTTGAATAAGGATCAAAAGAACTGAATGTTTTCCTAATTGGGATAAAAAGACTGAGAGTTGGGCTGAAGGATATGGGTCCAGCAAAAACACTCACAGTGTGAGCTGAAAGCTCTTAAGAGACACGGGAGAGCTGGTAATACTGCAGAGAACGAGATCAAGTAAGTCCCCAAGAACAAAGTGTCCTTTGAACTTGGCTCTGGACTCTAAGGGCTTCCTAGGTGGCTCAGTGGGTAAAGAATCTACCTGCAATGCGGGAGACACAGGAGATGTGGGTTCAGTCCCTGGGTTGAAAGATCCCTTGGAGGAGGGCATGGCAACATAGTCTGGTATTTCTGCCTGGAGAATCTCATGGACAGAGGAGCCTGGCAGGCTACAGTCCATAGGGTCGCACAGAGTCAGACACGACTGGAGGGACTGAAGACACGTGCACTGAACTCTAAAGATGAAGGCACCTTTTAGTTACGGGCATCCCAGTCTCACAATTTTGGCATTTCCTTGTACCACCTGCGTGACTGTTTACTTATGTTCTTCTTTAAATTCTCTTATTTTGAAATAAATTAGTTCCAAAAGGTAACTTTGTTTCACTAATGATGTGAGAAAACCAATATTGCCACCACAAAGAAAGCAATCATAAAAATGCATTTTTAAACACTCCAGGGTTGTTAAATCCCAGTTAAGTGATTGGTGCCTGAAAGCTCTGCCTCTAAGATCTGTTTCTTCTTAGTTATAGAGGAGAGTAACAAATATAAATATAAAGGCTTTAAAGTTAGGCTCATCGCCACCACCTCCTCCCCCCAGGAACTCTGTCTTGGCCAGAGGAGCATAAGAGGTGACCCTCTTCCCCTCCCACCAGGGATCTGGTGTGATGGGACCCACCATCCAGTAAGCAGAGGAGAGCAGGAAGGCCTCCGAGACAGGGAAGAGCACAGCAAAGGCGGGGAGGTGCCACAGGCTCCCCCAACGAACAAGCACAGATTGTTCATTGTAATCTTCTTATACTGCTTTGATTGTTGTGCCATGTGAATATATTAACCATTGAAGACAAACCTATATATATACATGATTTTATTAAGATGCACACTTATACACATACATATATAATCCCTTGCACAGCAATATTCAAAACAAACGAGTGGTCCAGATGTGCTACAGAGTCAAGGCTTTGGAGTTGAGCTGCCTGGAGCTGACTACAGTCCTTCCACTTAGCACAATGTGGTCTTGAGTAAATCCCTTAACCTTTCCAAACCTCATTGTACTAATCTGTATAAAAGGGATTCAATCTCCACCTCTGGATTATGGGACACATTAATAAGATGATTAGTGTAAGGGCCTTTGCCCTTCACAAGTATCCAGTGAATTATTGGGTGACTACTTCCTCACCTGTCTCTGTGGTCCTTTGCTTATTTCAAGTGCATCACTATATGTATCTTTTCCTATCTGTCTCTGTCACCCTCATTCCCTTCAGTTCTTTAAAATAAAACTGAAGCATACTTTGTGTCATTTATTATGTGTAGTTAATAGACTGCTCTTTTTCCTGCTCTTAATTTTAATAAGCTAACAAGGAGAACGTTCTGATTTCTAGAAGCAAACAAGCTGGCTGCATTAAATTGCTTTTTACTTCTTTGGGTTTTCAATTGATTTCAGGAGCGCAGGTCACTGACTTTTAAGAGCAAAACTGATCACCAACTCCGGTGCAGAGACCGAGGCTACACACATACACACACACACACACACACACACACACACTCTCAAAAAAAGATGTGTACTGGTAAGAATGGGCCTTTCCCATTAAGCATTCTCCAAACCACAATGGTGGATGAAGAGCCCCGGAGAGATTGAAATGTTTCTGTTGAGTTTCATTTCTTTGAATATTTCTGCAGCAACTCTTAATAGAAGTCAGTAAATCTCAGTTTAACCGACACTGTTGAAAGGGGAGGACACAAGCAAAGGTGCAAAAGGGTTTTGGCAGCTTCTGAAGTGTCCATTACAGACGGCCTGAAAGACATGACGAATTTGTTTTCTAGTTTGCAGACGCACGCACAACTTCATCACCCTCTCTCTCTCTCCATCATCCAGGGCTGCTTTCTAAAGATAGACAGACAGTTCCTGCAGGACACTCCTTTTTCACTCATTAACGGTGATCAGTAAACCCTGTGGCGTTCATTAAAATGTTTCTCTCCTGCTCAGAAACAACTTTTTTGTTTTTTTTTCTTTAAAAGGCAAGTTTAGCTGCTGCGAGGTCAAAGAAATATATAACAATTATGAAGAAGGTAATCGCCACAGTACTTTGAGTACGTCCTGGGGGCGGGCAAGCAGTTGTGATTTATTTCCACTCAGACCCTTGAGCCTCATTTGAATATTTACTGGGGTTGTGCTCAGCTCCAACGGGTCCAGGCAAATATGCGGCAGAGAACAGAGCCAAAAACTGACAGCCCTCCGCACAGAGGAGCCCGTGACTTCTGACCCTACCTGGGTTTGCTTTTATGACTTTCATATCCTTGAAGTTATTTAAAAGAAGATGAAATATGACAGGTGCTGGGGTTGGCAAAAGCCGCAAGTTGATTGCATTCCGGGCTGCCAGTGGGAACCCCCTCCCGAAATGCCGTCAGCACATTTAAAAGTGTGCAGTTCATTGCTGTCCTCTGCACTTCTCTCCTGACCCGCAGAGCAAACCTGGCTCAGTGCACAGACAGGTGGAGCTGGACATTTGTTTCCTGCTGGCCAGCGTTTCCTTTACGTATGTCTCTATCTTCCAACCTCTGCGCTTGGGGTTCAAGCGAGCTTGACCGCTCCGGGTTCCTCAGCATCCATGGATAGGCATGTGACCAAAGTTAGCCAATCAGAGCACACCTCTGACTGTTTCAAGGGTAGTCATGTGACTTACCCCGGGCCAATGAAAGCCTTCCCTCGGGCTTTTGGATGACTCTGAGAAAGAGCTTGTCTCCTTCCACCGTGGTTAGCATCTGGCTTGAGTTAAACCTGGGGCCACCATACGGGGAGAGCCTGCATTGTGGGAGGATCCAACATTATTAATAAGAGCTGCAATCAGAGATGCAAACAACTCTGAGGACATTCGGTCTTGCTTGAAGCCACTATTGGAATTTTTTAAATAGGCAATAATTCCTTTGGATTAAGCCATACTCCACACTGACCTGGGTCTCTGACACAATCAAAAGATGCCTGACTAAAGGAGATGTGCTTTTACTATAAACCAGCAGAGCAGAATATTCCCTGCCTATAATGCTTTCCACACTGGTTCTTTAAAACCAAAGCATAGCCTAGAGTTTGCCACTCCCTACTGCCTCTCCTGAGAGCAGGTCCTTAAAATATCATTACACAAAATTCTCCTCTTAGGGACTGCTTCTCAGGACCCCAGACTAGAAATATGAGGCTCTGTAGAAAATATTTAACACAATGATTGACTCATGTGCTTGATAAATGTTGAACATTATTCTCATTCTTGGTACCATTGTTGTTATGTTGATAGAAGAGCTTGAATCAGGAGCCAGTTTCCAACTGTACTTTTTTCAACTATGCCAGTGTTTCCTAAAATGTCAAATATATTCCACAGTTGAGTAACAAAAATGATTTAAATTATTAGGCACTTTAGTCATTTTAAAGTTACATAGTTATGGCAAGTAAGTGTTGTCTTCTACTGATGGTAGTGGTCATAAAGTCCCTTTATAAAAAATATGTCTCTAAGTAATAAATATAAGCCAATTTTTTAAGTAAGTAGAAGATATACTGAAGTTTATGAAGATATGGGAAAAATTTTGGAGTTGGTCTACTCACAGAAAACTCTGTGCCACCCACACCGCCCACCAGCCCGGACCTTCCCTGCAAACGGCTTTCCGGTCACAGCTAAGGTCTTGCTGGCCCTGGCAGAAATGAGCAGTGAGCCAGAGCTCCCATCGTAGCCATTACTGCGGACATGCTGACACTGGACTCTGTAAGTTGCTGGAGCGGGGAGGAGGGTGAGCAATGGCCTGAGAAGAGAAATGTGGCATCTGTGGGAGCTGGAAAGAAATGTAATTTGGGTTCCTTGGCCTGAGAAAAAGATAAATAAGAACACAGTAAGTGTGAAACCAAAGCCTAGAATTTGTCCCAGGTGAACAGAGATGCCCCAACACAAGACTGGCCCCAGAGAACCTCAACAAATGAGGCTACTCTTCCTACCCACCTTTTCTAGTCCCACTCCTTTGGATGCTGGGACGGTCCAGGTCCAGCACCAAATTCCACCAACTAAATAACTGTTTAACTTGAGGCCAGCTACATAACCTCTCTAACCCCTCTGCACCTCCATGACCCCATCTGCAAAATGTGAAAGGTGAGCCTCATGCCAGACAAGGCTGGTCAGCAGCACAGAAGCCATGTACCGAGCCTTTATCACAGACTGTGGTCCAGGTTGGAAATTTTCAGGTGTGTGTTCTCTTCATTCCAGTCCTAACTAGGGCAGAAAGTCCAATATCACCCCCAGCTCAGCAACAGGTAGAGTCCAGGGATTAACTGGCCTCTGCAGCCAGGGTCTGAAGCATCTTCTCTGTATCTGCCTGGATCTTTGGCCCAGCTTCAAGCTTCCCTCCAAGGAAACACACTGTGCCCTTTATATAAAGTGCTCTTGGTGCACTACCCAAATCGCCATCACTGGGCAAGTTACAAACCTGTACACTGCATGTTTGGGCTGCTAAGGGCTCATAGCTGCACCTTCCTCCAGAGAACTGCCTTTGACCAATGGGAACCACCTCACCCAGAGAAGCCTGGGAGCCTGCAGTCAATGGCTGGCACAGCAATATAAAACCTAGTCACCTTGCTTCAAGACACTGCAACTCCATGAAGCTATTCATGCTCCAGAGCCTTCAGAGGGATCAGGCTGAGGCTAGATGTCAGCTGAAACCACATCTTTGCATCTTTCCCTACACTACACTTGCCCTCCTCACTCCATTACAAGTTTCTTCTGAGCATATTCCCTCAATGGATTACCTACACAAAATTCCCCTTCCCGGCTCTGGTTGGAAGCTGATCAAAGATACCTTTGTACATCAGACAAGATGCTTGCAATAGAAGGAAAGATGCGCTAGCTCCTGCAGAAGCTGGCTCTGGCTGACATTTTCCCTAAATGAAGACAGTGTGACAGAGGATGTTGAGAGGCAGGGGGCCTGGTTCACTCTGTTAGGCATTGCTGAGGAGCCAGAGCTCTTGAAGGGCAGGAGTCTGGTCAGCTGCAGGCATCTAAGCAGTGTTGGCCGCCCTTCTCCATAAGGCTCTGGCCTTAACAGGACTCAGCTCCTCAATCTAGAGCCTGTGTGATAAAAGCCAACCCCTTTGATATGGCGATGAAGTCCTTGGTGAGCCAGCCACTGCAGACCTCTCCAGACTCACTCATCACTCTCCACCTTGCTTACCATCCTCCAGCCACACCAGCTTTCCTCCTGACCCTACACAATGCCAAGTTTTTCCACCTTAGGGGACTTTCTGCCGTCCTTTTAGGAATCCCCTTTTCTGCCTCCTCCCATGAATAAGTTCTTACTCAGGACTCAGCTTCAATGACCCTTCTCAGAGAAGGCTTCCCTGATTACTGGGTCATTCTTTGTCACGCTCCCCTGTTTTATCCCTTTATAGTGGTTATGATCTGATAACTTTATATTTATTTGTGTCCTTATAAATCTAGCTTTAAAAATCTGTGTTGACCCAGAAAAAAAAATGATCTAAATTCCCAGTACCTAGGACAATATCAGGCATTTAATAGATGCTCAATAAAGTTTTGCAAATAAAGGAATGATCATGCTTAAGCTTCTGAGTCTCTGAACCAAGTGTTCTAGTCCCAGGAGGACCTGATGGGCTCAACTTGGTCACATATCCTCCTCCCCAGGCTAATTAGAGTCTAGTCATACAGACAACAGAGAAGGCAATGGTACCGCACTCCAGTACTCTTGCCTGGAGAATTCCATGGACAGAGGAGCCTGCTGGGCTGCAGTCCATGGGGTCGCTAAGAGCTGGATATGACTGAGCGACTTCACTTTCACTTTTCACTTTCATGCATTGGAGAAGGAAATGGCATCCCACTCCAGTGTTCTCGCCTGGAGAATTGCAGGGATGGGGGGGCCTGGTGGGCTGCTGTCTATGGGGTCACACAGAGTCGGACATGACTGAAGTGACTTAGCAGCAGCAGTAGCAGCAGCAGCATACAGACAAGCCCACTGGAGGCTGCCCCTTTGGGAGAGAGCACCAGTGGTAGACAAGGAAGATCTTAATCTGTGGAGCCCCCACTGGTGTTTGCCATACCCAGGAGCCTCGGCTCACATTTACAGCTGCTGCCGCTGCTGCTGCCACTTCCCAATGCCAAGCCTTGTGCCATATCCTCACTCCATGGGCACAGGTTCCTGCCCCTCTGGCTGGAATGTAATAGTCCCTTTGGATTTTGTGTGCTGGAACCTCAGCTTGACCTCTGCATCAGGATTTACCCTCTGTGCCATTCATTCTCCCCATCTCCAGTGACAGAGGAAGCACTTCATCTCTCATCAGTTAACACTAACCAGCTCAAGACCAATGTTTATACTTCTCTTTCCTTCATAATCACGTTCATACACATCATTTCATCCAGTCCTTAAAAACTCCCTGTGAAAGGAGAGGGTGAGACATATGGAGAGAGTAACATGGAAGCTTACATTACCATATGTAAAGTAGATAGCCAGTGGGAATTTGCTCTTTAGCTCAGGGAACTCAAACAGGGGCTCTGTATCAACCTAGAGGGGTAGGATGGGGAGGGACACGGGAGGGAGGTTCAGGAAGGAGGGGGCATTTGTACACCTATGGCTGATTCATGTTGATTTTTGACAGAAAACAATAAAATTCTGTAAAGCAATTATCCTTCAATTAAAAGTAAATAATTAAAAAAAAACCCTCCCTGTAAGGTGGGAAGGACAAAAATACATCCCTTCTGGGGCACTAAGCTGAAAGGTAGCCTCTTTGCTCCCCTCAAGTGGGAGGCTGCCTAAGATTGAAGCCCAAACTGATGGAAGCAGAGTAAAATGATGAGGGGCAGGGGAACATCGTCCTGAGGAATTGTCTGAAGCTCCATTCTTAAGCCAGTTCTAGCCATAGACTATTTAGATATATGCTTGTGGAAATACCAGTGTAAGCTGAGTTTCTGTCACTTTCAGCTTGAAAAGCCCGGATGATGAGGTCCTGTCAGCCCGACACTCAGAACTTTAGAAAGAGCTTTGGATTCTCCCTTTTAAGTTCCAACTTGGAGACCTTGCGTACGTATGCTATATGCCAGAGCGGGAAAGGCAGTCAGACTCTGGAGTCAGGGTGTCTGGGTTCCAGTCTGGTTCTTCTCACTAGATGTGTCAACTTGAGGAACTTAATCTCTCTGATTTCGGTTCCTGTGTCAGCTGGAATAGCATAGGCTACCCTATGAGATCAATCCCAGAACCGCAGTGATTAAAAATAAGAAAACTTGTTTTGCGCTCGTGCTCCACGTCCATCCTGCGTCACCGGGGCTTCCTGCTACTCAGTCCTCATGCTGGGGCGCCACTGACTGAGCAGCTGACCTGCAGAGCGTCGCCAGTCTCTGTGACAGAAGGAAAGGACCCGAGCACTCGCTGGCTCTTAAAGCTTCCACCTGCAGGAAATGCATGACGCTTCGTTGTGGTCGCTGTTCAGTCACTAAGTTATGTCTGATTCATTGGTGACCCCACGGATGGTAGCCCACCAGGCTCCTCTGTTCATGGGATTTCCCAGGCAAGAATACTGGAGTGGACTGCCATTTCCTTTTCCAGGGGATCTTCCAGACCCAGGGATTGAACCCACATCTCCTGCACTGGCAGGCGAACGCTTTACCACTGAGCCACCAGGGAAGCCAGCATGACACTTATGCTCATTTTATTTTAATCAAAACAACTCACATGGCTATCTCTAACTTCCAAGTGGGCAGGGATGTGCAAATTCATCACATATTTAGAAAAAAAGGAAAATACAGTCTTCTGAACAGCACTAATAATGAGCACAGCTCCCTCCTAAGATCATGGCATCCGGTCCCATCACTTCATGGGAAATAGATGGGGAAACAGTGGAAACAGTGTCAGACTTTATTTTGGGGGGCTCCAAAATCACTGCAGATGGTGACTGCAGCCATGAAATTAAAAGATGCTTACTCCTTGGAAGATAAGTTAAGACCAACCTAGATAGCATATTCACAAGCAGAGATATTACTTTGCCGACTAAGGTCTGTCTAGTCAAGGCTATGGTTTTTCCAGTAGTCATGTATGGATGTGAGAGTTGGACTGTGAAGAAGGCTGAGCACCGAAGAACTGATGCATTTGAACTGTGGTGTTGGAGAAGACTCTTGCGAGTCCCTTGGACTGCAAGGAGATCCAACCAGTCCATTCTGAAGGAGATCAACCCTGGGATTTCTTTGGAAGAAATGATGCTAAAGCTGAAACTCCAGTGATTTGGCCACCTCATGAGAAGAGTTGACTCATTGGAAAAGACTCTGATACTGGGAGGGATTGGGGGCAGGAGGAGAAGGGGACGACCGAGGATGAGATGGCTAGATGGCATCACGGACTCGATGGACGTGAATCTGAGTGAACTCCGGGAGATGGTGATGGACAGGGAGGCCTGGCGTGCTGCAATTCATGGGGTCGCAAAGAGTCGGACAGGACTGAGCGACTGAACTGAACTGAACTGAACAGGTTTGTCCTAAGCTTAAGTGCGTTAACTCACATAAAGCACTTAAAACAACATCTGGCACATATTAAGTATTCAATAAATGTTATCGATAGCTGCTGATATTACCATGCCCCCTGCCCCTGGGAATCGCCCTACATGCAAAGAGACTTGCATTGCTGAGTGACTTGCCTACCAGAGAACTAGAAAGAGCATGTCCAGGTCACATCTTACTGCCAGACAGCAGCCAGAGGCACAGAGGCCAACTGGTGACTTGATTACAAATTGCATGATAGATTTGTCGTCAGGCATCACTAGCCCTTTAAATCCTTCCAAGTTGAAAGAAGCAGAGAATGACTTGCTACCTGACAATAGGCAATTCTTTGGATTGTCCACACTGTGTCTGTTTCTGAATCTCCCACAAAATATGGGAATAAGACTCAGCAAGCATTTCCTCACAATGCAGATATAATAAAAACTTGTGGGGTACCTTCCCCTACTCCTCACCCCACTCACCCACCACCCCTACCCCAACAGTGACATTTTCATGGTCTCCAGCAAAATACTTACTCATCTTGAGGGTAAACACTGAAGCATGTGATAAGGAAAACTTATTTTTTAAGTAACCTCAAAATATCTCTAGGAGTTATCCTAAGGATATGCTGCTCTCCAAACCATATGTTCAAAGTGCTCATTGTTTGTGCCCCCAAAACTGGAACAGTCATCAAGTGTTGTGTGGTTACATAAGGCATGGTGAGCCCATCAAAAAAAAAGAATTAAATGAAAAATGTAAGATAATTAGAAATAAGTAGCAGCCTTTAAAAGAATTAGAACTGATAGTATGTCCATTGTGTGTGTGTTACTTGCTCAGTCCTGTCTGATTCTTTGTGACCCCATGGACTGTAGCCAGCCAGGTTCCTCTGACAATGGAATTCTCAAGGGAGGAATACTGGAGTGGGTTGCCATGCGTTTCTCCAGAGGATCTTCCCGACCCAGGAATTGAACCTGGGCCTCCTGCATTGCAGGCAGATTCTTTACCATCTGAGCTCCCAGGGAAGCCCAGTATGTCCATTATAATAGATCAAATAGATTTATGTGTACTGACATCCAAGAAATGTTAATAAGTCAAAGGGTAAGGTGCAGAGCTGTGCCTGTATTATAACCCATTTGTATATATTTTAAGTATGTGTACCTATGTAGGCTAGTACGGATCACCGTGCTGTGCGCTAAGTCACTTCAGCCATGTCCGACTCTTTGTGACCCCATGGACTGCAGCCCACCAGGCTTCTCTGTCCATGGGATTCCCCAGGCAAGAATACTGGAGTGGGTTGCCATTTGCTCCTCCAAGGGATCTTCCCACCCCAAGGATCGAACCCACGTCTCTTATGTCTCCTGCATTGGCAGGCGGGTTCTTTACCACCAGTGCCACCATAGGAAATTATTAATTTTCCCAGGGAACAAAATTCTGAAGGGGCAGATATATGTGGTTAGAGGTGAGAGAAAAGAGGTGTGTAGTTTTCATGATTTACTTTCTTGTGTTATTTACATTTTTATCACTACCGAGTTATGTTTATATTTAGAATTTATCTTAAAATTTTAAGGAGTATTGATCATTTGACCACACAGGAGCAGAGGTTAACATCTTTGGAGAGTGTCGGTGATATTTATTGGAGTCAAGGAACTGGAACTCTTTATTGTTTTAATTGAAGTATGGTTGATTGAAAATGTCGTGTTCCTGGTGTATACCAAAGTGATTCAGATATATATATATATATATTCTATTTCATATTCTTTCCCATTAGAGTTTACTACAAGATACTGAATAAAGTTCCCTGAGCTATATGAAAGAACCATGCTGTTTATCTATTTTGTATAAAGTAGTTTGTATCTGCTAATTCCATACTCCGGGTTTACCCCCTTCCAGCCTTTCCCCTTTGGTAACTGTAAGTTTGTTTTCTATGTCTGTGAGTCTTTCTGTTTTGTAAATAAGTTCGTTTGTATCCTATTTTAGATTCTACATATAAATGACATCTTTCTCTGTCTGACTGACTTCATTTCAGTCTGATAATCCCCAGGTCCATCCATGTTGCTGCAAATGGCATTATTTTATCCTTTTTACAGCTGAGCAGTGTTCCATTGTATATATGTACCACATCTTTATCCGTTCACCTGTCAATGGACGTTTAGCTTGCTTCTTTATCTTGGCTATTGCAAATGGTGCTGCTATGAACATTGAGGTGCTTGTATCTTTTTGAAATAGAGCTTTCTACATATATATGCCCAGGAGTGGGATTGCTGGATCATATGGTAACTCTGCTTTTTGTTTTTTAAGAAAACTCCATATTTTTCCCATAGTGGCTGTATTGATTTGCAGTCCCAACAGCAGCACGGGAGGAGGGAACTGGAACTCTTAAGACATCTTTCTGGGATGGGGAGAGGGGGTAGGCTTGCCCCAGGAAAGACCCCTCACTCTGTGAAGTCTGACTTCACCCTGGGGTGCAAGGGGGCCCCCAGTGATGAAGGCAGCCAGAGACAGTGTGTGAGTATGTAAGGGGGTCTTTATCTGGGCCACGGAAGTGTGGCATTGTGTGACAGCTTTACTTGCCGATGAAAGAGGCACCAGCTGACAGAACATCTAGGCACCATGGGTGGGAACTGGAAGCATCAGTCCCTGGGGTTGGGATAAATTTCATCACCACAAGCACCCAGTGGGCATACGTTTCAAAGTGGTCACCTTGCATGGATATTTTAAGGGCTGAATGAGATGATGTGCATGAACATGGATTGGAAAGGACGTAGAAGACGTGTGCTGCTTCCATCAACTTATTTTCCCAGATAAGGACACTGAGGAAATGTAAGGGAAATGCACCCCCGTTCTCACAGCCTGTGAGTCTGGGAGCCAGGTTTCAAATCTAGGCTGCTTGCCCCCCAGCTGGACTCTGAAGCCATATAATTCACTGCATCTCTAAGATGCCCTACAGAACTCTACCCCATGCAGGGAGGGACCACCTGCCACATTCACTGCTGTGTCCCCGGTCTGCATGAAACACTGGCCAGTGAACCAAGGGTCAGGTTGCTCTCTGACTTCCCCTGCTCTGGCCCCCGGTCCTTGGAGATGCTCCTTCAGGGATGGCGGGCAGTCTGCTCTTGGTACCCAGGCCTGGAGGGACCAGAACTTATTCTTCTTGGGTCCTGTGAAATGATGGGCTTTCCTGGTCCCTTCTAGCTGGTCTGCCAGAAGCCATCAGACACCTTTATCTCCCATGGAGGAAGGCCTGTTCTTTGACTCAGACCCTCCAGGGCACAGCCCAGCCTGCCAGGTCCTCTTTGGCCCTAATCCCTGACACTTTCAGCAGAGTTCTCAAGCCTATGCCTCAGGCAGGGTGGCTCAGTGGACAGTCTGGGAGTCAGAGTGCCTGACTTCTTGCCATGGCCTCGATCACGTGATTCTTAAGTAGATGCATTCTCTTCCTTTGTGAACTGGAAAAATCTCATAGGTGCTCTATGCCTCAGTTTCCTCCACCAATAAAATGAGTCCCATTCAGCTTGCCCTAACTCACAGCTTGGCTGCCAGGCACATGTGTTTTCTGGTAGATCCTTCTTTCAGGACCAAGAAGACCTTCCCTCATTTGTGGACACTGGTTGCTGATGGCTCAGAGCTGAGTTCCCCTCCACCCTTCCCCAACCAGGAACTACCTTCGGCTGAGGGGAGCTGCCCTTCCCAAGGGTCCACCTTCTCCCAGTTCCTGTCCTTGTGCGGGCACAGAGGCTGGTCTCCTTGTCCCACTTCAGGGCATCTGAAGTCCATCCCAGCTTCAGAGGTCTCCACCAGCTTAGCTGAGAACTTTGCTGCAACTGCCTTGCAGCCCAACCTCCCCTTCTGTGTACTTCTGCTGTCCTCACCCCACACAGATCCTGGTCCTGGGGGCTCTTCCGTGAAAACTTCTGCATGCAAATTTCTCTCTCAAAGTCTGATTTACAGAGAAACTGACCTAAGACAATTAACGTATTGATTAAAAACCAGGGTTATCACATTATGAGATATTTGGGGGAAACAGAATCAGAAAATAGAAATACAGATCACATCTCACTCTAATAACTTAAAGCACATTCAATCGCTTATTAAATTTGTGAGAAAACAGTGACAGGCCCTTATGCAACAATTTGTTCTGTTTCTTTCTATCTTATTCTATAATGTGTATTTTTATAAAATTATAATCAAACAACATTATGCATGCCATTTTCATCCTGCTATTTTTTGTTCAGTACCTTGTAAGTATTATCCATGTATCTGAATCTCTTGAAATGTTTTTTATAGCATAATAACCCATTGAGTAATGACTTATTGGCAGACTATTTTCCTAATGGCACACATCTAGCCTGACTTGGGGTTTAAAATTATGAATTATACTGGTGAGCATACTAGGGATGTAGCCATATTCAGAATGGCTTCCTCAGGCTGGATATCCAGAAGTAGAATGATTGTATGCAAACCTATAAAAGCACGTTTAAAATGGTTTTCTCAATGGATGATGTAAAATCAGGAGAGTGGGATTGGCCCACTCTCTTGCTGTTTTAGCTCTGTGACCTGGGGCAACTTACTCAGCCTCTCTGAGCCCCACAGTGGAGAGTGTGGAAGGAGAGGGAAGGAGTGGAGGGAGAGCTCTGACACCATATCCCCTCAGTTGACTCCGTGCCAGGACTCTGCTCTGAGATGAACTTTGGAGAGACGGCCCCCAGAGCCTCACCTCCTGGCCTGTGAGAAGGAGGATGTGGCGCTTAGAGACAGGCTGTAATGAATTCTCCTCTCTCCTTTCAACTCATCGGAAGTTTTATGGTTGGATTAATAGTGTTATGAATTGAGTTAAACAAGGCTCTTCTTCCCCCAGGACCTCAAATAGCGGAAATCAGATGAAGCAGTAATCCTCTTCCACATGCAGCAAGTTTATTAAAATCCATCTTAGTGTAAAGAGAGGAGCAGAGCTGGGGAGGTGGGGGTCTGAGGCAAGGGCAGCAGTAGGCTGGGAAGGGCTTCCGGGGTCCTAAGCAGGACACGTGAAGCTTGGGCATCAGGTGTTTGTAATTGCCTAATTAACATTTTTTGAGTTAGAACATTCAGATAAAGTTAGTCCTCCTTGTTATCCTCCCAAATCCAGCTCCCACTCTTTGTGGAAGTGATCAAGGACTTGGGATTGGGCAGCACAGTGCCCAAAGGGACTTTATCCATAATATTTGGATGACTTTAGGCTATTAATTTGATATATTGTTCTGGACTTGCTTTATCCATCACCAGAATACAAACATAGATGGACGATTGGTTGATCAATTGATTGATTGATTAAGATACTTCACAGAATGTGTATAAAATTATTTTACATGAATTTCGTGGCATAAATGAGATCCTGCTGTATATATTAGGTAGCAGTTCACCACCATCTATGTTGACATACAGAGATCTAGGTCAGTCCTTGTAACTTACTGTAGTATTCCATCATTTAAATACAGCACATTTTGTTTAGCTGTTCTCCTATGCTTGGACCCTGGAATTGTCTGCTGTGCTTTGCTAGTAAATTCCATGGTGCAGAGAGCACCCTGGAGCCTGGGTCTCTGTGCACACAGACAAGGTTTCTCCACAGTGAGCATGGAGCAGTGGAGTTGCTGGTTTCCTAGGGATGGCATCTCCCCAGCCTTCTGGGGTTTCTGGGAGCAAACCAAACAACCAGAAATACCAAATCCATGGTCTAAAATTTCCATCATCCATCTAGCCTTCTGCACGTGAACAGGGAAAATAGATGATTCCATTTTACAAATGGGGTCCAGAGAGGTAAGGTGAATTGCCCAAATTTGTAGAGGCTGTAAGAGAGGAAAGGAAGATAAACCAGAAAGTGGCACAGTCAGAGAAGATCAGGGAAGGAATTAGGATGGGAGTGACGTGATTGCAGGGCAGGGGAAATGAAGGGCCTCCTCCACAGAGGTGAGGTTGGGGACTCAGCAGCACCTGTGTTGTCTAAACACACACAGAACCCCCGGCAGAAAGAACTGAAACAAGCCCTCGCTAATTGCTATCATCTAAATGAAGTGATTCATACCCCTTTGCCCATGCATAATTAGCTAATAAATTACAAATGAGTAATCGTCTCTCATGAGGCAGCAGGAAGGAGAGGAGCCGTCACACACAGACCCTAATTTTCCTTTGGGACTATCACTAAATCATGACTCCCTTTGGAATCGCAAGCAATTTTTTCCCTTTATTATTACAAGGCTGTTCTTGGCTTTGACAAATCAGGGCTTCTAAAATCACCAAGCCAAGCACTCGTTCCCCTAAACTACCTCTTTTATCAGGAAAGAACTCTCTATTACAACACACATTCGGTTTGCCAAGTGACCTTCAACAGCTCTTCAAGAAGGAAAAGAAGAGGAAATGCAATGGAAATAATATATCAGATGCTCTCAGAAGCAGCGTTTCTGCTGGCCTGGGAAGTCTGCAAGGGGGCACCAGCAATGCCTGTCCCAAAACAAATAGTTACTTCCACCTCTAAATTTGGGAATTATTTGGACCCAAGGCATGTCCTCCTGAAGAATCCCCTATCCCGAGGGAAGAGGCAAGGCCCTGACACTGATGTTTTGAACAAGTGATTGGAGCCAGTGGACTAAGAGGATGAGCATTTGTTTCTGTTAGACAAAAAATTGTTCTCCAGGGCAGCAAGGTGGCAGAGGCCTGTGTGTGTGACCTCAGACATCAAGGTACCCTGGGTTATCATTCTCCTCCTCCTAAAAAGTGTCTTCTGCAACTTCTCAGGTGCATTATCACTCCAACTCAGAAATTCCAGGGCTCTGATTTCCCTGGTGGTCCAGTGGTTAAGAATCCATCTGCCAGTGCTGGGGGCATGGGTTCAGTTCCTGCGACAGGGAAGATTCCACGTTCTGTGAGCCACAATACTGAAGCCCATGTTCCCCAGAGCCCGTGCCCCACAACTAGAGGGTAGCCCCCACTCGCCACAACTGGAGAAAGCCTGTGCACAGCAACAAAGACCCAGGGCAGCCAGAAATAAGTGAATAAGTAAAGAAGAAATCCTAGGGCAATGCTTTCTCCTACAACCGCCAAATCCACCCACTGCTACAAACTAAGGATGTGCTGACATGTGGATGCCCCAGGGAACTGGGGTGCATTCTACTGGGGTTGTATAAATTAGGGCTCTTTCATTGGAAGCCATAGTGCTAAGTTGCTTCAGTCATGTCTGACTCTGCGGTCCTATGGACTGTAGTCTGCAAGGCTCCTCTGTCTATGGGATTCTCCAGGCAAGAATATTAGAGCGGGTTGCCATTTCTTTCTCCAGCAAGTCATAGTGACCAATCCCAATTGTTTAAACTGTTTGCAGAATGAAAGAGTTCTGGAGATGGGTGCACAACCATGTGAATATTCTTATCTCTATTGAAATGTACACTTAAAACTGGCTAAGGTGAGGCAAGGACGTGGAGAAACCGGAACCCTTACTCACTGTTGGTGGGAATGTAAAATGGTATAGCTACTGTGGAAAGCAGTATGGAGGCTCCTCCAAAAACTTAAAAATAGAACTACCATATGATCCCACAATCCCATTTCTGGGTATGTATGCAGAAGAATTGAAAACAGGATCTCAAAGAGCTATTTGCATCCTCATGTTTACTGAAGCATTATTTACAAAACCCAAGATGTGACAACAACTTAAATATTCACTGATGGATGAATGAATAAAGACAGTTTGGTATATCTACAATGGTATGTTATTCAGCTTTAAAAAAGAAGGAAATTTTGTCATATGCTACATTCATATGAGTGAAACTTAAGGACATTACGGTAAGTGAAATATATCAGTCATAAGAAGACAAATCTTACGTGATTCCGTAAGTGAGGTATCTAAAATAGTCAAATTCACAGTGCAGAAAGCAGACTGGTAGCTGCCAGCATCTGGGAGAGAGAAAGATAGGAGGTGTTCTTCAGCAGGCGTGGAGTTTCAGACATGCAGAATAGGAGAATGTTCTGGGGATCTGTTATGGGAAGTCTAAAGAGATCGACAATGGCAGTGGTTGACAATATTGTACTGTATACCTGGAAATTGTTGGGTGTGTCAGTTTTATGTTTTGTGTTTTATTGCCACAATTTTTTTTAAAAAAAGAATATATTGTGCAAATATTCCCTTGTCAATAAAAATTGCATCATCCTCCCAAATGATGAAGCTTAGTAAATTATATGTTAAGATTATTTTACCGCAGTTAGACATTTTTATTTTTATTTAGGCCAACAGGGGAATTTGAAATCTTATATAGTTAAAAGGAATCATCCTGGGTGATAGCTTTGAGAACTGATTATATGAAACATCAACTACCAGGAAATTATTTGATTCTAGAAGAATCCAGAAACATAAAACCACAAGTCACCACACTGTCTTGTGAGGGAATTCCAAGGGGGACCCGGAGGAGACTCGGGAACCAAAGGTGGTGCTTCTCCAGTGGACTGCGCGGGACCCCTGGCCTCGCCTTCCGCCTTTGGACTTGGGGGTGGCCCCGCATCTCCCTGTCAGTTTCTCTGGGCCTTGGGGGCTGGAGCAGTTCATTGATCTTTACTCCTCTTTTAATCATTGACCTTGTATGACCCTATCTCCAAAGTTTTCTTTTCCTTTCTCCTTTTTCCTTTTTTACTTCTTTTGTTTTGGTATCTCAAAAAAAAAAAGACCACACACTTTCCATATGGTGCCCTTCCTGGAGACCGGCCAACTCCCCAGGTCCCCAGGGCTGGCCCATGCATATGCATGGGCCAAGAAGGCTGTCCAGCCACCCGCAGTGTGATCACAGCCACCAAATGTGCCCGTGCCAGCCGGTCCCAGCACTGCCCTCCCTGCCTGTCAGTCCTCAGGTCTCCACTGCCCTGTCAGGCCTCTGAAATAGTGGCAGTAAAGGCGAGTCCACAAGCCCGGTGAGCGCACCGCTGATCATGGCGGGTGTGGACAGAAGAAAGGGGAGGTGGGGATGGCTGCAGATTCACAAAAGCCCTCAAACTCAGACTTCCCATTTGCACCAAAGGACGTTATACCTAAAGTCACAGGGACACACAAAAGGATGGAAATAAGACCCTCATTCTCCAGCTTCCAACATGGGTCCCCTCGCCCGACCCCACCACCTGGCATGCACTGTGAATTAAGTTCTTAAAAATAAATCCCGTAATTATCTTGTGAATAGCAAATTACATTGTAGGACATTGCCACCTGTGGTAGAACACTGAAAGCAGAATTAAGTCGGGGGATTATGAGTGACGCATAGCTATCATTCAGATTGTAATTGGTATAACACTATCTGTTGTATCAAAAGTTCTGAAGTGTCATTATTTTGCCATAAATGTTCTGCTATTTTGCATTAATCAAAATTATTTAGACATGTATTTTATGGGGACAGGGTAGTAAATTATTGTGTTACATTTGCTTTAGAGTTAAAGCACTAATCTGTTCAGAGAAAACATTTGAAATATACAATTTTTGTTGCCCTAACTTGGCATTTCTTCATTTCTTTAATATAGAGGGAGAAACAAATATAGAAGTTTCCCAGGTCTAACTCCCGAGCATCTTTTGTGCCCCTACTGTGTGCAAGATACTGTCAGGGGATCTGGGATGAATGACACACAGTTCTACCCTGGAAGAACTCATGGGATAAGAAGGAGACTAAATGTGTAACCTAATAGCCAAGACTCAAGGCAAAATCAGAGCCATGCAGGTGGAGGATATAACAGGAGGCTGCTTGGAGGAGGTGGCACTTCAACTGAGCCCTGAAAAGCTTAATACTTAGGAGCTAGAAGAAGCCATGAAGTCTATTCTAACCCTCTCTTTTTGCATAAACTGAGACACAGAAAGAGGAAAGTAATATACTGTCTCCAAGTAAAATATTGACAGCTAACTTGACATGAGCAGGCAGGAGGTGAAGGGTAGGGAAGCCAAGTGGGAAGGAGGGACAATAGCTCCAGGTGGAAGAAATGGCATCAGCAAAGGCCGAGCAGCTGGGAAGTTCAAATGTCTGCAGTGGCCCTTTAATGGATGTTAGCTTTGTTCCCCTGCCTGGACCCCACTCTGAATTCATGTGGTTTACATAGCATTGACCCAACTCCGGGTTGGGCACATGCCCAGTTGTGACCAATCAGCTTGTTGCCCACTCCAGGCTTTCATGATTGGCTCAGAGACAGGCACGTAGCCTAGGTGGGTCCAGGGAGACTCAGTGTCCAGAAGTCCACCAGAGCAACCAAGAAAAAGATGTAAATCATGGGCTGCTGGTGGCACGACTGGGGACCAGCTTGCTTGAGATGAGTGAGCCCAGAGGAAAAGAACACTGATGGAAAGAAACCAGGTTCCAAAATAAACACTCGAGTCTTGAATTCTGCTGCCTGAATCCACAGTTGCTTATCAACTGTAGAGACCGATTCATTCTCCTTTTGGTCAAATCAATCTAACTTGGGCTTCTATCGTTTTCCTTGGAAGAATCCTGTTTGCCTCACTCCAATGAAAGGCTAGTCCAGTTCTAGAAAGAGAGGAGACCTCCTCAGCCTCCTGCATTGGAACGTCTGCATAAGCTAGCTCAACAGGTAAGCTAACTGAGCCCTGGGAAATCCCCTGGAAAGATGCACGAGACAGTGAAACCTCTGTGAAGCAGATTGGCATGCCCTCCAAATCAACCTTCCTCCTGGGGTTCACCTAGGGCAGAGGAAGCTGGGTGATCTGAGTCTGCAGGCAGCGTGTGAGCTGCTGGGTAGGATGAGAACCTCCTCACTGTCTGCAGATCCCTCTGTGCTTCCCAAAGTCTCCTCTGTTCCTCCTAATCCTTGTTGTCTCCAATTTCCAAAGCCCCACAGCACTGTTAACCTCTGCCCAAGTTTGATCAAAAGCAGGTGAAAAATACAAAGCCTGACAGACAGTTGAAGACCAACCTTCAAAACCAACTTCCAAACAGCCTACAGTCCCACGGATTCAGCGTCACAAGAGCGCATCTCTGCAAAAGCCTGAGTCAGCCTAACTAGTAGCAGGCAGGGAAGAACAGTCTCATGAGTTACAGGGCTCAAAGCTGCCAGCCAGGAGGCAGGGCTGGAAGTTCATATGTTACGAGGCTGCTGAACAAAGTTTAGCAGGGTGCTATGTGCTGAGAGGTGACAGTATCTTCAGTGACACCTCCCAGGACTATTTCCATTCAAGGTGCAAGGGCCCCAGGGCTTCGCTGGTGCAGGAAGAGACGAGGTGAGCCTGAGCATGCCGGAGAGTTAACGAGAACTGCAGGGCCAGGAGCTCTGCAGGGGCATGGGGGACACTGGAGAGCACCCGGCCTCCCCACAGCAAGTAATGAGGGGAGAAGGGAGCAGGGAGAAGGATGAGACAGAGGAGGCTTGGGGCCATCTGTTTACAGAATGACACAGCCCTGGCAGTGGGTGGAGAGTTCTGAAAGGCCTCCCAACCCCAGAAGCCTGGGGAGCAGGCCTCCTCTGCCATCCGCCCTGAGACCAGCATTGCTGACTGACATGGCTCCTCCTTGAATGGAGGGCCCAGTGCCCAGAGCGAGAGGAAGGGCCAGAAGTCTGCTCTCCCTCACCTCGCCTGCCTGCCTCCCAGAGGACTGTGCCGCCCAAGAGCACCAGCTTTCAGCCTGGACTCAGGACCCGGCCCTCTTAGGCCCCAGCTCAGGTGCAACCTGACCACTGCCTCACCTGGCTTTGCCTCAGGAGACACACTCTCTGCCCACCAGTCTAAGGAAAGCAAGGAGTCCCAGGGATCCACAGGACCATACCAGGAGGAGTCCCTGGCCTTGGGTTATAAACATGATGGGTGAGGTGACTGCACATTCTGGCGCCCACTCCATCACCTGGGGTGGTCCTCCAACACCCAGAGCAGTCCTACATCCCCCAGGGCAGTCGTCCACCAAGTCAGTCCTCTGTGGTTTGAAGGAATGCCTCAGAGCAGGCTTGTTACCCTCCATGGGTCTATCTGATTCAAGCCTGCTTCTCCACCCCCAGGGTGAGGGCCTTAGGTGAGAGGTGCTCACAAACAATGTGTTCAATCAGTGGCCAGAACTGAGAGTCAGGAAGAAGTACCTGCTCCCCTTCAAAGCATCAAGGGGCAAAACATCCATGGCAGGCATCTGGAGTTTGGAACAAGTTGATGATAAATGTGGGCTTTGCAATCAGACTCAAGTTCTGCCAGACTTGGGCCAAGCCCCATGCAGCCACTCATGAGCTACACAGCTTTGGTTAAGCAATGTAAGCTCTTTGGACTCCGTGTCCTCACATGTCAAGTGGGGATCCTGGGGTGATAGTGGTACCTTGGAGCCTTAAACATCAAGTGCTCAGCATGTTGTCAGACATTTGATGCTTCAGCCTCTGCTGAAGCATGCTGCTAAGTCACTTCAGTTGTGTCCTACTCTTTGTGATTCCATGGACTATAGCCCACCAGGCTCCTCTGTCCATGGGATTCTCCAGGCAAGAATACTGGAGTGGGTGCCATGCCCTCCTCCAGGGGATCTTCCCGACCCAGGGATCAAACCTGCATCTCTTAGGTCTCCTGCATTGGCAGGCAGGTTCTTTACCACTAGTACCACCTGGGAAGCCCCCTTATCTCCAGGACAGCCCTTTAAGGCAGATCTTAATATTTGTCTCCATCTTACAGATGAGAACACCGAGGCCCAGAGAGGTGAAATCACTTGTCCATGCTGAAAAATGGCAGAGTCATGATTTGAAGCCAGGTCTGTCTGGCTATCTAATCCCTGTCCTTCCTGGGATCTCCCATGGCTGTGCCTGGCATGTGGCTAGGGCTCAGAGAAGGTTGCTAAACTGTCTTGAGGGTAAGTGCAAGGCACTGGGAGACCAAAGGTTGAGAAGGCCTATGGTGAAAATTATAACACCTGCAGATGGAGTTTAAGAAGGTGGAGGCAGGCCACACTGTGGCCCAGAGTTGGCAGCGTCTGCGATGCCCACAGCTCTGCAGCCAAGCCAATGGGCTGGCCAGCCACCAGGGGTGGAATTAATGCCTTAAGGTGCAGTTGGAACTGATGGATAGCTTCATTTATTCACTGATTCATTCAACACATACTTATGCACAGTGTGCCAGGCACAGGCAGCAGTATGAAGCTAATGGAACAGCGAGAGGACAGTGAATGGGGGACCCCCAAGGAGGCCCAGGCTTTCCCTCACTGCAGGAGGGAGGTAGAGAGAGAGGCAGCAACTGCCGCCCACCCACGAAGGGCTCCCAGGGCCCCTCCCTGAGGCCTGTTAGGGCTCTCCTCTCCCTCCCCCAGCCTCCCCACTGGGGCACAGATTTAGAGCATGTGAGACCACTCAGGACCTTCAAAACCACCCATGTGTAGGCAGATCAAACTGGAAATGAACTCCCCACTCCAGTTTTGGCAGGTGCCCATAGCCCTGTGGCAGAATTGCCAAGCTGGATGGCCCCCTTCGCCAGCACTGATGGTGTAGACGGGGGACTGGGAAGTGAAGTGCGGCCCTCATGTCCTCACTGAACTAGTATTTATCAAGCACCACTCTGGGCCTGCCAGGGGGGCCAAGGAGGGATCCGAGTGAACTGGCGGGACAAAGGCAAGGCCGTGGGAGCCTCGGCAGGCTAGCCTCCTCCTCACTGCAGGGGGCAGAGAGAACAGAGAGCCTCGCTCTAGAGAGAGGACTACTGAGTTTGGTCCCCAGGGGCCTCGGTGCCTCCTCTGACCCCCCAGGCGCCTCACTGAAAGCCTGGGGGGTGAGGGGAGGAGCAGAGGGTATCCCACACCTTGAGAAGCATCCTCCTGTAGGGATGTTCCTGAGCCCCAGGCGAGGCAGGTGCCCTCCCACATGTCTGCAGATGCCCATAGCCCCCCACGCCCACTCGGTTTGTGTGCTGGCTCCAGCCTAGACTGGCCCTGGAGACCCAGTTTTGTTTTTTTTTAAACCAACATGGTTCGACAACCCACACCTCATTCCTGATACTAGCAGCCTGCCCTGCCCACTGGGCCACTGCCCTAACCCCTGTCCTCTGGGGTGCTCCTCTGGTCATGGAATGATGAGGGCCAGGCCTGCAGGTCCTGCCCTGTTGAGTGGGCTCCTCTCACCGCTCCAAGAGACATTAGGACCAGCGGTGACCCTTGAGTGGTAAATGGGTAGGGATGGGGGTGGGGGGCAGGAGTCTTGTTCAACTCTGTCACTTGACAGATGGAAAAATGGAGGCCCAGAGTCCTAACCTGCCCCTCAGTCCCCCATCCCTACATCCAGCATCCCAAACGGGTCTCCTACAAACATTCGCCCTGCCTGCATCCTCTGATGCCCACCTTCCTGAAAGGAAGCAGGGACAGCTCTTGAAGAGGTCAACGCTACTGCTATGGACAAGGAAATGCAACCCAGCTGAGCGGTGTCTCGGGACCGCCTTTATAGACAGCATCTGAAACCCACTGACTCCGCACCTGCCGCCTCTCCCGTCGCCAGCATCTAAACCCAGGTGAGAAATTGAGACTTAATCCCGGCAGGCCAAATGAACCTCGCAAATTAGCCCTCCTGGATGGAGGGACGCGGCCAGGAAGGAGGCAATAAGAGGCTGGGCCAGACAGCAGCTCCCGGGTGCAGAGGAGCGCCTACAGGGCTTGCTTATATTTAAAACTTCCTTTCATATATTTTTAATAAAACAACTGATACAAATTCAAAACCAACTTCATAAATCAAACATTATTCAACGCTGGCGGCTTCAAGGTTTCCCGGTGCTTGGCTGGGAGCGCGCCTCTCTTCCAGACGGGTTTCGTACTCCGGTGCTGGAGGTTTTGTGAAAGGTTTATTGGATTTCATAGTCCCTTAAGGGGAAACCCTTTAAATGTCTTTGCAATTATAAGTCTAATAACACTTTCAGCCCTTGGACACAGCCTTGACTTGACAGAGATAAGGAACTAGAAGTTGCTCAGTCAATACCAAGCTATTAATCTCTGTCACCTCGCTGTCACCACAGCTCAGGAAAACAATGTCGTTTCTTGACCTAGGTGAAGGCACGGAGTGATTTTATTCAGAATGTCAGCATTCATCAACCCAGATTTTGTCACCCCCTCCCAAACTGGAGTTCTTCAGTTCTTCATTCTGCCTCTGATGACACCCTTCCAGGGAAAAGAGTTTCTTTCAGTCTTGGCCTATTATTATTATTTAGCACTTATTCAAGTGTAAAAAGCCTTTAAGAATAAAGTTTTTCCTCCCCTGAAGAGACCTGGCAGATGAATCACTTTGGGCTGCTCCTCAGTGACCCAAGCCAAGGACGTCTGGAAGTTACCAAGACAGTGTTTGTTTACATATTTAAATGAAGGTCAATTTTTATCCTGCCTCTGCTCAAATTTGATTAGGGTGGGGCTTGCTCTCCCCCCCTCCCTCAGTGGCCTCCTTCTCCTCGACCTTGAAAGAAACCCAAGAAATTGTTTAAAACAAAAGCCAATGAAAGTCCTGATGAGAAACTAATAAGAATGAAACCAGATGGTTCCTAGCTGAGCAGTCAGCCATGCCCCCCACCACAAGCAAAAGGGACCAGGGAATGCCCACTTTTGCCTACCTGGGACCTGGGCTCTGGTATACAGGGTGGGATGGAGCAGTGCCGGTGGGTACCTACCCTAAAGTTCATGTTGCCCCTCCAGGCTAGGGAAGGGCCAGTCAGGCTTCCAAAGGCCTATGTCTGTCCTCAGGCAGGACAGAAGTCACTCCAGAGATTTTGTGGCTGGATGGAAAACTTCGGGCTATGGGGGCAGCCAGAGAGGAGCAGGCCAGCCTCCAGGCCCTTAATCCATAGGTTGTAAGTGTTCCATAACGTGCACCCCTGCTTCAGATTGTTGGGATTATATTTGAGCCCTCAGAGATCTTCAAACCTGGACCACCTTAGCTCAGCCACTTTCTGGATCACTTTCCTGACTTGTGCTTAACCAGGTGCCTTGGCTTTTAGAAAGGGTTGGTATAATGGGCAGCTAAAAAATATGCCTGTACCTTTACAGGTGGAAGCCTTCACGTACCTTCTAGGACTAAGCACCCTCTCCTAAAGAATCCTTCTGTTGTTGTTGTTTTTCAGTCCCTCAGTCCTGTTTGACTCTTTGCGACCCCATGGGCTGCAGGATGCCAGGCGTCCCTGTCCTTCACTATCTCCTGGAGCTTGCTCAAACTCATGTCCGTTACATCAGTAATGCCATCAACCATCTCACCCTCTGTTGTCCCCTTATCCTCTGGCCTTCAGTTTTTCTCAGCATCAGTGTCTTTTCTAATGAGTTGTCTCTTCATATCAGGTGGCCAAAATACTGGAGCTTCAGCTTCAGCATCAGTCCTTCCAAAGAATATTCAGGATTGATTTCCTTTAGGATTGACTGGGTTAATCTTCTTATCGTCCAAAGGACTCTCAAGAGTCTTCTCCAGCACCACAGTCTGAAAGTACGCTTCTTCGGTGCTCAGCTAGATTGTAATTCAGCTATAAACAATGACAACCCTGTCTCCTTAGAGAAAACTCTAAGGGTTTTCCTTTTCCACTCTGGGTTCCAGGAAGCTCAAGGTCAAATCATCTACTAGAACTGATGTATTTGCATTAAACTTTAGTTTGCATTAAACTTTAGTTTAATTAAACTTCTGCTGGTTGTATTTTGGCAACTTGTTATCACATCCTTTCCTATAAGTCACTTTGAATCCCTTTTCCACAGATATGGGGTTTAAATGAATAAAGACATTCCAGGAACCTATGAATTGATCCTACGACTGGGACTTGTAGATGAAAATATAGTCACAGTTCTGCCTCTGACTTCACTGAGGTCTGCGTGCATATCAGCCAGATCTCAGTTTTCTCATCTATAGAATGGAACTATAGGACAAATCTGTGTATATATATATATGAGACAAACATATGTCAAAGCTGTCTATGTCTGTCTGTCTCTAGGACAACTAACTCTGATTCTCTGATCTTCTGCCACACTAAGCAGATGCAGATTAAAAGCAGGAACTCTGGAGCCAGACTTCCCCAGGGTATTGAATGACCAGCTCAGCCTGGCTTACCTAGCAGCATCCTGGTTTCAGCACTGAAAGGTCCCATGTCCCAGGCAAAGCCCCAGTCCCAGGGAAATTGGGAAGGTTGGTCACCCTACAAGTTCACCTGCTGGCTTGCCATTCACTGTCTGTGTCCCCTTGGGCAACTTAATTAAGTTACTAGTGTCTCAGCCTCCTCAGTCTTCAGAACAGGATTATAAATAGAGCTGCCTCCTGGCATTATTATAAATTGGAGGCACATTCATATTTGTAAAGCACGTAGAACAGTTTTGGCACATAGAAAACACTATGAGTGTTCATTAAATAAATGCTATAGCCATTTGCTTCCTGCACAAGTTAGAGAAATTTTTCACAATAATTGTTAACCGAAAAAAATTTTTTTTTTACTGACTCTGACATTCGTGGAGCAAGAGATGTTGTCCTGAGAGTGGAGACTGTCTCCGAGCTCTTCTGGGTGAAAGCGGAGGGAGGCACAGCTCCCAGGGGGCATCCGGGCAGAGTGTGACTCAGGAAAACCACCCATTCGAGACAGAGGGACAGAACCCACATGCCCTGCCCAGAGAGGCCAGCGAGCGCCATTGAGGCCCATTGCCCCTGGCCTCAGTGTTTTCTCAGTGATGACAGCCATCAGGGAAGGAGGCTGGAATGTGGCCCTGGTGTCCGCCAGAGAGTTCAGTCAGACTCCCCTTCCAGAAAGAGTCACAGAAAGGGGCTGAGTTTGGATGTCACTGGTCACTCCTTGTGAGAACGGGGACTGCTGCTGCTAAGCAGGCTGCAGCTGGGAGCCCTGGGCTTTCGCCGGGGATTAGACAGTATCTCTGCGGGGCTGTGCATCCTCTCCTGAGATAGGACCAGGCTCGACTCCACGGAGTTCCTGCCTTCCATCAAACCCAGCTGCCTGGATGGCTGAGGGGCCTCTAAGACGGTGCCTCTCTTAGCACACCACGGTTCTTATTAGGCAATCACTGTGCACTCAGCCTGGGCTGAGCCAACCCCTGCCCTCCAGGAACTTACTCTCTGCTTGGCAGACAAGACTAACAGCACCTGCAGTTTCTTCTCCCAACACTGGCTTCCACTTCCTATTGTTCCATCTCCCTCTCTCCTCCCAGATAAGAAATGAAACTTTTCCAAGGCATGGAGGAGTCACTAAGCCCGCTCTTCCCCTGTGTTCCCTGCAGGGCCTGGCTCAGGTGCCGGCACCTTGGAGGCCCTCACGGATTTCCTCTTGGGCAAAGACTAACTCCATAAAATAAAAGAGAGACTGTCAAGAACTGTGCTGTCCAGTATGATAGCCCCAGTCACAGTGTGGCTATTTAAATTAATTAAAATTAAATTAAAAATTCAGGAGGAAGAGGCAGAAGAACGGAACCCCATAAGGAGGACCAATACAGGTGAGTTCCCCATATTCCACCCCAGCTGCAAATTGCCTCCTGTCCTGGGACCGTGGGGCATAGTACCTTTGCCAGCATCCTCCAAAACACCAAAGATTCAGAAGTTCCCAGCCTGAAGGCTCTTTAGGTCTCTCCCTGGGCCCAGCATCATTTAAAGTCAGCAAGTAAATAGCAAAGTAGAGTCTAGATATCAGTTGGGAGAAAAGCCAAGAGATCGTATACGGGAAACAAAATAGGAAGCTAACCACTTCCTAATTTTGTAACAGCCAAGACTCCGACTCTGATCGCTAAGTGGGGTGGGGGGGGGTTCCTAGAGTGAAAGTGAAAGTCACTCAGTTGTGTTCGACTCCTTGTGACCCCATGGACTTTATACATGGGATTCTCCAGGCCAGAATAGAGGAGTGGGTTGCCATTCCCTTCTCCGAGGAATCTTCCCAACCCAGGGATCGAACCCAGGTCTCCCACATTGCAGGTGGATTCTTTACCAGCTAAGTCACCAGGAAAGCCCAGGGCATTCCTGTAAGCCCCCCAAATATGCTGAAGTCATCTGAATCAAGGGCCACCCCAGACTCACCTCCTGCTGAATTTGTTTAGGGAAAGCATCCAGGGGATGTTTAGGGGAGAAGGCTCAGTAGGTCCCTGTCACCCAAAGCTGCCAGACACCGGAGGAGAGGCCACAAGACCCTGTGCGAAGTTAGGCAGAGGCCCCAGGAGGTGCATGTCTCTGTTTAGCAATAGATCTACCTTGAAAATAAATGCAGCCTTTATTTATAAAATGATGGCAGTTCCCAGCTTTTATTCAGGGATTTGACTTTTACGAGAAACTTATACATATAGCAGTTTTTTTTTAATCTTTCTAGAGTCCTGGAGTGTGTCCAACTCTTTGCGACCCCATAGACTGTAGCCCGCCAGGCTCCTCTGTCCATAGAATTCTTCCGGCAAGAATACTGGAGTGGGTTGCCATGCCCTCTTCCAGGGGATCTTCCCAACCCAGGGATAAAACCCAGGTCTCCTGCATTGTAGGCGGTTTCTTTACTGTCTGAGCCACAAGGGAAGCCCTAGAAGGAAGTGGCTATTCCCATTTCATAAAATATGAGGATCCATTTGAGTAAAATACTTGTCCTAAATCATGTGGGTAGAAACTCGGCTGGCCCACAGATTACAAATTGACAGAGGAAATTTAACTCTGAAAGACAATCATATTTTTAAACAATACTATTAATAGGTAGGGCTTCCCAGGTGGCGCTAGTGGTAAAGAACTTGCCTGCCAGTTCAGGAGAGGCAAAAGACTCAGATTTGATCCCTGAGTCAGGAAGATCCCCTGGAGAAGGGAATGGCAGCCTGCTCTGGTATTCTTGCCTAGAAAATCCCATAGACAGAGGAGCCTGGTGGGCTATAGTCCATGGGGTCACAAAGAGTCAGACACGACTCGCACTCACGCACATTAATAGGTAACATCTCTTGAACATTCATCATATACCTGGTATAGAGCTAAGCAGTCCACATGCATTACCCCATTGAATCCACACCACCAACAGCCATCCTGTTTTACAGATATGGGAATTAAGTCTTGGAGAAGCCCAACAACTTGCCCAGTCACACACCAGGAAAGATAAAGATTTGGTCCAATTGGTAGTTATAATGTGGGTTTATAGGCCACATTATAGGGTCATAATCTTTTCAAGTTTGAATGAGGGAACTAAAAATTCAATAGAAAATGTCAAAGAAGAAATTAGCTTCTATAATAACTTCTAAATGGCCCAACGGAGCAGCTCTCTGAAAGCTCAGATGATTAAAGACGTGGTCGGGTGTTTCCTTTGGCAGGAGGAAATTGCCTTTGTCTTGAGAAACATTTTCTCTCCCGTGTGTTCACTGAGGTGAGACCAGGGTTAGCAGCCTGGAGGGAGGGACTTCAACTCGGGCACAGGATGGGAGCAGATGAGGTGCCTTTGACCAGGAAACGTGTCAGCACCTAAGGCACCTCCCCACAAGGAAGCCCACGGGAGTCAGGCCAGACAGTGTTAAGTTCTGCCAGCTGCAGGTATGGGCAGGGGCATCGGCCTGGCTCCTGGGGCACAGAGCCCATAAATCAGCCCCCAAGCCTGCTGCACAATTGCCATGCATCTCTTTCAAGCAGCTCTGAGAAAAAATGGCTCCATCTGCTCACTGCTAGGTAATAAATAAAATGGAACTGGAGCAAAATGGATGGAAAGCAATTTTTGGAAGATGAATTTCTGAAGGAATTGGCCACCATTTGTGCAACTTTTCTGGTGCCGGAAATGGCCGCCTGAGACCCTGCCAGACCCAATGGCTGCAGGAGGCACTAATGGGCAAAAAAGAGAGAAGAATGGTCCTTCCTGGTGACAGACTGGTCAGGAAAGAGTGCTTTACAAAGAGCTTCCCGCTCCTGACTCCTCCCCCTTCTCTTTGTCCTTCTCTTTCATCCTCTCCATCATTATCACCATCACCGTCATCACTATCACCACCATCTTCATCATCACCAGCCTATCACTACCATCGTCACTGTCATGCTTATTGGACTAATTGGCTTACTGACGCCCTGCTGCATACCAGCAGCATGCTGCTGAAATCTCTGATATCTTTATGAGAATTTCCTCCTTTCAAGTCTCACTGAGGCCTGCCCTGCCCACACTATGTAAAACTGCGGAACCCCACCCCATTGCATTCACAGATGCTCTTTTTTTCTGGTTTTACTGAGGCATAATTCACATGTATCACAGTATGAGTTTCAGATGTACAGCATAAAGATTTGAATTGCAGATGTTGTGAAATGATTACCAGGATATATTTAGTAAACACCCATCATCTCATATAAATACAATAAAAAGAAATAGAGAAAACAAAGAGAAAAAAAATGTCACCTTATAATGAGAACTCTTAGGATTTATCCTCTTCACAACTTTCATATATAGCATATGGCAGGGGTAACTAGTCGTGTTGTATGTTAGCTCTCTAGTAGCATAGATGATCTTTGGGGGATTTGTCTGTTTTTCTGCCACTGTATCTTTAGTGCTAAGTATAACTCCTGACCTATGGAAAGTGAAAGAAAGAAAGTAAAGTCGCTCAGTCATGTCCAACTCTTTGCGATCCCATGGACTATGGGGTTCTATCAGGGTTCTCCGTCCATGGGATTTTCCAAGCAAGAGTACTGGAGTGGGTTGACATTTCTTTCTCCAGAGGCTCTTTCCAACCTAGGAATCAAACCCAGGTCTCCTGCATTGTAAGCAGACGCTTTACCATCTGAGCCACTGGGGAAATCCCTTGATAAATGTACTGGATAAGTGAGGGAGTGAATGATCCCCTGGAATCCTCACAACCCTATGAGGCATATCTGGCCTGTGCCTATCTCTTCACGCTCATCTCTTGCTCCTGGCCCCACGACATCTCATATACACTGTGACATAGAGTTACAGTCCTTCTAACACTGTAGCTCCTGGCCTCCTCCTTGGTGCATGCCCTTCCAGTTATCCGACAGCCCTCTGCACACACCTTCAGGCAGGCTTCAGCTCTTCCTCCAGCTCTGCTCTGACCGCCCAGAAGAGTCACCCATGTTATTCTTCCTTGTCAGCTCTTACGAAGGATGTGCTTCTTTGTTTACTTGCAGGAGTAGACATCTGCCTGGAATCAATCCACAGGGGCAATAGATTTCTCTAGATCACCAGAACTCAGCATGGGGCCTGGCACAGAGCAGGTACTCCAAGAAATATTCTTAACCCATTTATAGATGAGGAAATTGGAACGAGGAGCTGGGACTTGATATTGGGACTAAATCCAAAGTCCATAAACTTGGGCACCACCCTGTGTGGTTCTCTGAGTTTGTTTGGCTCTTGTTCAGTTCAGCCACGTCCACAGCCATGTCCATTATCTGCCCTGCTTCCCAGGTGACCTCCCTCAGTGCCTTTCTAAGGTAATCACTTCCTTGTTTGTACTTTCAGTGAATATGCATCAGGCACCGCCGGGCCAGATGCTGTTCTAGAAGATGTGGTCAGTGTAGACCAGAACCCTGCTCTCATAGAGCATACACTTGAGTGAGACAGTAGCTAGTAAGAAAAGGAAGGAGAAATTTCAGAGCAGGACAAATGTAGTGAAGACAACAGAAATGAGAGTGATGTGGCAGAGAGTGGTAAGGAGGTGAGCAGTTACTCTAAATAAGGTGTTTGCTTGTCATTCTCCTATTTTTGCCTTCCATGCAATCAGAAGAACCCTCTTAACCATGTCTTCTGCTCCACAGGCAGCTTTTTAGCCACTGTCTCTGCTTAGTCTGACCCTCTGCATCAGCCCAGTAGATGAGACTGTATCCATCAGAGCAAGGGACAGAATGAAAAAAATAGAATCCTTCCTGGCCCTACGTGAAAACTCCTGGTCAAGCCTTGTGTCTGTCACATTTACCTGAAATTCCTAGTGTATCTGACATACCTGGGGTGGAGACCAGCCCAGAACATGTACCCAGCAGATCTGGAGACTCAGACAATGTGATCCTTCTCTCTGTGGGTCACACATGGATAATTTAGAGCTAACTGAGGTTTTACCTGTAATTTCAAAGACCTACATCAGAAATGAGATTTTTATCCACCCCCACAAGAGGAGTAGAAGGGGCTTAATATGCGTCTGTGTGTGGTTAAATAGTCAGTCTTCCTGTGTAGCATAATGATGCTGAAGCTGAAGCTCCAATACTTTGGCCACCTGATGTGAAAAGCTGACTCTTTGGAAAAGACCCTGATGCTGGGAAAGATTGAAGGCAGGAGGAGAAGGGGACGACAGAGGATGAGATGGTTGGATGGCATCACCGACTCAATGGACATGAGTTTGAACAAGCTCTGGGAGTTGGTGATGGACGGGGAAGCCTGCCATGCTGCACTCCATGGGGTCGCGAAGAGTCAGACACGACTGAGCGACTGAACTGAAGACATAGCATAAGGCAACACAACTTTAAGGCAAGGGAAAGGCCCCGTAGGTTCCTCCAGAAAAAGCAGGTCAACTGCCTGCCCCAGGCTCTTCCCCATGCTAAACTCACCCACCCAGATGGAGGAAGTGGAACACTGCAGAGCTGGGTTCCGAGCTGACTCATCCCTTGTGACCCTGACACATCCTTGTCTTTCCTTAACCTCATCTTTTCTACATATACAAGGGGAAAGCTAGCTTTATCGTACCTTCCTCACAGGTCAGCTGTGAGGCTGTGAATACTGACCTCATGTAACTTCTCCAGCCTTTCCTTATACTAACTCACCCCAGAGATCAAAAACCTCAGTGTGCAAGTGTACGTGCATGCTCAGTCGCTCAGTTGTATCTGATTCTTTGTGACCCTGTGGACTGTAAACCACCAGGCTTCTCTGTCCATAGGATTCTCCAGGCAAGAATCCTGGAGTGGGTTTCTATGCCCTTCTCCAGGGGATCTTCCTGACCCAGGGATCAAACCCAGGTCTCCTGCATCTTCTGCATCACAGCAGGTTCGTTTCTGCTGAGCCACCAGGGAAGCCTAAAAAGACCTCAGTTCAGTTCAGTTCAGTCACTCAGTCTTGTCTGACTCTGTGATCCCATGAATCGCACCATGCCAGGCCTCCCTGTTCATCACCAACTCCCGGAGTTCACTCAGACTCACGTCCATCGAGTCCGTGATGCCATCCAGCCATCGCATCCTTGGTCGTCCCCTTCTCCTCCTGCCCCCAATCCCTCCCAGCATCAGAGTCTTTTCCAGTGAGTCAACTCTTCGCATGAGGTGGCCAAATCACTGGAGTTTCAGCTTTAGCATCATTCCTTCCAAAGAATACCCACGACTGTTCTCCTTCAGAATGGACTGGTTGGATCTCCTTGCAGTCCAAGGCAAAAAGACTTCAGTAACTACCATCAAATGCATTGGATGGATGGATGGATGGATGGAACCCAATTAGCTCAAGTGTCTTAAGGCAGCTTCATAAGGGTAGAAAAATTGAAGGAAAGTTGGCTTAAGAGCGACTATGAGAAGCTAGAGATGCCCTACTTAGGTCAAGAGGCTGACGAAGGTCATCTGTCTTCCTCATGTTATCTTTTATTTGTGAAAAGTACGTAGGGTTGACTGGGGTGGAACTTTGACAGCAAAATAAAGGATTGTAAAACAGAGTAGGAATCGTGGCTCCTCTTGTTTCCTGGGCTGAGGGATGGGGAAGAAGGCAGGACACTGAAAATTTCAATGGCTTTAAGAGGTGTGGAGACCACTGTACTTCAACAGCAGCTCTCACTATGTCTTTCTGTCTCTGCCTCTCTCTCCCACTGGGCTGGGCCTGGCGTCTCTCAGGATGGCCTTTTGAATTGAAGGCTTCATAAATATCAGGGCTTCCCAGATGACGCTAGTGGTAAAGAACCCGCCTACCAGTGCAGGAGATGTAAGAGACACGGGTTCAATCCCTGGGTCGGGAAGATCTCCTGGAGGAGGGCACAGCAACCCACTCCAGTATTCTTGCCTGGAGAATCTCATAGACAGAGGAGCCTGGTGGACTACAGTCCATAGGTTGCAAAGACGACTGAAGTTGGACACGACTTACATGACTTAGCATAAATACCAAGCATCTTGGTGACAGCACGGTCCGTTGCTCACTGGCCCACCTCATTCTACATAGCAGGAAAGGATGAAGCACAAGGAAGAAATGAGGTCAGTAGAAACAAAGCCAGAGTGGAAATTGCGACAAAAATATAAGATGTTTATTTCAAGGCTAATGAGGCAAACCACACTTCAGGAAAATGGCAATTATAACTTGACGGTAATAGATTGGAGGTGCTGCTGCTGCTGCTGCTGCACACTCCCCTTCCAAGCAGTGTCGCTTCTGGGGCCTCCCTCCTCCAGGATCCAGCAACTCATAGGAGCCCAGGCTCAGGCAACAGGTGGACATCCTTGAGGGGAGGGGTCCCACCACTCCTGGGGTCCAGGCCCTGCCCAGAGCCCTTACTAGCTCTGCCGTGCCCATCAGTGCCACCTCTTTCCTGCCCACAGCTCTTCACCTGCTCCTCTTAGGACCTGGGGTTTCCCAAGTGTCACTCACTTGCATGGCATCTTCACAGCTTTTGCCATATCCACTTATCATCTGTACCTTCTTTTTTAAAATTATTTTTTCTTTAATTTGATGTATTTCATTTACTTTTTTATTGGGATATAGTTTCTTTACAAAGTTGTGTTGGTTTCTGTTGTCCAATGAAGCGAATTAGCCATATATGTATAGGTACTTATCCCCTCCCTCTTAGGTCTCCCTCCCGTTTCACCCCCATCCCGCTCCTCTAGGTCACCACGGAGCGCCAAGCTGAGCTCCCTCTGCGGCAGCGCAGGTTCCCGCTAGCTGTCTGTTTCACACACGGTGCTGCATGTACATCTGTCTCAGTCTCCCAGTCCATCCCACCTCCCCTCCCTCTGTGTCCACGCATCCATCCCTACAGCTGCGTCTCTATTCCTGCCCTGCAAAGGGATTCATAGGCACCATTTTTCAGATTCCACATACATGCTTTAATATATGCTATTTATTTACTTTCAAAATGTACCTTTACAATATAATTGCGACTGATGAAAAACTGGATCACCCGTCATGGTTAATTAAGCATATAGTTCTTAAACACTTTCTTCCGTGTGTCACCTAAAATCTTGCATAAGAGGTAGAAGTGGCCCCCCTTTTACCTGGAGACTCAGTGAGAATTAAAATCAATCCTAATCTGAATTCACCTGACTATGACTTTCAAGTCCAGAGATCCTTTTGGAACTAAGAAGATCATCCCCTATCGAAACTTCATGACAGTGTACAGCCCTTCATTCTCTCACTCACTCATTCATTCAATTCATTCCACAGATAAGTATCAAGCTACCATGTGCCAGGCACTGTTTTGAACACTTGACATGCAACAGTTAGTAAAACAGAGCAAAACATTTCTGCCTTCTAGGAGCTTCCATTTTAATGATAAATACAGGCCAATAACAAACATAATGTATAAGGAAATTATATAGTAAATGAGTGTAAAAACTGCTAAGGAATTAGGAGATTCTGAAAGAGAGGATGAACATTTCAACTAGATGGTAGGATAGCCTCATGGAGAAAGTAAGCTGGGAAGGAAGGGAGAGAGGCAGCCAAGTGGCATCTGGTAGAAGAGGATGCCCAGCCGTGGACCAGCCATTGCCAAGGCCCTTGATGAAGGAGCAAGGAGGAGGCTGATAAAAGTGATGCTGAGAATAGTAAGGAAAGAGGTGAGAAGGGGCAGGGACCAGACCACATGGGCCTTCTGGGCCAGTGGAAGAATCTGGGTTTTATTTTGTGGGAAATTGGGAGCCATTGAAGGATTTCAAGCAGAAGCAAAGAATGATCTAACTTGTATTTTTAAAGAACCACTCTGGCTATTCAATTCAGACTAGGCTATTAGAGAATGGGGGTTGGGAGAAGGTAAAGAATAGAAGCAAGGAGGCCTGATATTAAGAGACCATTAAATCATCCAATAATAAGATGTTAGTGGGTGGATAGAGTGGTTGATGCCTAGAAGTCAGATTCTGGATATATTGTGAAGATGCAACTTGAAGGATTAGCTATGGGATATGAAACATAGAAATCAAGGATGACACCAAAATTTCTGACCTGAGTAACTGGAAGTACTGAATCAACATAGACTGAGAGGGAGACAAGTGAGAAGAGTAGATTTGTAGAGGAAGGAGTTCAGTTTGGGATTAGAAGGGCTGAAGATGTCCATTGGGCGTCTCTGGTAAACTGTGCAATTGCCACAAATGTTTGCTATATTTCCCCCACTTCACTGTTGTCAAGATTGACCATAGCACTTGATTTGGCCAATGAAATATGAGCAGAAATTTCAAGAACCAGTTTACGGTTTGCCATGTGTTTTATTTTCCCTAAAACTGTGATCAGCAGTGTTCCAGGTGGGATCCGCTGCATCAGCCTAAGTCCTGAGTGGTGACAGCGCAGAGCGTGAAGGGTACATAGCATGAGGGAGAAACACACTTTTTTGTGATATGCCACTGAGACTCGAGGTCATCATTAGCAAAGCATAACCGAGTCTCTCCTATCTGCTACAGCATCCTGGGGGGAATAGCAAGTAGGCAGTAGGGGACACTTGTCTGAGTGAAAGAGAGAGGTCCAGGCTGGAGAAATAAATTGGGAATCCACTAACATAAGGGTGGTATTTGAAACCTCAAGACCTGGTGAAGCCAAGGAAAGACACACAAGGAAAGAGGGCCAAGGACTGAGTCTTGGGCCCTCCAACATTCAGAGATTGTGAGAGGAGGAGGAGGCATAAATAAGCTGAGAAGGAGTTATAAGTGTGAAGGAGGAAAAGTAACAGTGTGATTTCCTGAGAGTCGAAGAAAGAAAGTGTAGCAAAGAGAGGGGCGATTGTGACTGATGCAGCTGACCATTCAGCCAAGATGAGAACACAGAATTGACCTTTGGATTTGGTAACATGGAAGTCACTGAGGGTCCTGCCAATGGCAATTTTGTGGGGTGGTGGTGGGAGGAAACATCAGACTGGGTTTGGTTTAAGTGAAAGGGGAGGGAAAGAGCTGGAGACAGCAAATACAGACAACAGGTTATGCGGCAGAGGTGGGAAAAGAAACAGTTGTAGATGACACGGTAGAAGGGGTCAGGTATGATTTTAACTGGGGGGAAATAACAGCACGGCTTGCATGTTTCAGAGAAAGCCCCAGCAGAGAGATTTTTTGGTGCAGTAGGAGGTGGAGGAAAGGATTGTTGGAGTGATGTCCCTCGAGAGGCAAGAAGGAGCAGGACTTGGTGCACACATGGAAGGATCGGTTTCATACTGGGGCCCAGATGATTCCTCTGTGGTAACAGGCAGGAAAGGCTTTCCAGGCGGCTCAGTGGTAAAGAATCTGCCTGCCAATGCAGGAGATGTGGGTTCGATCCCTGGGTCGAGAAGATCCCCTGGAGAAGGAAATGGCAACCCATTCCAGTACAGGAATTTCTTGCCTGGGAAATTCCATGGACAGAGGAGCCTGGTGGGCTACAGTCCATGGAGTCACAGAGAGTAGGACACAACCAAGTGAATAAACAACAACAGGCAGGAAAGCAGAGTATTAGACATCGAGCCTTTCACATTCTGAATCCAGAGAGTCACTCATGATGCCTTGGTCCATCTCCATAACTTTGCTGCCACTTCCAGTTATTCCAATAATACTATAGACTCATTCCTGTAATTTTTTCCCCTTTAATCTCTGGCTTTGTTTCAAAACCCCTCTTCTTCACTCCCCCAGCCAGACTTGAGCTGCTTAGAGATGAGAAAGGAGTACAAGGTCCAGATCTGAGGTTTGCCCTCTTCTTCCCTTTTTCACCTTTTCTAGCTTGGGGGACAAGGAAGAAAGACAGTAGTTTCCCTCCCAGGTCGGCTGACATGTGGGTGTTGCGGAGGGGTCCTGCTCAGGCCAGTTCCATCTGAAGCTGTGGATTCCATGCAACTGTTCACAGAGCCAGATTCAGCTTCACCCCAGCCTCTGGACAGCAGAGGATCTCCCTTGATAAAGCAGCGACATCTCCCTCTGGTCCAGTCAGTAGAGCCACCCTTCTCTGGGTCAGACATTGCCCTTTTTGGCCCACCATCTGCCAGGGCACTCAGGGTTCTTTCCTTTCTGCAAATGTCATGTCCTGCCAGAGTATTTGTCCACAACTCCCAGAAGTAGGGAGCCCTGGACTCACTTTCTTTCTCTACCTTATTTTTGTCCATAGACAAGTGATGCCATCTGACTGTATTTTGTTTATCATCTGTCTCCCCAACCAGATTGTAAAATTCATGAGAGCAGGGGTGTTTGTCTTGTTCACTTTGTGAAATCCCTGTGCCCACGAATACCTGACATCTGGTTGATACTCAATAAATATCTATTTTAAATGAATGAATGAATGGAGTAGGAATCATACCCCATTTCTTCCTGAACATATTGTGGTAGATATTACAGTAAAAGACCCTGTGAAACTTATCTTTCCATATCCTCAACCTTGTATAGGCCTCTCTTACACTGAATCTGGGCTTGGCCATGTAGCTTGCCTTGGCTAATGGGATATTAGCAAGAATGACCCAAGCAGAATCTTGTATAAGGGGGCTCATTTTCTTTCTCGCTACTTTTGAAACAGCCACCACATTTAAAAGGCCAGAATAACTTGCTGGGAAAGTGTGACTCAGCTAACAGCCAGCACCAATCACCAGATACGTGATAAGGCCATCTTAGACCACCCAGCCCCAGCCAAGCCACTACATGACTGCAGCCACAGGGGAGACCCTTATCAAACTGGTAACCTCTAGAATCATGAGCAAATAAATGACTATAATTCTTAGCCACTAAGCTTTCCAATAGTTTCTTATGCAGGGGTAGACAACTGTTGCAACACATAACACTTTGGTCCCTTTCATCCTGCACAAAGCAGTTTCCCCCAAACAATATCCCTCTCATCTTCTCAGCAGCATTGAAACTCAGGAGTCCAGAGGATTTGACAAAGCCCGGATTCTTCTTGGTGAGTCCTCAACCCCGTAAGTCATTAGGGCAGCTGAAACCACAACCATAACCTAATCTGACCTTTGGAAAATAACCAGTGTCGTTTCAGCTCTCACTCTGCCTGTCCGTGCACAGGAATGAGGGAGGGAGAGTTCACCTTGACTCTCATAGGAGCCCCTGGCCAGAGAATCCATAGTCTTTCCCAGGAGAGAGTGAAGGAGGCTGGGCCAGGTAGCTGCAGCAGCATGAGCACTGACCAGTGTGCTCCGGAATTCACTCAAAGTCCCCTGTGACTTCGGAAGCCCCCGCCCAGAGGGCACTGCAGGGTTTTGCTGAGACCTGCCATGCCTTTCCCTCTCAGTCAACCAGGTCCTGCTGCTCGCTCCCTCCAAGCAGAGATCTGCCAGTGGTACTCACTAGGGAAATCATATTCCAGCCTTCTGACTCCATGGAATTAAAAACCTGGCCTGCCGTATTAGCAAGGGTGAGTAGACAGGAGGACTAGAGATACTACCTTAAACACACAATTCTGGCTCCACCAGCCCGTCTGTGGTGTAATTAAGGTGCATGGGAACAGATGTGGCCTCATTGTGCACAGACCACGGATCCCAGAGCCTTTGAAGCCAGGCATCTGGGGCCCCAACAGAGACCACTTCCCATTCCTGAGACCAGTTCACATCTAACGCAAGCACCCAAGGTTTCAACCTCAGTCATATGTACTGAATGAGACATGCCTGCCGATGGCGGATGTCCACACAGGGAAACATTGTGCGCCCCGCCCCCAACAGGCCTGCCCGGCCTTTAACCCCAAGAGCTCCCCAGCTCTGCAAGATGGCTCTGGACCCATCCAGAAACACCTCAGTCTTTCTCCTGCCCCCAGGACCACCCAAGATGAAAGCTGGTCCTCTAGATCAGAGGTCAACCCAGAGGCATTCAGAGGCATTATGAATTAGCTAATGACATGGCTGTTTAAGAACCAGAAACTTTATATAAAATTGAAATGCCTAGAGTCTCTTGAGCTTGGTCACAATATGCCTGCTTGTACAAGTCAGATGGAGTTGAGTAGTGGCTATTAAGCAGGTAGAATCCTCGTGGACACAGAAGCCTGGTGGGCTACAATCCATAGGGTCACAAAGAGTCAGACTCAACTGAAGCGGCTGAGCACGGACGCATGCGTACCGCAGGCCACCACAGACCCCGCTACTCCATGTCGTATCACACTCAGCCTACCTGGCTCATTGGCATTACCTGCCTGGAGCCCATAGGCGTTTTCCTTTGGGCCCTGAAGTAGATGTGGAGATGTGCTGCCCAGATGGGCCTGCAAGGATGGGATTACATCCCAACTGCAGAGAGCATGGCCCACAGACGGCCTCACCCTGTCACTCCTTCAGGCTCCAACTCAGCTGCAGGGAGCTGCCTCATCCTTGGTCACATCAGGGGCTGAGTGAGGTGGGGGCATACAGACTCTGCCAGGCAAGTCTGCCAGGCAGCCTGTGCCTCTTGGATGGGGCTGGTCAATGCCCAGTCAGGCCTCCAATGCAGTTTCACTTCTTCATCTGCTCCTGCTTTCTCCCCACTTATTTCTCAGAAACTGGGACCTAATAAATATTTTGTGTCCCAGGCTCAGATTCTGGAAAGCCTAAGCTGCAGCGCAGAACTAAATGAGGCTCAGACAGGCGCAGATTTTTCTAAGGTCTCATCAACAGAGAGGGACAGAGCCGTGGTCTCCTGACTCAGCAAGGAACCCTGCTGGGAAATTTCTTCTTGCAAATCACTCAGACCCATCCTCCCTCCTCCCCTACAATAGAAAAGAAGTGTATTAGAGTGGTCTCCCTCAATAATAAAGTCCAAGACATGGATGTTACCCAGATTGTTAATTTGGGGGGTGATCTCAAGCAAGAGTGAAGGAACAAAGAGAGTGGCCCAGTGAAGAAGGAAAAGTCATTAAAATGGTGTATCGTTACAAGGGCTGCAATGGACAGCCAGGGCTCTAATCCACTAGGATCTCTGAGTGTCCCTACCACCTCCCAGAAGTGTCCACCTAAGTGTTGCCCCAGACAGTAATCACCTACTTCTGAGCTCTGCTAGAGCATGAGCCAAGCTGATTCCCACACTGCTGAACGAAAGCCCCAGAGAAGGAAAATGGAAAGTTGTGCCCTGCACAGAGAAGCTGGCAATAGGTTATTACAATGAGTGTAACCTATAATAGTAAAAGAATTTACAATATTCAGAAGTAGCATAGAACAGAGTTCTTAAATCTGTTTTGGGAAGAAGAAAGAAAGCTACGCAAAGGAGACTAACTGTGAGCAGTGTTTTGAAGGATGAATAGGAGTTTACCTCATCAGTAAGGCAAAAGGCTCAGCCAGGAGGCAAGACTGCATAGCCCATTTGGAGTGCTGTGAGTATTTTGATATTTCTAGTGATAAACATTGGAGAAAGACCAAAGGCAGAACTGGTAAAGAAGGCAGGAACTAGACCTGAGATGCTCTAAAATCATTTTAAATAATTTGAATTTTTGCCCGAAGGGGTCTTTTAATTTAATTTTCTTTTTAGTATCATATAGTAAAGTTGACTTCTTTTCTTTTCTTGTTACAATTCTGTGAACTTTAACATATGTATAGATTCATGTGATCACGACATGAGTTGAGGGCCCTCCTACCATCTGTGGGCTTCCCAGGTGGCACTAGTGGTAAAGAACTTGCCTGCCAGTGCAGGAGATATAAGAGATGCTGGCTTGATCCCCGAATTGGGAAGATATCCTGGAGGAGGAAATGGAAACCCACTCCAGTATTCTTGCCCGGAGAATCCCATAGACAGAGGAGCCTGGAAGCCTATAAGGTCTCAAAGAGATGGACACGATGGAAGCTACTTAGCATCCATACACATAGGGGAGAGATACCCTGGAGAAGAACCCATAGAACTTGGGGTTAAGAAAGGAGTCTAGGATGACTTATCAAGAGTAGAGAGGAAGCTGGAATTTCAGTGTGCAGAGTGGGATTGGATCAAGGGAGGGGAACAGACTTCCTCCCCTGCTGCCTGTGATGCTCTGTGCAGATGAGAGCACCAAATAGCTTGATTCCACTGACTCAGGAAAATGTATGTCCTACTCCATGAGGGGAGTTGTGTCTATCTGCCAGGTTGATAGACAGGTTATAAACCTGCCTATAACCTGCATCCTGGGAATGACCTATGCTGGGTGTAAACAAGGATGCATGTGCCCTGATAGTGAATCAGACAAAGAGCTCCAAACGTGAATCTTCTGGGGAAGAAATCAATCAAACAAACAAACCTCACTACTCCAGGGAAGAATTCCTGCAGAATTCTCCAGTAAGTTCCCTTTCTGTCATCTCTGTAGCACCCACCCTTCTCTGAGAACCTCCAACATTGTGCCTTCCTACAGAATTTTGGAACTCTATTCTTATCCTTGCTTTCCTCTGAACTTCACAGTAATTCTAGTATTATTATCCCACTTCCCACTGAAGGTTCAGAGAGAGTAAATGTCCCATCTAAGGTCAGTGGAGACTTGGGATCAGAATCCAGTCTTTCGATTCCACACCCAGAATGACTTTTCAGCAGGTTACATCACTACCTTTTACTTGGGAAGTGCCTTCAAATCCAAAGTAAATTGAATGTGGGAACCTCTCCATGCATCACAGCCTGATTAATCTGTGTATTGGACTGACAACCCTCACCCGCCACCCACCGTCACCACCTGACCCCAACTTTCTGGAAATTGTTCCTCCTGCCTTTTTCCCTATGGTTACGGCAGCCACGTTTTCATAATAGCATACACACACTTCACCTCACAGCTGATTGGTCCACAGTGGACACCTGACCCAGGGAGAGCCAGAGCCCCTCCCCTGGGAATTTGGGGCTGTGACTGAGAGAGAAAGAACGTGTGACTTTTGGCCGCATCTTCCACTACACAGCATGAGGAACAAAACTGACAGGAGCAGAGAAGGTGGGAAATGACATACAGGGCAGATCAAAGGAACAGTTCATGGGGATAAGCTGTTAGGAGCCTTCCAGAAAGGGGGCTCCATGGAAGCTGGCTGTGGCATCCCAGAGCTAATCTGGTTCTTAGATTTCCTGGGGCTTGGGGTGCAGATCTTCCTCAGACTTTGTGAGAATCTCGAATCCTGCCAATAAGCAACTGCCCTTGCCTTTTTCCCCTTAAACTTGTCAATACTGTTCATATACCTTGGGAAGTAAAAAGAAAAGCCTGATGAACACAGATCCTCTTGCCTTTCTTTACGTAACAGATCACTATCTAAAATTATCTCGCATACCTGTTTTCTGTCTTTCTTTCACTGGAGCATGAGCTCCCTTAGAGCAGAGACGTTGTTTCTCCAAGCTATATCCCCACTGCCTAGCACTGTGTCTGGAGACAGTGTGCTCTCAAGACATAATCACCGAGCAAATCAATAAAGGAATAAGTTAGCTATAGAGCACCAAAGAATTAATGATTTTGAACTGTGGTGTTGGAGAAGACTCTTGAGAGTCCCTTGAACTGCAAGGAGATCAAACCAGTCAATCCTAAAAGAAGTTACTCCTGAATACTCACTGGAAGCACTGATGCTAAAGCTGAAACTCCAAAACTTTGGCCACCTGATGCAAAGAACTGACTCAATGGAAAAGACCCTGATGCTGGGAAAAGTTAAAGACAGGAGGAGAACAGGAAAACAGAGGATGAGATGATTGGATGGCATCACCAACTCAATGGACATGAGTTTGAGCAAGCTCCGGGAGTTGGTGATGGATAGAAGACTGGCATGCTGCAGTCCATGGGTTGCAAAGAGTCAGACATGACTGAAGGACTGAACTAGATTGAACTAGAGAGGCCCTTAGAAATCCTCCAGTTCTGCGGCCTTGTTTTGTAGAGAAGAGAGTGACAGATGAAGGAGGAGAGTATTTACACAGGGCCCTCAGTGAGTTGGCAGATGATCTGGGACTAGAACACAGGCCTTCTGAGTCTGTCCAGTGCTAAGGGAATAAGCTGCCCAGAACAATTGCAGGAAGAGCCCCAGAGGCCCACCAGTCTCTAAGTGCCTGGCACTGTGCTAAGAGCTTTCTAGTGTTGGCTTCTGTAAGCCTTACACACACCTGGAAGAGCAGTCTCCTGACTCCCATTTTACAGATGAGGAAACAGAGGCCTGGAGGCATTGCACAGCTTTCTCAACACCCACATGAGGAGTAAATGCACATCTTTCCTTGTCCATTTGCCCATAATCTTTACCCTTTTTGCTTCAAAATCTTGAATGTACCAGTGTCCTTCTGGGGACTCTAGCAACCCCGCACCCCTACTCCATCAGGACCATTCTTTCCTGGGCCACAGACCCAGACGGTTATGCCATCTCTCTGACCTGTTAAGAAGTATCTGTCCCACATCCTGTACCTATGAATCCTTGTAGCCTGTGACTCCAGCTAAAAAGTGAATTTACCTGGCATGGGCACATTTGCTAGGGCTATAGTGACTGGGAGAGGTTGATGGCAACACTTTCAAGAGGTCTTTGCACTTTGATACAGGACTTAAAGATCCAACTCCTCCTTCAATCATAGGGATCATTCTCTAAGATGGGATCCAGCCCTGTGTCAAATCAGTGGGAGTGAGACTTTGAAGCTAGAGTCCTTTGGACCCATTATGTCATGGCCTCCCAGTGACTATTTCATTCCAGCCCTGCAGACAGTCAGTTTTAGTCATGGGACACAAGAAAAGGCTTGAAATGGAGAGAGAAAACAAAACAAAACACTGAACCTGGGGTCAGAAGGCCTGAGTTCAAGGCCAAAATCTACCCCCTGCTAACTTTGTGACTGGATTAGCTATAGGCTTCTGTGAATGCCATGTAGCTTTTGTAAAAGGGTTGAGTCTGGAAAAGATTGTATTAATATGCTTTCCGGAAGGATGATCTAGAATAATTCTCATAATAAGAAATAAATGGGTGGGGGGACTTCCCTGGTGATCCAGCGGTTAAGCATCCACCTGCCAACGCAGGGAACATGAGTTCCAACCCTGATCCAGGAACATCCCACGTGATGCAGAACAGCTAAGCCCGTGAAGCCTGTGCACTCTAAAGCCTGTTCATCACAAGAGAAGTCACCTCAATGAGAAGCCCATGCGCCACAGCCAGAGAGTAGCCCTGGCTCGCCACAGCTAGAGAAAGTCCATGTGCAACAGCAAAGACCCAGTACAGTCAAAGTAAATAAATAAATGTTAAAAAAAAATTAAAGGGAAATAACTGCTATAGACTCTTTGGGCCCTTATTCACAGCACTTACTGTGAGCTCTTACTGTGAACCAGGCCTGTGCCAAGTACAGAAACAGCCCAGAGCCACTGACTTTTCTGACTTTGAGCTTGAAAAAGCAAAGACTGAAGCTTTCCTGATGAGTGCCGCTGGACTCCAAGAATTAAAGACCATCCCAGCAAAGGTTAATTGGTTAAATTTATCAGCCACTAGAAGAGGAATTTCCACTTGGCAATTAAGTTTGCAAATATTGTACAACCTTATAGAGTGTATTTGTCCAAATTGATGTGTTCTTTTTCATGTAATAATCAATTAGTGGGTGTTTCAGTTGCTTAATTAGCTCTGCATGTAAATTAATCTCTGCATATTGAAATTGCAAACCCAGCCTTGTAACATTGGCTTGTTTCTGAGATAAATCAAATTACTGCAGCCCCAGCAAAGGTTCTTGGTTTTAAGAGTCACCAAAAGCCAGCAGGTTCCCTTTGCCACCTGAGTGTAGGGGCTTAGGGAGGATTTGGAGCATAATAGCCAGGCTAATTATATTTACCCATAGAGAGGACTCTGCGTCAGTTCTTATTTCTGTTCTTAGGCAAAGCTGCTTGTTGAATGATTAAATTCACTGAGCCAGTCAGGTCTCATGCCCAAGTCTTGATATTACTGAGGAGTAAAAGCTATGTTTCCCATTCCCCAGGCAGAGGTGAGAGCTAGCAGGTAAAACCCACCCCCTGATATATTAAAGAAGATAGAAAATAAAAACAAGGGTAAATTCATGACTAGTTCTGACTCAGTCCAAAGGAAATTCCAAACCCTCCAGCCACACCTCGTGACAGTGGCCTCTCCCTGCATCTAAGGAGGCCACCCCTCAGCTCTCACAGGTTACATGCTGTGGTGTGGGTTCATGGTGCAGACGTGTGATATGGAACAAAACAGATACCGGTTCAAATTCTGACCCTGCTGTCTGTCTCTGCTGACTGTGGACAATTCCAGCACTCTTTTCACGTGTAAAATGAAAGTAATAGCATCTCACCTCCTCACACAGTCCAGGTGAGGAGCAGACGAGAAGAGCCATGTAAAAACTGTTTGTAAATGATATACAAGTGTTGGTTATTTTGGGGTTTTGTGTTTTTTCCTGTGCTCAGTTGTTCAGTCAAGTCTGACTGTTTGTGACCCTATGGATTGTAGCCCACCAGTTTTCTCTGTCCATAGGATTTCCCAGGCAAGAATACTGCAGTGGCTTGCCATTTCCTCCTCCAGGGGATCTTCCCGACCTGAGGATCAAACCCACATCTCCTTCGTCTCCTGTACGGCAGGCAGATTCTTTACCTCTGAGCCACCAGGAAAGCTCCATGTTTTTTCCTGGCATCTTTCAAAATCACGGACTTTGTCTCTTCCCTCTTGGGTCCCACATGATTCCCACCACGGGGCTGAGTGCTCAACAGGGCTTACGAAGACAGGACATCTGACCTTGGGCAACCTTTCTGGGAATTTTGTTGCCTGGTTCCTGAACCCCTACTTGGCTTGGTTTCCTATAGGTATTTTGAGACATAAAGAAATAAAATCCAGGAAGTGGGATGGATTGGGAGATTGGGATTGACATATGTACATGTATATACTATGTATAAAATATGTATATACTATAATGGCACCCCACTCCAGTACTCTTGCCTGGAAAATCCCATGGATGGAGGAGCCTAGTAGGCTGCAGTTCATGGGGTCACTAAGAGTTGTACACGACAGAGTGACTTCACTTTCACTTTTCACTTTCATGCATTGGAGAAGGAAATGGCAACCCACTCCAGTGTTCTTGCCTGGAGAATCCCAGGGACGGGGGAGCCTGGTGGACTGTCATCTATGGGGTCGCACAGAGTCGGACACGACTGAAGTGATTTAGCAGCAGCAAGTGTATATATATACATTTATATACTATATAAAATATATATATACTATGTGTGTATATATATATACGTTTATATACTATGTATAAAATAGGTAACTAGTGAGAACTGACTGTATAGCACAGGGAACTCTACTGAATGGTCTGCGGTGACATAAAGGGGGAAGGAAATCCCAAAAAAGAGGGGATATGTGTGTACACATGGCTGATTCACTTTGCGGTACAGCAGAAAGTAACACAACATTGTCAAGCAGCTATACTCCAATTAAAAAAAGAAGAAGAATCCTATCTCTGGACCTCTAGATTCTTAAGGTTGTGTAGACAAGCAAGGAAGAACTGGGTGGCCCATATAATCACATCCTATGTGCCTCTGTCACTGCCTTGTAAACCCGGCCAACCATACCAAGAAACGGGGGCCTGGCTTTCCATTGTCTCAACCCAGAGAAAATCTACTTTGGGGCCAGAACCATCTCATTGGTCACCTACAGGGGTCCAGGCCCTAGAGGCATCACCCAAGGGCCCATAGACTCTAGTGAACCTTGCAGTGACTCTGAGTACCCAGGAGCTCTTCACAAAGATGCGGTGAAACAGGCATCATCCAAGGCTTGCCATGGTGACTCGGGCCGAGAGGCCTTGGATTATGGACTATGGGGAAGGATCAGCCACTCCAGTGGGATGGAAGGCTCCCTGAGGCCCAGAAAACTCAGTACATCTCTGACAACATAGTAAGTGTTCAGTAAGAACATAAGAATGGGGGTGGGGGGGGATGAGCACTGATAAAGGAGTAAGTGAACCCATGAGTACATAAGAATAAAGGAATTCATGAGAAAATCAATGAACATATAGAAATGAAAGAATGCATAAAAGAATGAAGAAAGGAATGGATTTTAATAAGCAAACAAATACATGAGAGGCTTGTCCCAGTCAAGAGTGGAGACCCCAGTCTTCCTGCCCACACCCTGCCTTGCACACCAAACATTCTCTCTCATCTCATGGGTGCCCCTGAGAGCCACACAGACATGGGATCACTTTTTGTTACAATAAGAAATCCCCCTCATCCTTCAGGACCCAGGGTGTGTCTTCAAGTCCTTGAGAAATTCATTTCCACACTTCATTATCTGTTGCATAAGAACACGGAGTGTTTCTGCAGCCAAGGGTTAACAAGCCCCTAGAATTTGCACCCAGTCATGTAGTCCTCAGCTGCCGGTGTCATGGCGCTGAACTTCCCTAAGGGACCACGGGTACCAGAAATGACAACTGAGTGTCTACGAATGCTCTGATGACCCAAAGTGACATTTACGGGGACAGATAACTGAGGACTGGAGCTCTTCACTTGAAACACAGGGAAAATGAACACTCTGCCTCCCTAGCTGCCACTTCCTCTCTCTCATATTGGAACTAAAGTCTCCCCAGCGCTGCGTCCCCAAAGCCTGGGGTTTGGCTGCACTGTAGTGTTCCCACGGGCTCCTGAGAAGTTCAGCTGAGGGAAGTGGCGGAGAGCTGGCCTAGCTTAGGGGCTGGTCTGCTGGAAGGACCCAGCCGACGTGACCTGAGCACCTGCCACATCCGCTGTACAAGCTTCCCACAGAAACAGACACAATTAAAATTGTCTTCTTTAATATCCTTCTCTATTCTTCTCAAGGACAAGGTGCACAACCTGGCCTCTTTTCTAGCTGCTAACTAATCAGTTTATCACCTCCTCTCCACACACACACACACACACACACACACACACACACACCCCTGACAAATGCAAACAAGATTCACTGTTTCTGGTCTCACTGCAGATTTTTTCTCTCCCTCCTCTCTCCTCTCTTGTAAATTCTACTTTTTTCTTTTTGGCAAAAGTCCAAATTTCCTCCCCTTCTCTGCTAGGATAACCATTGATTTCATTTTGCCTGAGCCTGAGTGGGGGGGTGGGGGGAGGTGTCCCTGGGATGCTGGACTTCCAGTTTTAGAAATAAGACAATCCCACATAAACTAAGACAACTTTGTCACCTTATCACTTGCAAATGAGAATGTTTGTGTGCAGAATAACTGTCTCTAAGTTATTCTTTGAAACTACTTAAACTACTTAAACTGACTAAACTAAACTAACTACCCTTGAAATACTTACACACACTCCATAAAGCACTCAAAAATATTACTATTATGAATTTTATATTATAATTACTATTATAATTTTCATATTACAAATTAATATTATAATGTTTGTTGTTATTATGTTCTGGTTGCTCATGTGCAATGTCACCCCTGCTCTAAAAATATTTCTCCCCTCTTCTCATGGTCACAGTTCAGCAATTTGCCCCACAGAGTTTGTGATGATTCGACACCATCATTTTATTTATTTTTAAATAATTTTTTTATATATATATATATTTTTGGCTGCATCAGATCTTAATTGTGGCATGCAGGCTCAGTGTTTCCAGAGCAAAGGCTCAGTTGCCCCAGGGCATGTGGGATCTTAGTTCTCTGATCAGAGATTGAACCACATCCCCTGCAAGGGAAGGCAGATTCTTAACCACTGGATGATCAGGGAAGTCCCAATGGCACCATTTTAATTTAACAAAACTTAGAGTTTCCACTCTGTCCCAAGCACTGTGCTAGACTGAGATTCAACAGTAAACTCCAAACACACTCAGTGAGGCTTACGCTGAGTGAAGGAGATACACACTGGATGAATGGACCCCAAGTTAATGTCCACTGAGCAAGTAGTCAGGGCTGAGCAGGAGATGGGCAAGGCACTGTGAGGGAGCACAGCCTGAACTGGGGTTGGGACTCAAGCCAGGCCTTTCAGGGAGAGTCACATTTAAGTTAAGACCCAGGGGTGGTGGGAGTTAGGTAGGCACAAAAAGGTAAATTGCCCATTTGGGGAGATACACGCAGCCCTGTGAGTCTGGGTTTTTCCTTGAGATCTTAGGATTAATGAACCAGAAACTCTAGTCATTATAAATGAAGCCAGTGGCGAAAACTGTACAGTTAAAGACTTCTCTGTATCATCCATAAGTTTTCCATATTCAACTGCCTCATGAGAATTGTCATTTATATATGCACCACAGTCTGAGCCACTGTGACGCATACAAGTCTAGTTTGACAGCAGAGCTGGCTATAAAAAAAGTCTCTTGACTATCAAAAGCACTCCACCCCTTTCTCAGAGGCTCCTGAGTGAATCAGGATGGTGTGGGTGGAGGAAAGCACATGAGAATTGCAGTCAGAAGCCCTGGGGTCCAGACGTCATCTCACCCTCACTAACAAGGTACCCTATGTTGGCCGTTATCCCCTCTGGGCTTCCCTTTCCCAGTCTGTAAATCAGTACAAGGATGATCCTGCCCACCCCAGCTGATCTGCAGGGTTTATATGAGGAGCCAAGGGTAAAGCCCTGGAAAGCATTCGCTGTCCTGTCTAGCTCTCCCTCCAAGCTGTGAGCTACATCACGAGGGGCCCAGGTGTTCCTGGGACACAGCAGGAGAATGCGAGGGGTGGGGAGGCTCTCTGAGAAACAGCCGGAAGAAGTCATGCAGTGTTAAGAGACGTGAGCCAATACATAGGTAGGTTTGAGATTCAGGAAAACGTGGGCTTTACTCCAAGCCCCACTCCCTTTCTGGCTGTGTGACCTTTACTTGGTGACAGAATGGCTCTCTGCCTCAGTGTCCCCCAACAATGGGATAATAATGCCCACTCTTCAAGGCTGACTTGGGAAATAAAGAGAGTGGAAATAAAGGGACGAGCCTACCATCCAGGCACTGACTTTTCAGTCAGAACTCAAAATAATCCAAGCCCTTTCCTGCCCAAGCGCCTTTGCACGTGCTGCTCCCTTTGGCTGCAATGCTGTTCTTCTGGTGGTCGGTACATCCGGTCCTGCATATCCTTCAATCTTCACCTTAAACGCAGTGTCCTCAGAGGGGCCTTTCCCAGCAACCCTACTTCCATAGGCCTTCCTCTATAAATCTCTATTCAAAAGCTCCCTGAATAGCACTGTTGTACAAAACTCAGTTGCTTAACACAACCAGCATCCAATATCTCACTGTATCTGTGGGCCAGGGGTCTGACTGTGTACAGGTGGGTCTCTGGCTCAGGGTCCTGGAGAGGCTGGAATCGAGGTGTTGACTGAGGCTGCAGTCACCCCAAGGGTCAACCTGAGAAGGAGCCACCTCCAGGCTCACTCACAAGACTATTGACAGGGCTCGGGAACTGAAGCCATAGTTGCCTGCCGTGTAGGCCTCTAGTAGGGAAGGCAGCTGCCTTCCATCAGAGTGAGGGGTGGGAGAGAAAGACTGGGCAAGCACGACAGAAGTCACTTATTTTAATCATCTTCAAAGTGACACCCCATCACTTTTGCCACTTTCCATTCCTTAGAATAGGCCCAGGCCACCCTGAAGGGGACAGCTTTGAAACAGGGCCTGACCATTAGCACATGGGATCACTGGGCACCACTTCGAGGTTGCCTCCCAGAGTAACCTTTGCAACACTTTCTCAATCCACTATTTCTCATTTATTTCTTTCATTTTTTTTTTATCATGCCTCGTCTTCTACAAGACAGCCAGCTCCACGGGGATAGGAACCACATGCCCAGTACCAGGCTAATAGGAGGCATTTAAAAAAGAATAAATTCACAAATTAACGAAAGCCAGCACTGGGCTGTGGGTTGGCAGAGAACAAGATGCAAGCTTGCTCACAGGTGTGTGAGCCAGACAAGGAAACGGACAGGCACAGCAGGCCACGTCTTCACTGTTGTTTTTTAAACCTCACAAGGGACCACAGTTCTTGCCTTGCAAAATAACAGAAAAAGTTCTCAGCTTCTGCAGAAGGATTTGTTTTGCCTTCTGGGTCCCTGTCATAATTTCCAATATTGTGCCAATTCCTCCCTCTGTGTTGGGTGGGGGTGCGGGAGTGGCAGGGGAGACACAGACAGACTGTGGAAGGATAAAAGTTCTATGGGGCACAGTAATCCTCTGAAAGGTTTTGACGAGTCGACCGGCCAGGGGCCCTAGAGCTGACTGCCGGCTGCCTGCTGCCCTGCTTGACGAATCGCTTGCCAGAGAGCCTGGCCAGCGGGAGCTCTGACCTTGGAGAGAGAGTGATCTGTCTTCATGGAAATACACTGTCATAAGCACATGTCTCAATTTTGCTAGGGCAGGCACTGGGCTGCATGAGAAGAGAGCCTTGGACATGGCTAAGGAGGAAAAATGTGTGGCCCATCCAGGGGCAGGGATGCAGCTAAAATTAACCCAGAGTGACCCTGGAGAGTGGGGCTGGAAATCAACACGTTTCCCTCCAGTGGTGGCGTGTTCCCAGCAAGGCCAGCAGCGCAACCGCTTCTTCCTTGGGGAGCTAAAAGGGCCTCACCTCCCATCGTCAGGATCAGGCTCTCCACTTGTCACCAAGGACAAGCCAGGAGGGCATTTCTGAAGGCAGTGCCTTTGGCATCTCGATTCCTGGCAGCAAAAACCATACACTGGCCCTTTTTCGTCCTGAAGGTCAAGGAGGAGACGCCCTAAGGGACAGGGTGGGTGATAAATCCGGTGTCTCTACAGTTGCTTCTCTGAGGATCCAGCTGAGCCATTCCCCTCTGTCTGTGTTGACAGCTCTGGGGGAGATTTATCTGCCAGGATCTGGGGCTGCTGCAGAAGCAGCCGACTCATGAATCTGGAGGAGAGGCATTGACTGAAGCCCGGGGTTTGCTTATTAGAGAAGAGAAAGGACAGGAAGAAGGGCTCAAAGCTCCTGCCGGGACCCCATTTTGAATGACACAGGATAGGGGTATTATGGGATGGCTGGGCCGGGCTATTTTGGGATGAATAGGACAAATAGATAATGTTCACGGGGAGGAAATAAAGCCAGAGGTGCTCTGAGAAGCTAATTGTTGGCAACCGATAAAGAGACATTGTCAGGGAGGGGAGACACAGGTGAGGACCTTCCGAGGGCCTGGTGCTGAGGCTCACAGCCCCAAAGCAGACCTCAGGGGTTCCCTCTCAGAATAATGGGTTATCCCGCCCATGACCTGCAGAGGGTCATGGGGTCCAAGACATAGAGAAGAGGGAAGTTTTCCATCATCCTAAGGTGGAGCCAGGGTCAATCTGCCTAGAGGCACAGGGCTGGACAAGATGACCTCCAAAGAGATTCTTCCAGGAAAACTGAGTTATCTCCCAAGTTTTGGTGGATATTGTCTTTTCTTGTCCTCCGTGTGTGTGTTTGATTGTTTGCCAGTGCTGTTTTTGAGAACTAAATGTCAGGGAGCCGAAGATCCAGTCTGGAGCTTTCAAAAGGGTGATGTTATGTATATTTATTGCCATTCTACCTTCACATTCCACAGTGTAGGGGCAGGCACTGTAACCAACAAGCCTTGCCTCAGTGCAAGCCAATTGTTCGGCCCTTACCCCAGAGACATGAAAGTGAAAGTCACTCAGTCATGTCTGACTCTTTACGACCCCATGGACTATACGGTCCTTGGAATTCTCCAGGCCAAAATACTGGAGTGGGTAGCCTTTCCCTTCTTTGGGGGATCTTCCCAACCCAGGGATCGAACCCAGGTCTCCCACCTTGCAGGGAGATTCTTTACCAGCTTAGCCATAAAGGAACCCCAAGAATACTGGAGTGGGCAGCCTATCCCTTCTCCAGCGGATCTTCCCAACCCAGGAATCGAACCGGGGTCTTCTGCATTACAAGTGGATTGCAAGCTCATTACCAATGGAGCTATCAGAGAAGCCCAATCAGAGACATGATGGAGCTCAAATCAACTCCACAAAGATGTCCTCAGCCCTAGTGGCCCAAGTAGGGAAGAGGGAATCCCAGGATTAGACCATCGGGATTTGTTAAATAGAGCATCCCCAAACTCATCATGAATGACATAGCAAGCAACTATCAAGTGTCACTCAATAGCTTTACCCAATAGCTGACGATTACTAAATATGACCCCATATCAGCAGGCTTCTCAGGTGGCTCAGTGGGTACAGAATCTGCCTGCAGTGCGGGAGAGGCAGGAGTCAGAGGTTTGCTCACTGGGCTGGGGAGATCCCCTGGAGGAGAGAATGGCAACCCACTCCAGTATTATTGCCTGGAGAATCCCTTGGACAGAGGAATCTGGTGGGGTACAGTCCATAGGGTCACAAAGAGTCAGACGTGACTGAAGTGACTGGGCGTGCATGCACGCACCCATTGTCACCAGCAGGGCTAAAGCACCATCAGACTGGCCCAGAGAACCTTGACTGATCATATATGTCTGTTCCATACCATGTGTGCATGTTAAGTTGCTTCAGTCATGTCCAACTCTGTGTGACCCCATGGACTGTAGCCCACCAGACTCCTCTAAGGGATTCTCCAGGCAAGAATACTGGAGTGGGGTGCCAAGCCCTCCTCCAGGGGATCTTCCCAACCCAGGGATCTAACCTGCATCACTTTACATCTCCTGCATTGGCAGGTGGGTTATTTACCACTAGTGCCGCCTGGGAAGCCCTCATCTTCAATTTAATCTTACCGTCTATGATGGTTAATTTTGTGTGTCAATTTGACCAGGGTTCGAGATACCTAGATATTTGGCTAGACATTATTTCAGACATGTCTATGAGAGTGTTTCCAGATGAGATTAGCATTTGAATTGGTGGACTAAGTAAAGCAGAAGGTTCTCCACAGCTAATCTACTGAGGGTCTGACTAGAACCAAATTCACCCTCTACCTAGCTACCTGAGCTTTGATCCCCTCCTGCACTTGAACTGAGACAAACACTATAAGCATCTCTGGTTCTCAGGCCTCTGAGCTCACATTGAAACTGTACCAACAGATTTCCTGGGCCTTCAACTTGCAGGTGGCATAGCAGGGGAATTTTCTGCTTGCATAACCACATGGGCCAATTCCTGATAACAAATCTGTATGTGTGTGTGTGTGTGTGTGTGTGTGTGTGTGTGTGTGTGTATTCTGTTGGTTTTATTTCTCTGGAGAACCCTGACACTCTCCATCCCCTCTCACGGTGATATTGACCTACTGCAGCCTGTAAAATATTTTTATTCTTTGAACAAGGGTACTTTTATCTTCTATAAAGGTTTAAAATTAGATCTCTTAACAATGGTTAACTAGCTATTACTATTACGAAAAGAAATAACACTTGGATGGCAACCACCTCTAGGGACACTATCATATGAATTCCAGTTACATTTATGGCAAAACCCACCAAAATCTTCTTCTATCCTCCTTTTGAGTTCAGAGTGTGGTATATGCTAGTTAATCAGTTTTAGAAGGCTGCATACATTGGCAATGTTCAAAGAACTAGAGAAAAATAAAATACTCTCAAGTTTCATCATTGGACAGTTGATACTCCATGGGCTTGAATAGCCAGGTCTTCTATTTCAAAAGAGTTCATACCTTTAGATTTTTATGTGATTAACCAATTTTAAAATGTAATCAACTAAGTTTGATGTTTTCAGTCACCAAGTAGATGATTTGATCACCATGAAGAAATAAGCCACGACTGAGTGGCATATTGTGCCCATTGACAAACGTCTGCTATACCTGATTTGGGGTCCTGCTGTTTCTGGATGTGTGCTGTGCTTAGTCACACAGTCGTGTCCTACTCTTTGCAACCCCATGGACTGTAGCCCACCAGGCTCCTCTGTCCATGGAAATTCTCCAGGCAAGACTCCTGGAGTGGGTTGCCAGGCCCTCCTCCAGGGGATCTTCCCAACACAGGAATCGAACCCAGGTCTCCTGCACTGCAGGTGGATTCTTTACCATCTGAGCCACCAGGGAAGCCCATTTCTGGGTAAATGATGGTAGCTTTATTTTCTGTTTTCTTTCTCTCTCTCTCTTTTTTTTTTTTTTTGGATTCCAAATTTCTTTTAACTGACATCAAAGGGTCATGGGGAGATAGTAGAAGAGAGAGAAAGGAAGAAATAAAAAGAGCAGTGTAACCCTGGGCAAGTTCCTTCTTCTCCTGTAAAAGTGCTGAGTTCTGAGATGCCATAAAAGGGCATGATTCAAAGTGTGAGGGTCCAGTGGCAGTAGATTGAGAGGGAGGATCAGGGAGAACACTGAAGTCTTTGCAGGCTAGACCAGGGCTGCCTGGCCTAACACCCCTCCCCGAGAAACCCTCTTTGGAGTGAAAGTTGCTTCTGTAAAGGTTCTTCTTCTACTGGCTGACCATGAACAGTCACTGACCTGCTGAAAGGAAAGTCTTCAGGTCACTCTAATCTATGTTCTACACAACAATCAATAACACAAGGAGAGTCACACCCTCACCCAGAAATGTGTAACTCAATCAACACTGTGAAGGTGGGAGCAGAATTTGCCCCTGCAAGCCTGCTGTGAACAGCAGAAAGTGTGGGTGATTTCATTATCTGAGATTGCTTTGTCATATTTCTGCTGAACCGAAGGATAACTGAAATGAACATTAATAATTCAGGACCATGGCCAGGGTTGCAGAACTTCTGGGCCCTGCCCTTCCCAGCTTTGGGTTCCTCCTGGGTTTGGCTCTAGAAACAGCCTGGACCCTATGGCCATGAGGAGCCCCAGAGTCCAGGTCTATGCCATTTCTCAAGGTTAGTCAAATCTGAGGGCTTTCCTGGTCCTCAAAGGAGGAGTCCTTATGAAAGAGAGATGAGTTGATCCCCAGTCTCAGCCTGTGGTCAGTTCTCCTGAACAGTGGAGGTCTCCCCCAGGTCAGAGTTTTCTTCTTTCCTCTGATGCTGTTTCCTTCAAAGGTGGCCATGGTTTTGTGTTTTCTGGTTTTTTTGTTTGTTTGTTTGCTTGCTTTTTTGACCGAAGGGACATGTTGGCGTAAACCTTGAATGGAACTTTCCTTCCTAGGTGACCTCTCTCTCCATGTCACTGTTCTCCTCCTCCCTCACCTTCTCCTGTTTCTTCTCTCTTTCTTCCCCTCCCTCTGCCCTTTTTCTTCTCTTTCACTCCATTTATTTTCCCTCTTGCTTTAACAGAATTCTAGCATGACAAAGCCAAAATGCTCCCAGAGGAGTCAGGTCCGGAGGTAACAAACTCAGATGTCCTTGGGGGCCAGCAGTTCACATAAGCGTGTAAAACAAGCATTAAGTACTGGGGCAAGACTCTCCTGTGGACAGGTGGGCAGTGTGTGTGCCCTGCCTAGAGACATGCAAGTTTCATATTTTTTGAAATCCAGTGCTGGCCAAAAAAAACACATTCGGGACCTGAAGGGGTAATCCAGTCTAGGCTGGCTCACTTCTATGCAGAGGATGAAACTAAGGATCAGAGAAAGGGAAGCGATTAGCCCAGGGTCACATGGGAGAAAGGGACTCAGCTTCCACAGTAGTACCCTTTCCAGAATATCTGAATTTTCTCCTCTGCACTCTTCTGTGCATTCACTCATGAGTTTATTTCCTCATTTAGCACTGACTTACCCCCAGGCCCAGGCACCAAGGATGCAGATGGATCAGCCGTACTCTGCCCTCCCAGGACCCTCAGGTGGCAGTAATCAGTGTGACGAGGGCTGGGGGAAAATCATAGGCCATTTGCCTAGGACTCCTACAGGCACCAAAGGGACTGTCAGGCATCAATTTAGGGAACCCTTCCCTCTGACTTTGGACTGTCATCTGGAAACCCTAGGTTCGTACATACTGGCTCTTGAGTAACCCATTGAAGCAGATGAAACCATCAGCATGTCCACCCATTAACTTACCTTGAGTTAGCCTGAGAATGGCCTTGGCATTCTGGGTCACCAGACTGCTCCATTTCTCCCCCTCCAAGAGCGGGACTGGATGAGTGTGCTTGGGCTACCCACTGCCCCTTTGGGCCTGGGGCTCTGACATTAACAGGCTTGGTACTGGAATGAAAATCATGATGTGGCCTCAGCAGGGCAGGAACAAACCCAAGTCCAGACCAGAAGGTTCACAGGCCAGGCCTTTATTTCTCAGGAGTCTGTAAGCTTCCAAGGAATGCGTTTGTCATGTGTGGGCCACAGGTACTTAGAAAACACATCATCTTACTTACTCACCGGGACATCCACTCAACAAACATTAGCCAACTGCCTCCTGTATTCCAACAAAGAAATGGGTAGGACACAGACTCAGCCTCAAGACCCACTGTCCTGCCGGGAGATGGAGCCACCACCACTTGCTCTGGAAGGCCAGGATGAGAAGCCTGGGACTTGTACAGCCTGGAGATTTTCTTTTGTGCTTCCTGCCTTCTTCTCCTCAGAGTCTCCCCTGACCTTCAGCTTCGTTCTCCAATTTTGCTTTCTTACTCCATTTCAGAGTCTCAGAAAGTCTCTTGCATGCTCAGTTGCCAAGTTGTGTCTGACCCTTCGCAGGATCCCATGGACCACAGCCCTCCAGGCTTCTCTGTCCATGGAATTTCCCGGGCAAGAATACTGGGGTGGGTTAGTCCAGCTCAGATTCCCATCCCTTGAGCTTTCACCACCATCCCTCAGGGAACAGTGGCCTACATTTAGTCCTATCCAGCATATAAGGAAACCAAGGTCCAGAAAGGAGAGTTGATCCACTCAAGTCACGGGAGTGAAGGGCAAAGCTGGCATGATGTCCTGGTTTCCCCTGAATTGCGGGAGGAGGATAGTGAGGTGTTTTGGAATCAGGCAGTTAGCCTGGGACACAGGAACAGCCTCACCTCTGTGAACAACCTATAACTTTGAGACAAGGATCACCTCTAGATGTGGGACCTGTACTCTATTGTCAGAGCCTAGGGCCCAGGCAAGCATCAAAGGGGAGAATTTGTTAAAGCCATAATAACCTCTAACACTTGCTGAGTACCTACTCCTTAGTTTCCTCTGAGTACTCTAAGAGATTTACATTTAATCTTTATAGTGACCATATGGAGATAGGTATGATTTTAATTCTATTTTGCAATGAGGAAACTGAGACACAGAGAGCTCATCTCACTCAGCTAACCATGGGAGAAGCATAACTGAAGCTCCTAAGAATATGCTCTTAACTGCTCTTGGCACATGCTTTGGCCAGAGCATGCCTCCCATTTTAAAGAAGGAGAGGGATTAACTGATTGTTTAAAGAGCATGGGAGGTCATGGATTAGTATTTGCCAAGCAGATGGGTGGGAAATCATTTAAAACCATTGTCAGCATGAAAACACAAGAAGGCAAATCATGCCATGCCCACTGGGATAGGATGGCTAGAACTTGAGAGGTTTTCTTTAGAAGGAAAAACTAAGATTCCATGGTTCCTTGCAACTGAGTGAAGTGTTAGTCTTTTGACAAATCAGAAATAAGCTCCAGAAACTTCCCACAATCTCTCCCCGCTAATAACCCTTGGATTGCCCATCCTGCCCACCACCAAGTCTCACCATCAGAGATGTGCTTCTTTGGCTTTACTGTGATGGAGCCCATGGACATGTGTCCTCCCTGGAATACATAGGCCACTAAGCCTTTGTCAGTCATGCAAGTTCTCTATTGATGAACAAATAATCACAAATTCAGTGGCTTAAAAGCACACACATTTATCATCTCACAGTTTCTGTGGGTCAGAAATCTAGACACAACTTAGCTGAATCCTCTACATCTGATGTCACACGCGACTATAACCTACGTATCAGCCAGGGTTGAGGTCTCATCTGAAAGCTCATCTGGGAAGGATCTAAACTCACACCTTTGCTGGGGGCAGGATTCAGTCTTTGTGGTTTCCTGTTTCCTGTTGGCTGTTACCCAGAGGCTGGCCTCAGTTCTTGCCACAAGGGCCTCTCCATCCTGACTTTTGGCTTCACCAGGAGCATGCAAGCTGAGAAAGCAATAGACAGGGGCTGCTAGCAAGATGTACAGTAATCATTCCTAGCCTAATCACAGAAGTGGCATTCCCTTAATATTGAACTATTCTACTGGTTGAAAGGGGACAGGTTTACACAGGCTGTGAGTACCGGGAGGCAAAAATACCTGAGACCATCTTATGAGCTACCTACAACATAAGTTTTAAAGCTGAATTCATTTATCTATTATTTAGCTCTTTACAGCAAAATAGTTAGGTGATAGCAAGTGAGTTCTGACGAAAGGAAGGAGGAGGGACAATTTTGGAAACTGGGTTCTGTCCAGGTTGAGCCTGGTGTGCAAGCTGTGAATTGCCAATAAACCAAATGTGGGTTTCCCAGAAATTTGCATCCCTATTTGTAGACAGGTGGAGGCAAGGAGAACTAGGCCAGTCCATGTGGTTTTCCTCCATTTGTCCCTCTGCCATGGCTTTGGCACTGAGTCACAGCCTGAACCTCCCACAGTGCTCAGACTGGCACTAAGCCTGCATTGTCCCAGTCACCAGAACATCCATCCTCCCCTCTATAGCCTAAAGGACATCCAGCTCTAGCTTCCTGTGCATATTGCCTCCAGAGCCTGTGCCACAAATACTGAGCTGTTCCCTGGTCTACTGCTAAAATCCCAGGCCCAGCACTTGGGGTTAGCCTTGTTGCTTACATTTTGGACATTGTGGCTCCCCATGTTTTTAAAGCCATAGCATTCTCCCTGGAGAAGTTATATAAAGGAACACTTACTTTATTAAAAGCCCTCTGACAGAGACACATCATTATTCAAGACTGGCTTAACAAAGGCTTAATAAAGACAACAATGAGAAGATATTAACTCATTTGGCTCATGTTTGAGAACCTGACAGATCTGAGAGGTAGGGTTTTTTTTTCTTTTTTTTTTTTGTAACATCAGTGATGGATCAAATCTGTTTGCATTGGAAATTGGCTAATGTGCTGATGCCCCAGAAATCTTGTGCTAAAGCCAAGAAGACATTAAACCTGTCTAAATGCATGAGCCACCTCCCCACCCTCAAAGCTCACCACCACCCAAGCCAGACCCTTCAGAAGCTGAGACGTGTGGCACACGAAGCCAGGAGTCTGTTTCATTTCCCTTACATAGCAACTTACCATTCTCGTCCATTTATTTTAAGCAAATTATTCAGCCAAGTTGACAAGCATGAAAAAAACATGACCTACCCTGGGCTTTTCAAAAGAGATTTCCTCCTAAATATGATTCATTGTGCTCTGATCTCTCGCTGTATTTTTATCAAATGTTCCATGCCAGCTCTTAAAAGGACACTGTCAACTCCACTGGTTATGGCTGCTTTCTTTGACTCTATTGTCAGATGAATCTCATATCAACCTTCAATAGACAATTCTACCTTCCAGAAGCTCTGGGAGATGCCCAAAGTAACCTCTGGGAGTCTGGAGATAGTCAGTCACAAACATGAAGCAAATAATGATGATATGCCAGTCCCCATTCTAAGTACGATGGTACCAACTATTAAAAGGGGACATATCATCCCTGACCTTGTGGAGGTTATATTCTAGGAGAGGAGATAGACTATAAACAAATAAAAGATTTTATGAATCAAATGATGTTTGACATTGGTAAGTGCTATGAAGGAAATAGAACAGGTGATGTAACATGGAGTGATGGGGTAGAGTGGATTGGGAATGCAGAAATTCTTCCCTGGGAAGCACCATTTGTGTGGAGTTCTGAGTAAAGAGAAGTGAGCCAAACAAGGTTATAAGTAAAGAGTACTCCATGGTGGCTCTCCAGCTCCTCTATTGTAGATGCCACCAATCAAGCTAAGTCAAGTAACTAACATTATAGACTGTGTGACAAAAGGCCAGGTCTTCCCCTGGCCAGAAAAAAGTGGGAGCATCTACAAGGGAGGCTCCTGGGATTGGGCTGTCATCTCTGCAGGAAGCATCAAGTGTATTGGAACACTCTGCCTTGTGTTGGAGAACACTCCATCTCCAGAATCTAGCTCAGAGTCTGGCTAAGCAGGTTTTCAATATGGGTAGTGGAAAAAGAAAATGAATGGTAAATGGGAGTAAGAGGACTTAGAAGAATACAGATAACTAACTAAAAGTTCCTATATTAATCATCCCTAGTATGTAAGGTCATGTCACACCTTACTTCTTGATAACAATTATTAACTTCCATTCATTAAGCACTTATTAGGTTCAGTGCATTCACTGAGCATTATTGTAGGCAATTTATATGGTGTTGCTTCTTTTAATTCTCCCAAAACTCTTTAAGAGAGGTATTATTTTCTTGCTACACACAAAGATATTGAATCACAATGATCCACAACACTAATCCATCTTATTTGTAAGTGGATGTGGGAAGTGATGGAAGATAAAATATGGGACATTTCAGACAATCCCATATCCCACTTCAACTTGATATCATTGTACTGGAGAAGTCTTAGGAGAATTTGCTTATAATGTCTTATGATATTCTTAGCCCTGAGTTGATGAGTCTATGACTTCCTGTTTTCCTTGCACTTCATTATTTATCCATTCATTCAGATATATTTATTGAACACCTACTATGTGCCAGGCACAGTACAAGGAAATATATCAGTAAACAAAGCGGATTCTAAAACTGCTGATCTACCCCCAAGAGATGATTCTTGGCATGTGGAACAATAGGAACATAGAGATGAGCAAAACAATAGCTCGTGACTGTTTTCTTCTCAGCCCCCACATCCATGGCCTAGGTGTTTCTAAAACATATGCACACTCGTTCAGCCAGCATATCCTAACAGGGAGACCAGTAGGGAAGAAATAATAGTGAAAAGCACTGCTGCTGCTGCTGCAGCTAAGTCACTTCAGTCGTATCTGACTCTATGTGACCCCATAGATGGCAGCCCACCATGTTCCCCTGTCCCTGGGATTCTCCAGGCAAGAACACTGGAGTGGGTTGCCATTTCCTTCTCCAATGCATGAAAGTGAAAAGTGAAAGTGAAGTCGCTCAGTCATGTCCGACACTTAGCGACCCCATGGACTGCAGCCCACCAGGCTTCTCCATCCATGGGATTTTCCAGACAAGAGTACTGGAGTGGGGTGCCATTGCCTTCTCTGGAAAAGCTCTGAACACAAACTTAATAAGACAGAAAGCAAAGTGTTCAGCCAGTACCAAGGAGAGTCTGTTTGACAACAGAGGGTAAGAAGCAGCGGTGGCCAATCTCCTGTGTGACTTCTTCCTCTATATGGCAGAGGAAGGAGAGTATATCTATTTGACAAATATCAGCTCTCTTGGAAAGAGAGATGGAGGACACTGAGGTTTCTCTGCGGGCATTTCTCAAGTTCTTGGGTAAGCTGTTCTTCATAGAAATCAGGTACAATCTTTTGCTTTGTGCTGTGCAGTCCACGAGGTTGCAAAGAGTCAGACACAACTTAGTGACTGAACAACCACAATAAAAAGGCATGGAATGTATGCTCATTGCACTAGGTGTGTGCCTATTCACGGACAGAGAGGTGTGTCCTCTCACCTGTCTCTACGAAAGGAAAACACTGCTGTTTGCCCATTTCTCCCATCAGTTTTCCTGCTGTCTCTTCTCTGGCCTTTACACCTCAAACAATTCAACCATCCTGTGCCTACCTCACTCCTGCACTTTGGAGAACTTAATCCTTATAACCTGCCATCACTACTTGTTAGCCGAGTGATCTTACATGAGTTACCAAATTTTTCTGGGCATAATATCCCTGTCTATAAAATAGGCATTAAAAATATTTACCCCATTCAAGTTCCTATGACTATGTGTCTATCGCTTTACACAGTCCCTGGCCCACTGGAAATGTGAAATTGATGGATCTCAATCCTGGGTGCTCATTGGAATCACCTAGAGAGCTTTTAAAAATATTGATGTCCAGTCTCCGGCTCAGACTCATGAAACTGGAACCTCTGGGGGTGGAAACTTGGGCATCAGTACATTTTAAGGCTCCCTAGGAGATTCTAATTTGCAGCTGGAAAGACAGCCACTTCACTAGATAAATGGTAGCTATTACGGTCATTGCCATTGCTGTTTATAATCCACATTGTCCAGACGCAAAGCCAAAGGTATGAGACCTCTAAGTAAAAAGGACTTGCTTGTATTGGAAAACAGTGGAACGCTTCTGATTCTCAGACAAACCACTATCATCTTTCAGAGGAAACTAAATGAACCTCAGAAGGGCATAGCCCATGGCACAGGATCTTAGGTAAAAAGCACCTAATCAACAACTTCAGGGATAATTGGCAAATAGGCTCTTCATAAGAGGGAAGTAATCTGAATTAAGCACCATGAGTTAGCGGGGAAGGAAGCCTACAGCTCTGGGCTCTACACATAAGCCATATCTGCATAAGTGAGTCAGTCCCAGGGACTCGGGCTCCTTCCTCATGTGACCCTGCAGCAAGGCTTCACATCCAACATCACAGATAACAGCATTCAGAGAGGGGAGCTTGTTTCATGAATTTGAAATCCAAGGCTATAGGTGTTGAATCTGGACTTACAGAAGTGCAAACCCTGGCATCCACACAAACCCATGCAGGTAAATGTGAGAGTGAATCCCAGAAAACAAAACAGGCTCATGTTCCATTTGTGATCTGATTGGAACACACTGCCCATTTTGTAACATCACTGCCTCATGGTGGGATTTATGACATCACTGCCTTCAAAAGCAATTTAAAAAAAAAAAAGGAAGGGAATTTAAAAAAGGAACAATCTTCTTTCCCCATGTCTCTCTACCTATGAATTGGAGTCAGAGCTCTCATTATTTCATTAGCTGGTCTCATTCTCTCGATGGTGACCGGGTTCATGAGCATTTGATTTAAGCTACAATTAAAGTTCCAATCACAGAAATAGATTTTCAGGAGATAATTGGGTGCATCATGCCAGCTTGTTGGCCTGTTAGCTGGCTCTAGCTGTTGGCCAGTAAATTAAAAGCAAGTGCAAGTAAATAGTTCATCCAAAGACATATGAAAGAGAAGTAAGTCATGTTCCCATTGATCAAGGACTCGCCCTCTGCCCCCATAAGGATTCTTGCCTTTACTCACAGATCTATCACTCTGGTCTAAATGACGTACTAATAACAAGCATTTTCATTGCTCAGCACAGATTATCATGGAGACCTCTTCAGAGGGTGGTTTTCTATCTTGCTTATCCTTTCTACACCCTGCTTCTTTCTTTCTCCTTGCAGTAAAGCCCCCCCAAGTGAGTTACAAGGTCTTTATGTTTTCATCTTTGTCCCCACTCTTCTATTGTATAAGCCCATACCAGTAGCTTGAGCTACAGAAAGATTTTTCACTACTTTTTTTTTCTTGGAGGGATGGGCAACCAATCAAAATACAGAATAGTTTGCCTCTGCAGGTTATCTATCCCTTAACTGGAAGAGAGAGGATGGGTGTTACCTTGGGCAGTCCAGGAATTTCGGTCATTGGATGCGGTAATTATAATATATCAGAGGAGGATGACTGATCTTTACCATTCTTCCAGAAAATTGCACCCTTTTGAGAAAACCCCCTTTCCCCTCTCAGCCTTTATAGATTGGGAGCTATGGAAGATCGTATTACCATTTGCAAATGCTCACTCACCTCTCTCTCCATGGGAAAAGTATACATCCTAGCCTCTATGATACTGTTTTAGCCATGTGAATATCTTTGGCCAGGAGAATATAAGTGGTCGTGGCATACCACGTCTGAGTAGAAGCTTCAGATTGACTGTATGGGTCAGCTCGGGTCCCTCCTCTTCTGCACCCGGGGGCTGTTCCTCAGCCGGAATGAGAAGGCGCATTGTAGGCAGCCCAGCAGGGCCAAGCAGGACCACGAATGTGCCAGCCACTCCATGGCCACTAACATTTCATATGAGAGGGAAATACCTACAGTGAGATACGGTGCATCTTCTCCTGGGGTCTAGGAGAGAAACAGGCAGTGTTCCCCACGGGGCAAGTAGCTGGAACTGGTGAGATGGAGTTGCTGCCCCCCTTTCTTGCCACAACAAAGTTAAAAAATAAGGCCCAGATGCATAGGAAAACCAGACCAAGCCACAGAGAAGCCAGGCCTTGTGGCATCACCTGAGCTCAGACCAGACCCTGTGGAAAGCTGGTCCTCCTCTGGACATTTGCTCAGGAAGCCAGCTTTCCTTCAGCTCAGGTCTGTTTGCATCTGTTGTCATGGGCAATTAAAAGGCTTCTCACTGAAACAGATTCCAAATCTGAGGTTCTCACCCTCTCAGACCTTCCCTGCTGTTATCACACATGACAAAGGAGCCAAAGTGCCCTTGCTCAGAGAAGCTTCTGAGGACCTGGAAACTCACAAATGCTTAGGATCTCCCTGCCTTGGAGTCATCTTCCAACCCAGGATGGATTCCAGAAAGCTGAGCTGGAGAAAAGACTTTTACAAAAGTCCAAGGGAGAACTGATATTTCACCTGCAACTTTAGAGGGGCAAACTGAAGCCTCTTCTGCTGGCATTATCAATCATCATAGCAACGAAGATCAGCCTGTAAGAGACATGGCTAGTCCTATGCTAGGTTTTTATTTCTAGAAGCATCAATGACAATTTGATTTCGATGATTAATTTCTTCACCAATAGCCATTTCTTCCTGACTTAAGTCAGAAAGCGAATAATACAAACTGACTAAAATATCATTGCAGAATCAATAAAACATCCTCAACAGATAATTATAGCATTAATGCACTTATTCTCCGGTAGGAGCATCAATCATAGTTAATGGGGATAAGTTGAAATGATTTTAATTAAAGGCATTTGGGTTCTGTTGCCCTGAGTCATAGAATGCTAAAGCATAAGGGCCCCAAGAGCTAAGAGGCCAGGGTTTACTGGAACCCCAGGGATTTTTACAAGTGCTTCTTGGACCAATATAGGAAGCAGAGAAGGGAAAGAGAGTGGAATGTCAGAAGCTCTGGGATTTCCAGTCTCATTTCAAAGAGAACATCTTTGAATTTGAATTTATTATAAAAAATGGCTTAGGTTGCAATAGGATAAGAACAGGGAAAAGAAGGGAATAAATAAAAGGACTGAGAAGGAAGAGGATGAGTTTAAAAACCACTAAAAAATAAAAAATAATAAAAAAATAAAAACCACTGATCTAAACCAACCACTTCATTTTTCCAGTGGGGAAACTGAGGCTCAGAAAGTGGAAGAGGTTTGTCCAATGTCACACAGATGCTTTGCAACAGAGCCTGTGCTGAGATCCAGATGTTCCAGCTCCCAAACTAATATGTTTCCCATTGTATCTGCTTTGTGCGTTTTAGGTTTTAAGAACAAGGGATTTATTTCATGGTTTCAAGGAGAGTGGAGGGTAGTCTGCTCCAAAACACTTTGGGGTAGGACTCCTGCCCTTGGTCCCTACTTCCAAGCAGCTCCTCAGCCAGGCCTTGTCCTTGACCCAGGATTCCAGCAAAAGTGTTCTAGTCAAGATCTTTCCAATGTGATCCAGAGTCCATGACCAACGATTATTGGTAGGGAAAGCTCCAGCCTGAATTGGTGACTGATTTTGCCATTAGCCACCTTTAATTCAGTGGCACACCATTTACCATACATGAAACACTATGCTGGGCACCCAAAAGTTACAGGAAAGTATAAGACAGTAGCCATGAACTTCATGGTCTGGAAAAGAAGGTAAAAATCAATATACCAATCATTACAATACACACCTCAACTGACGTCTCTAACCTGTTAGACCAGCCTCTATGAGGCAAGAGTGATGTCCATCATTCCCAGTACATCTCCAGTGCTTTACATGAAACTGGTAGATGCTCAGTAATTAGTGTTGGATACTTTAAAATAGCAACAATAACGTTAAACCATACACCAGACGTTATTGGAAATCTTCTCATACAAAAGTGCTCAATTCTTACCACAACCTATAAACTGATTATATTATTAATCTCATTTTCTAGCTAGGGTACAGAAGAGTAAAGAATATTGCTCAAGGTCATGCAACAAATAGAATTAGCATTTGATTCTAAAAGTGAAAGTGAAAGTCACTTAGTTGTGTCCGACTCTTGGCGACCCCATGGACTACACAGTCCATAGAATTCTCTAGGCCAGAATACTGAAGTGGGTAGCCTTTCCCTTCCCCGGGGGATCTTCCCAACCCAGGGATCGAACCCAGGCCTCCTGCACTGCAGGCAGATTCATTGCCAGCTGAGCCACTTCCAAAGCCTCCATCCTCAACCATAGTTTTGCTGTTGTTGTCTAGTCACTGAGTCATCTCCAGCTTTTTGCAACCCCATGGACTGTGGTCTGTCGGGCTCCTCTGTCCATGGGATTTCCCAGGCAGGAATACTGGAGTGGCTTGCCATTCCCTTCTCCAGGGGATCTTCCCACCCCAGAGATCGAACCCAGGTCTCCTGCCTTGGCAGGATTCCTAACTGCTGAGCCACCAGGGAAGCCCAACCATATTCTTAATACTCTAAAAGGTCACGAGAGCTCAGAAAAGGAAGTAATCACTTCTAGAAAGAGATTAAGGAGCACTTCATAAAAGAGGTGGAACCTAATCTTAGTCTTAACAAATTGATAGAATCTGCACTTACAGAGATGAAGAGGGGCATTCCAAGGAAAGGGGACAGAGTGAGCATGGCATGGCAAGGGGAGGCCACAGGCACATGTGAAAAGCAGGTTCATCTTGACTGGAGAATGTTCTGTATGAAAGAAGCATAAGCAAATAGGCTAGAGAAAAGGAGCAGGGCCACGTACATGCAGAAAATTACGAGCCATTGAACATGACATGATTAGAGCTCAGTTTTAGACAGACTTTCTATCAGGAGGTGAGGGTCAAATGGCAAAGAAAGACAAAAATTTAAAGACCAAATCTAGGCCTCCTTGAAAAACCAACCAGAGTTGGCTGCAGTACCCAGCTCCTGGACATCATACCATGGCTGATGCCATTATTCAAGCCAGTAGCCTGACCAATTTATCTCCTATTGACCCAGCATGATACTCTTGGCTAAAGAGTGACCTTAAATTCAGCTGTAAGAACAATGTAGCAGGTGGCAAGATTTCCATCATCATGCAGAAAACGGCTTCTATCTACTGCAGCAGTAAATCCAGGTGTTGTTTCTATTGACAATATCTCTGGCCCCAAAGGATCCACACTTTTCAGGTCCAAATATAAACATGCACTCAGATACCTGGATCCTTCAGAAATTTCTTCAATTGAAAACCTATGAGCTCTGTAAATTCCTAGAATCTTATTGGAGAAAGAACACAGCAAAGATTTTAGCAAATATGTTAAAGCTATACATACATCCTGTTAAAACAAAAACAAAAACTTCAACTCTGTGCCAAAGTATCATTGGATATCAATTTTGAAATAATTGAGGGCTATGGGCTTCTCTGGTGGCTCAGCTGGTAAAGAACCCATCTGCCAATGCAGGAGACGCAAGAGATGCAGGTTCGATCCCTAGGTCGGGAAGATCCCTTGGAGAAGGAAATCGCAACCCAATCCAGTATTCTTGCCTGGAAAACTCCATGGACAGGGGAGCCTGGCGGGCTACAGCCCATGGGGTCGCAAAGAGTCAGACATGACTGAGTGCTCACGCATACACACACACAAAATCCGTGACTGTATATAGCAGTCCTCACATCACACTGACTACATTGCCATTGACTTAAGATTATACCCAAGGATGCCAAGGCCCTGCAGTGTTGCAATTGATTCTAACTAGTGCGGTACTGGGGAAGTGTTTAGGAATAAGCAAATGGGGATGGGATGAAGGCTTCCTTGTGATAACTGACTATTGAGTTAATGGGAGAAAATCATCATGAAGTTAAGGGTTATAAACTTAGTTGACTGCTCTCTGTGAAGCCTTGGGGTCTGCAATATCCTTCTGTTGATTGATCGGGTTGAGGGCCTCGCTTCTTCTCCTTCCTTGTATCTGTAACCTTTGCAATGTGAGTTTGCATTAAGAGGTGAGGTCTGTTTTTTCACCCCTCAAATCTGGCCTGGCCTTCTGACCAAGGCTGGGTCTAGGATATGGCAAACAAGGGGTCTAGGGCTCAAAATTTAAGGAGGCTTTCACTCTCAGGGTCATGTGTGTGTAATGTCAACACCCGAGAGTGAGTGCCACCTTAAAATGTGTGCCCTAGGTACCTTGCTCCCCTCACCCTGGTCCAGGTTAAGCTGGAGACTAGCTTTGGCCAACAGAATGTGGCAGAAATGACATCATGCCAGTTCTGAGCCTTAGCCTCCCCCACTTGGAAACTGCCATTGCCACAACAATAAGCCTGGGCTAGCCTGCTAGAGGACAAGAGGCCATGTGAAAGAGAGACATGCTGCCCCAAATAAAGTCATCCTGAACCATCCAGCTGAGATCAGTCCAGCCAGTCCAGCTCAGCAGAACTGCTAATGGACCTACAGACTCGTGAGAAACAATAAATGGTCCTTGTTTTAAGATATTTTGGAATGGTTTGCTATTCAGTGGTAATTAACATACATTCTTACCTTTCTTTTCACTGCACTATAGGTGTTTTCTTCTCCTAAGGAGCCTGTTCAAACCTGATACATAAATGACTCTATTTGGTATGGACAGGTTAAGAAAAAGAGTGGAGTTTCCAGGATGTAAAGTGAAGAGAGTTACTCCGGTTCTAACTCTGCCATAAATCTTGTACAACTCTCCTTCCACCTCTGGGACTTGAGACCTCCTCTTCTTAGAAATGAGTGGTTTGCTCCAGAGCATCGTCTTCTGGGTTTCTTTACTCATGACAGTTCTAGCTTCTTGGGGATGGCTGCTCAGGATGCAGAGCTGAAGAGTTCTGAGGCTCAAAAGGAAAGAAAGCTATTATCGATTAGTGATGTCTGTCATGATCAAAGAATAGGAGGACTAGGGAGGTGAGACAGAGGAGCACCGCCCTGGCCCCACGGTTGCCATGACTACACTGGATCTTTCAGCACTGAGTATCTCATGCTCCCTGCCAGCCCAGTCCAACTCTGAATAACTCTTACTACCATGGACAGCACTTCCTTTATTTCCTGCCCTCTGCTCTGCCTCTCAGCCCAAACCTAGCAATTCCTTTAAGCTGTGAACACACAGAGACAGACCTAGGACAGGGACCTGTGGGCACTGTTCTGGGAAGAAAGACAATGCCCAGGTACAGGACAGTTTTTCTCCCAGTGTTATTCACTCCACCCAGCAGGCCTGGGTGAGTTGTCTTTAGGCCGGAAGGTTTAGTGCCGAGCCAAAAAAAAAAACTCATTATTGTACATTCAAAAGTGGGGGGCTCATTTTTACTATTGTTACAGAAATTTAATCTGAAGAATGCCTCTTCTCTGTAAAGCACAGAACATTCTCATTAACAAAGTCACAGGAAGGACCCACAAGTTGTGGACCCTCTCCAGAGCTGGCATCCTCACACCAGTGTGGACCATCTGCCTTGCTGCCCCCACCTTCATCGTCTGCTTAACTGAATCATGAATCTCCACTTGTGTAAGACTTGAGGCTGTAGGTCTTCTATTCTGGCTGCCCTCATTCAGCAAAGGAGGGTAAAAATAGTTCTTTGCATATGGAAATCACTTCACAGCTTACAAATTGCTTTCACAACCTTAATTTCATTTGATCCTCAAAACAGCCCTGTGATGAGAAAACTGAGGTCCAGACGGGTTACATGACAAGCCTAAGGGCAAGTGGAAATAGGAAAAGCAAGGACTAGGACAAGGGTCTTCTTACTAACATCCTGTGCTCTTTGCACAGTACAAAACTGTATCTTCTTACCTACCACCACCCGCCCGGGACAGGTGACCACTGTCAACAGCATGTCACCACCCACTCCAAATCCTTAACAACCAGGAGAGCATACTTGTCAGCTCCTCATATGGGTGCTGACACTTTGGTTCTCCCACCTCCACCACTCGTCAAGCTCCTAAATCGCCCAGACTCACCAGGAGAGTGGGCCTGGCTCAGTTCCTTTCTGCACGGAAAGTCAGTGCAGGAGACTGGAGTGAGCATGTGCTCGTGAGCCAGGCAGACAAGCACAAACCTTGGTTCTGCCACTTCCTAATTGGATGATGTGGGCAAGTCACCTAATTTTTCTCTCAGTGTTCGTTTCTTTAAAATGGGGAGAATTGTGGTAATACCCACATCATAAGTTTTCCATAAGGAATAAACAAAACAATATCTTCATGAATAAAATAACAAACCTAAAGGGGTTTAACACAGTGCTTGAAACATAAGGGATCCAACAGATGGTCGTAGTAGTAGGAACTAAATAATAAAAACAACAGCAGTAACAATAACACCTGGAAGATAAGCCAAAGAAGCAGGCGAAAACCTGGTACCTTGGTCTCCGCCCTGGTCTGTGGCTACTCGAAAAAGCTCTTTCCGGTCGGGTGGAATTTGAGCCCACACCCAGCAAACACCCCCATGCACCATCTATCAGCCCTAACAAGGGCTCTACATCAACGCTGGATTTATTGGGTGTGGGAAGCAGAAAATAAACTGGGGGAGGTGGAGTGGGTTGTATAATCAGGTATGTGATTAGTCATGCTAATGACATTTATTATGCTACACATAGAACTAATTTACAATAATTTAATCATCAACAAACAACTGTGCGCGAAGAAGCAGCAAGGTTGTCAGATTTTCAAACAAGGGCTCTTGACTAAGAGTTCCACTGTGACCCTGAACTTGCATAACTCTGGAGGGAAAGATCAGGCCCAAGTCTCAGAGTGTCTATAAGAATGATGACCAACATTTGCATAGCAACTCTAGAGTTTACAAAATACCTACAGGGACAGAATCTCATTTGACTCCTTCCGTAGTAATGCATTTTTGAGCTCACTTAAAGACAGGGTGGGGCTGAGAGGTGAAAAGGGGCATCAGGAAGGGCTCAGATCCAGGACTCCTGATTCCAGACCTCTGTCCTCTTTCTAAACCAGCAGCGCTCACTTAGAGGTGTACATCAGGAGTACCTGCAAGGCCTTAAATAAATAAATAAATACTTGGGCCCTGGTGCACTTATAATTCAGTAACTCTGGGATGAAAGACAGGAATCTGATTCAGAAACGTGCTCCAAGTTGAAAGCCACTAACTTGCAGGATGAAAAGAGGGGAGACCATCTGAGATGCTGGGAGAGCACAGTTGCAGTCTCTTCTGTGTATATTTGAAACTTGACTCCATCGTCTTACCAGCTGTGCTACCTGGGTCAAGTTACTTTATGTCTCTGACCGTTTCCTCATCTGGAAGTGGGGAGAATAATATCTACATCATGAGAAAATGTAATGAATGAGTAACTGAGTGAGAAAATGTAACTGAGAAACTACATAAGAAAATATAACTTAAAACCCTAATAACAGTAAATAAATGTTAGTTCTCCTCCACTCCCTTCATGGTAGATATCTGAAATATGAACTCAAGAATGTGATAGAAATATTTATCTATTGTGTTAGATATTCTGCTAAATAAAAACCTATTGTGATTTTTTAAATTTAATGTTCAAAAAGAAAAAAAGCACCTGCATAAAACAGCCTGCTCCCTAAGAACAGAGCCCTCAGCTTTTCCTGCCAAAAGATCAGCCACAGCACGCCCAGGAGGTTCTCTTAACACCCAATTACTGCAGCAGCTGTCCCTGCCACTCCAACCATCTTTCAGGACACAGACTCTTCCCTGGGCCGGGAGGACAGCTCCAGTCCTGTTTTCCTTTTTGCTATTTCAGAAAAACAAAAGGGTCAAATAAAAGGCATTCTCCTTCTGCTAGGGTGTCCCCGGAAAAAGAAAATCAGTGATTCCCTTGTAGCTGAAATAATTGCGTTAACAATATTTTGAATTTCTGGTGCCCTAGAACTCCAGAAAGGTTCTTTGATGTCTTCTCAACCTACTGAGGTTCCTGCTGGTCCTCTTCCTGGATCGGCCCACCCTGGATGATGACCCAGACACTCTTATAGGTAATGGTTGGGACAGCTGTCAGAAACAGTGATGTGGTGAAGGCCCGAGGCGAGAAGAACTTGGCTGCAATGGATGCTCCAACACAAGCCTGGGGGCATCTCCCCTTTGCAAGCAAAGCAGTCCTGACCTCCTGGCTCAATTCTCTTCCATCTATTTCCTCTTGCAGGGCCGGGTCTTTGGACAGAGGGTGGTGCTCGAGAGAATCGGTTCAAGTACCCCAGGAGTTCATGATTCAGCCGCTGCTGCCCTCTCATCTCAGATCACAGAGAACCTGGTTACCAAATCTTCAGTACTCTCTCTCTCAACTGGTGCTAGAGGGAAAAAAAAAAAAACTGGTTTCAGCCAGCCTCAGGAATGCTTCAGCTGTCAAATTGGGAAACTTAATGAGCTGATGATGGAGAGCAAAATGCCCCATCTTTTTAAAACTAGCCTTAATCCTGGCTGCCTAATTGTAGCTGGCTATTCCACGGCTCTCTCCCACACCAGTTTCACCCTTCCAGTGAGAGAGCCTGACCGGCTGGCCACACAAGCAAGGTGCAGAGAAGGCCAATTAGTGGTCAAATTGGATCCAGAACTTGACTCAGAGAAATCCATGTCATCTGGCTATGGGCCCACAGATGGTGGTCTGTGACCCAGAAGCTTCACACTGAGAGCCGGGAGGCTCAGTCTGGCTTGGCGAAGCACGTTGCACTAAAAAATAATAATATTAAAATAACAAGAAACAATTATACAATTGTATAATTCTAAAGTGTTAAAAAGTATTTGCTTCAGAAGTTCTCACCTGAAAACTTATAGATTTCTGGTTTCTCTTACAAAATCCAAAGAACCACACTAGGCCCAAGGTCTAAACATGTTGCTAACCAGCTAGAATCAGGTAGCAGGTACCCCTGTGAATGGAGTGTGTGAGCCTCAGTTCACTGCAGTCCCCATCACTCCCTACTGCTGCCAACATTGGGGTCCTTGAAAAGACTGTGTTTGTCACGCCTGGTGACGGTTCCCTGACCTAACCTTCAGTTGTTCTCACTTGCACAGTGACGGGGTCAGCGAGAAGGGGCTCTGCAGTCCTTAAAAGGCCCTGTTGTCTGTTATTTTCTCACTCAGTATTGTCTGAGTCTTGTGACCCCATGGACTGTAGCCCACCAGGCTCCTCTGTCCGTGGGATTCTCCAGGCAAGAATACTGGAGTGGGTAGCCGTTCCTTTCTCCAGGGGCTCTTCCCGACTCAGGCATCGAATCCACGTCTCCTGCATGGGCAGTGAATTCTTTACCACAGAGCCACCGAGGAATCCCGAAGAAGCCCTACCAGATCCCGTGGCCCCTCAGAGGGCTGTGTGCAGGACGGCCTCTTGGGCTGGGGTCAGAAGCAATGAAGTAAAGCAGAGCATTCACTCAGGGGTTAGGCAAGGAGGGGGTACTTGGGGAGACACACACGCCTTCCCCTCCAGGGCAGATGGCATCCTTGGAATTTCCCCATCACTGCCCACTGGCTCCCTCGCCCTCCAGGGCAGTCCCAGCCTGGGGACCCTCAGACCGGCTGTTACTCCTTCCCTGTCCACCCTCTCTACCAGCGCCGCCACTCCAATCCCTTCCCACAGTCACATTTAATAAAGGACAAGCAAGAAGAAACGGCAGGGCTCAAAAGCAAAGGGGTCTGGGGATAGGCTGGCGGGGTGCTTGCCTGGAGCTCGTTAGAGCAGGAACACCCTGTCAGGACAAGGTGCGTTCCTGCCCGCCTCTAACCTCACACCCCGTTTGGCCCCGCTCGGCTCTGCCAACCCGCAGAGCATCCTGACGTTTAAACATTACCGAGGCGAGTTTGTACCGAACCGCTCCCTCTTTGTCTGTCCTTGCGCCAACAGCAGCAGAAGGGATACTAATTAGAGGGTGAATTATTAGCTTCCCATGGTGCACTGCAGGGACATTAAAAATGAGGGGGCTTTGCTGCTTGCCTTTTAGATGGTTAGTCTTGGTTTAATATATTCATGTTTCTAGGTGAGCAGCAGGGGACAGTTTTTATGATTATAATTGTTGCATAATTACTGGCCTAAGGTTGCCTATTGTTAAATAAAAATGCTGAGATACTAATGTTTTATTGAACAGTACAAGGAGATAAAATTGTAATATCTTTTCCTGAGCAATCGAGGCTGCTCATTTGCAGCCTACTGACAACCCATAGCCGCCTTATGGAAGAGGTGGACGGGTTCTGCTGGGGCTCGGAGTCAGATGTAAAATACATGCTTGGGGTCAAAGGAGCAGAGGATGAAAAGGGACGCCAAGGACGCGACCTCACGGCCTCTGCATGTTGCCAGGCACAGGGCTAAGACCTGAGTTAATGTACATGCTCTCAACAGGAAGGTCAGCTCTCAGCCAGCTGGTCCTTGCACAGCAAAGGCCACAAAAGTCCTCTCCCACGAAGGACACCCACCTGCAAGAGAAAACGAAGGGACATGGAGGCAGAGACATCAGGGGCTGTAGAGTCAGGGATGTAGTCATCATCAAGTGAACCAGCCTGGTCCAACATCCCTCCCTTGTTGTTACTCAGTCGCTAAGTCGTGTCCGACTCTTTGAGACCCTGTGGACTTCAGCACGCCAGGCTTCCCTGTTCTTCACTAGCTGAGTTTGCTCAGATTCATGTCCATTGAATTAGTGATGCTATCTAACCATCTCACCCTCTTCTCCTTTTGCCTTCAATCTTTTGCAGCATCAGGGTCTTTTCCAAACAATGAATCACTTCTTTACATCAGGTGGCCAATGTATTGGACCTTCACCTTCAGCATCAGTACTTCCAATGAATATTCAGGGTTGATTTCTTTTAGGATTGACTGATTTGATCTACTTGCTGTCCAAGGGACTCTCAAGAGTCTTCTCTAGCACCACAATCCAAAGGCATCAATTTTTCTGTGCTTAGCCTTCTTTATGGTCCAACTCTCACATCCATACATGACTACTGAAAAAAATCACAGCTTTGACTACATAGACCTTTATTGGCAAAGTGATGTCTTTTGCTTTTAATGCCTAGACTATGTTTGTCATAGCTTTCCTTCCAAGAAACAAGCGTCTTTTAATTTCATGGCTGCAGTCACCATCCACAGTGATTTTGAAGCCCAAGAAAATAAAATCTGTTGCTGCTTCCACTTCTTCCCCATCTATTTGTCATGAAGTGATGGGACTAGATGTCAGGATCTTAGTTTTTTGAATGTTGAGTTTTAAGCCAGCTTTTTCACACTCCTCTTTCAACCTCAGCAAGAGTCTCTTCAGTTCCTCTTCACTTTCTGCCATTAGAGCAGTATCATCTGTGTATCTGAGGCTGTTGATGTTTCTCCCAGCAATCTTGATTCCAGACTGTGAATCATCCAGCCTGGCATTTCGCGTGATGTGCTCTGCATACAAGTTAAATAAACAGGGTAACAATATACAGCCTCATCATATTCCTTTCCCAATTTGGAACCAGTCTTGTTCTATGTAAGGTTCTAACTGTTGCTTCTTGACCTGTATACAGGTTTCTCAGGAGACAGGCAAGATGATCTGGTATTCCCATCTGTTTAACAATTTTCCACAGTTTGCTGTGATCCACACAGTCAAAGACTTTAGTGTAGTCAGTGAAGCAGAAATATGTTTTTCTGGAATCCCTTTGCTTTCTCTATGATCCGGTGAACACTGGCAATTTGATCTCCGGTTCCTCTGTTTTTTCTAAACCCAGCTTGTACATCTGGAGGTTCTCAGTTCATGTACTGCTGAAGCCTAGCTTGAAGGATTTTAATTATAAACTTATTAGCATGTTGAACGAGCACAATTGTATAGTAGTTAGAGGTTAAAGCATCTGCCTGCAATGTGGGAGACCTGGGTTTGATCCCTGGGTTGGGAAGATCCCCTGGAGAAGGAAATGGCAACCCACTCCAGTATTCTTGCCTGGAGAATCCCATGGATGGAGGAGCTTGGTGGGCTACAGTCCATGGGTTGCAAAGAGTCGGACATGACTGAGCTACTTCACTTTCACTTTTGAATGTTGTTTGGCATTGCCGTTCTTTGGGATTGGAAGGAAAACTGACCTTTTCTAGTGCTGTGGCCACTGGTGAGTTTTCCAAATTTTCTGAAATATTGAGTGCAGTGCTTTAACAGCATACTTTTTAGGATATCAAATAGGTCAGTTGGAATTCTATCACCTCCACTAGCCTTGTTTGTAGTAATGCTGCCTATAGACCACTTGACTTCAGACTCCAGGATGTCAGGCTGTAGGTGAGTGACCACACCATCATGATTATCCAAGTCATTAAGACTTTCTTCGTACAGTTCTTCTATGTATTCTTGCTACCTCTTTTTAGGCTCTTCTGCTTCTGTTAGGTCCTTGATGTTTCTGTTCTTTATCATGCCTTTCCTTGTATGAAATGTTCCCTTTATATCTTCAATTTTCTTGAAGAGATCTCTAGTCTTTCCCATTCTATTGTTCTCTTCTACTTCTTTGTGCTGTTCATTTAAGAAGGCCTTCTAATCTCTCCTTGCCATTCTCTGAAACTCTGCATTCAGTTGGGTATATCTTCCCCTTTCTCCTTTGATTGTTTGCTTCTCTTCTTTCCTTAGCCTCCTTAGACAACCACTTTGCCTTCTTGCATTTCTTTTTCTTTGAAATGGTTTTGGTCTCTGCCTCCTGGACAATGTCACAAACCTCCATCCATCATTTTTCAGGCATGCAAGATCTAATCCCTTGAATCTATTTGTTACCCCCATTGTATAATCACAAGGGATTTGATTTAGGTCATACCTGAGTCGTCTAGTGGTTTTTCCTACTTTCTTCAGTTTAAGCCTGAATTTTTCAACAAGGAATACATGATCTGAGCCATAGTCTACTCCAGGTCTTGCTTTTGCTGGCTGTATAGAACTTCTCCACCTTCTGTTGCAAAGAATGTAATTAATCTGATTTCAGTATTGACCACCGGGTGATATCCATGCGTAGAGTCGTCTCTTGTGCTGTTAGAAAAGGGTGTTTGCTGATCAGTGTACTCTCTTGACAAACTCTGTTAGCCTTTGCCCTGCTTCATTTTGTACTCCAAACTTGCCTGTTACTTCAGGTATCTCTTGAATTCTTACTTTTGCACTCCCATCCCCTATGATGAAAAGGACATCTGTTGCAGTATTGCTTCTAGAACATCTTATAAGTCTTCATAGAACCATTCAACTTCAGCTTCTTTGGCATCAGTGGTTGGGGCATAGACTTGGATTACTATGATGTTGAATACCTTGCCTTGGAAATGAACCGAGATCATTCTGTCGTTTTTGAGATTGCACCCAACCACTGCATTTTGGACTCTTTTGTTGACTATGAGGGCTACTCCCTCTCTTTTAGGGGATTCTTGCCCATAGTAGTAGATATAACGGCCATCTGAATTAAATTTGCCCATTCCCATCCATTTTAGTTCACTGATTCCTAAGATGTCAGTGTTCACTCTTGCCATTTCCTCCTTGACCATGTATAATTTCCCTTGATTCATGGACCTAACATTCCAGGTTTTATGCAATCCTGTTCTTTACAGCATCAGGCTTCACTTTCATCACCAGACACATCTACAACTGACCATCTTTTCCACTTTGGCCCAGTTTCTTCATTCTTTCCAGAGCTATTACTAATTGCCCTCCACTCTTCCCCAGAAGCATACTGGACACTTTCTGACCTGGGGGCCTCATCTTTTGATGTCATATCTTTTTGCTTTTTTATCTCTTTCTGTACTGTTCATGGGCTTCTCGTGGCAGGAATACTGGAGCGGTTTGCCATGCCTTCTCCAGTGAACCACATTTTGTCAGAACTCTCCACTACGAACCGTCTGTCTTGGGTGGCTGTGCATGGCATAGCTCATAGCTTCATTGAGTTATGCAAGCCTCGTTCACCATGACAAGGCTGTGAAGGAGATCCCTTCCTTGTCAATTCATAATCACTCAGTCCTTTGAGTCACTAGGAAGTTACCTGGAAGCAGCCAGATAACACATCTTAAATATTTCAAATCCACTTCTTCCTAACCCCACCAACCCACCCTATCCCAACAGCCATCCCCAATGCCGCCTAACCATCTCCCTGCCTCTAGTGTCTCCTACCTGCAACCTCGCATTCCCAGTCTGCCACAGTCTGCCAAAGTTTCTGCAACCAGGCAAGAGGTGATTTCTGCCAGAAGCCAACCAGATGGGGGAAAATGCATTCGAGTCAGATCTGCTGCCTCACCATGTCAGAAAAGCACAAAGAAGGCTGGGATATGCCCCTCAATTTGGGGGAAAAGGAAGTGTTGAGAGGGTAACAGGTAGGAAGCCCAGAGGTCCCCAAGAGGCAGGAGGAAATAAACTACAGGTGGCAGACAGTTTTTTTCCCTTCTCGGTTCTGCCTAAGACTAACCTGTTTTTCTTTTCTCAAACCTTGGGCTGATAATGGCTCAAACCAGTATTCATGTTAATTGTTTTAATGGCCGGGGGATGATATACCTTATGCCATCCTATCTCAAAAATGAATATTATGGGAGAGGGGCCTGGTGAAACCCCCTCAGCCTTGAGGTGTCTCTCTTTTCTGATTAATAGCTTTCTAAAAGACATAAAACTCTTGCTAAAAACTAGCAAGGGGGCACTCCTTCTGTCCCCTTCTGATGTCTATGTCAGGAGCTTTCTCTATATCTATTATACTTTAATAAAAGATTGCTACACATAAAGCTCCAAGTAGTCAAGCCTCATCTCTGACCCCTGATTGAATTGCTCTCCACTGGAGGTCATGAATCCCAGCATAACACACAGCTCACAGCAGCAGCCATTCAATGTCCAGTCCACTTGTACTGGCTCCTCTCTGGAGTCCCCCCTCCTGAGAGGGGTGACATGAAATCAGTCACTGTTCTTCCTATGCATCCCGGTGTATGCAGTCAGGAAAGTGGAGGCAGACAGTGGGCAGAGCAAACCTGAATTTCAGAAAGTCAGAGCAAGTGGCAACTTCCCTCCCCAGAGAAAGACGACCTTCTCCTTTCCCCAGGCCCGGCCCAGCAGAGGATCCTGGTTCTTCACTAAGACTTTCACAGCAGGTGTAGATAACCGTCAGTTTTCCATATGGTACTTCTAGGGCAAACCCCAGTCTTGTGGACAGAGCTGAGGGTTGGGAACAAGTCAGCCTGAGTTTCAGTCCCAGCTCAGTCACTCCTCTGCAATTCAAGTCGCTTCAACTCTCACCTCCAGAACAGAAATCATATCACCACTCTGCTTCCCTTACACAGTTCTTGTGAGACCTGAGTGGACATCAAAGAACCAAGGACCGTCAGTGCTGGAAAGAGCTCATCTGGTCCAGTCTCTTTCCAAATGCAAGCATTCTTTCCAGAGCTTTTCTGACAGATGTTCATTCTCCCTCTACACAAAGATGGAGACTCCAGACAGCTCAGAGCAACTCCTCCTTTGGCTGGACACCTCTGTGGGCTGAGGTCTGCCCAGCCCTGGTCCTGGGGCAGGGATGCCCTTAGCTGTGTCTCCTTCACGCAGTTGGTCCCTCAGGAACTTGAAATAGTGATCTGCCTGCCCTTGGTCTGTTCTTCTCCAGAACCATCTCAGATTCCTCACTCTTTATGTTTCAAATCCTCTATCCTCTGATGTCCACCCCTCCTTATATATCCTACTCATCCAACTCCAGAAGAGAACACGAGCAACCCGGCCAGTCCAAAGCATAATCTCCTCCCTCAGTCTTGTCACTGCACTCCCATTAATGCAGCCCACAATTGTGCCAGATTTTTAGCAGGCGCATCACACACTTATATTGAGACTGGACTCAACTGAATCCTCCAGATCTGTTTCATATAAATGACTTTTCATTTGGAAAATAAAGTCTCACCCTTCCTACACATATACAATTGATCATTTTGAAACTAAATGCAAGATTCTATAGTTCTATCTTTTGTTTTGTTTCAGTATGGTGGTTTGGATATCTCTTTCCAAACAATCATAAATCTTTCTAAATCCTGACTCTGCACCCCATACTTGAATTAGAAAGTTCTGCCTTACAAGTTTTATCATCTATGAATTTTTAAAGCAAACCTTCACTGTCTTCGATGAAAAGTGTTAATAGTACTGATCCATAAGAAATCTATTGTACCAGAGTGAAGAAAGTTATCAAGTTTAGTAGAAATCAAATTAGTTAAGAGAGTAAACTGAGGGAAAGGTGCACAGGACACCAAAACTTTGGGTGAAAAAAATAAACAGAAAAGAGGAGGAAATGCCTAACATTTGTATTTGTGCATCCGTAATGAGGGGACCCAAGGTCAACCCCAAGATCAAGTTGGATTGGACCAAGTAAAGATTATGTAAATCCAAGCCATTCATACTTCACTCAGTTTTCCTAGAAACAGGGTCCCTAGTATGTGACAATAATGTAACAGTGAGACAAAATGCACACAAATAAAGGAAAGAATTAGGATGATGTTGCACATTGGTAAACAACCCACCTGCCAAGGCAGAAAAAATAAGAGACCAGGGTTAGATACCTGGGTTGGGGAGATTCCCTGGAAGAGGGCATTCCAACCTACTCCAGTAATCTTGCCTGGAAAATCCCATGGACAGAGGGGCCTGGCAAGCTATAGTCCATAGGGTCACAAAGAGTTGGACAGAACTGAAGCAACTTAGCACACTCGCATGCACACACATGGCCTGGTTCACTTTGTCTTGGTGAATTCAACTCCCAATCATAAGGAGAAACATTTAAGTTATTTGTGAAAGATTTAAAAGGAGCCTGCATCCTGCAGAGCCTCCAGACCTGTTATTTTATCCCTGGTTTTAGCTGAAACCTGTACCAACATCAAGAAGTTGTACACACAGATCTTCTGTATAGCTGCCTTGAAGGACCTTGTACCAGGAAATGGTGGGGTTCTCTCTTCTCCAAGAGCTCTTTGGAGATCTTACTTATAGAACTTTCCTTGTCTTCAGTATTGCTTCAGGAGTATAGAGACACTTCAGAGGGGAAAGCATAAGTAAAGACCACTAGATTTGTTTCCTGAAGCTGCTGTAACAAAGTGCCACAAACTTGATGACTTAAAAGAGCAGCAATTTAGTCTTTCCTAGCTCTAGAAGCCAAAAGTTGAAAATCAGTTTCACTTGGACACACCCAGTGAAATCAAAGGCCCACACCCAATCTTAAGTCTCTAGGGTAGAATCTGTGCCTTACCTCCTTGAGCTTCTGGTGACTGTTAGCCTCCCTTGATTTGTGGCCACATCACTGCAATCTCTGCTCCGTGATCACATCACCTTCTCTTCTGTCTGTGTTGAATCTCCTTCTTTTATATATTAATAATACTTGTGATTGGATTTGGGATCCACCTAGATAACCCAGAACTTCCTTTGTGACTCAGATGGTAAAGAATCTGCGTGCAATGCAGGAGACCCAGGTTTGATCCTCGGGTCAGAAAGACCCCCTGGAGAATAAAATGGCAACCCACTCCAGTATTCTTGCCTGGAGAATTCCATGGACAGAGGAGCCTGGAGGGCTACAGTCCATGCGGTTTCAAAGAGTTAGACACAACTGAGCTATTAATACTTTCACTAGATAATCTAGAATAATGGGTTATTAGATAATGCCAAAACCCTTAATTTAATCACACCCGGAAAGATTTTTTTTCTTAGAGGATAATGTTTATAGTTCCTGGAACTGGGTCCTGATATCTCTGGGCAGTCATTTGTTAGCCAGAATTACTAAAAAATAAAAAAAAATGTTGACCTGGACAAAATTAGGAATGAAGCTCAGCATGGGCTAGGATCAACCATTCTAGGGGAATCACTCCTTAGTCAGCATCCTGGAGAAGATCATATATCTGATTCTCAACAGAAGTCACCACAGGAATACATAATGTATTTATATACATATATAAAATCACTCCAAGAATGCATAAAATGTTACTACTGGTTCCCAAAAAAGAAATGACCCAGGGCCTACACATGGGAAAAAAAGTTATTTAAATCTCCCAAGAGATGTTATTCTTATGACACAGTTCCCTATGTAGATACTTGAGCTCCGTGTCCCATCAACATGGAAACAGGCAGGCATGAGTGCTATAGGTGGGATTCCTCAGAAAACAGACTCTGATATGGAATTTAGCATGCCAGGTGTCTATGAAGGGGTGCCCTTGGGATCAATAACAGTGGAACAGAGGAAAGAAGAGAGAAGTTGAGTTGCAATATAAGCCTAACAACAGGCTTGGCCAAGCCTACCAGGAGCTATAGAGTTGGAATGATCTTCGGAATTGTCCTGAGTTGGAGCAAGAAGTGTGTGTGTGTGTTCAGTCGCTCAGTTGTGTCTGACTCTCTGAGGCCCCATGGGCTGTAGCCCGCCAGGCTCCTCTCTCCATGGAATTTTCCAGATGAGAATACTGGAGTGGGTTGCCATTTCTTACTCCAGGGGATCTTCCTGACAGGGATCAAAACCGAGTCTCTTATGTCTCCTGCATTAGCAGGCAGATTCCGTACCAACAGGGCTTCCCAGGTGGCACTAGTGTTAAAGAATCCACCTGCCAATGCAGAAGATGCAAAAGACACGGGTTCAGGTCCTGGGTTGGGAAGATCCCCTGGAGTGGGAAATGGCAACCTACTCCAGTATTCTTGCCCAGAAAATTACATAGACAGAACAGCCTGGTGGGCCACAGTCCATAGGGTCTCAAAGAGTCGGACATGACTGCGTGCAAACACACAGCACCACATGAGGTGGTGGGATCAACACCAGTGGAAGGAGAAGAAGGAAGCCGAAGAGGAAGGAAGAGCGAAGTTGAGGTGCAATATAAGTCCAACAACAGGCCTGGCCAAGCCTACTAGGAACTATAGAGTTGGAATGATCTTCAGAACTGCCCTGAGTTGGGGCAAGAAGTGGCTGCTATTCAGTCACTAAGGTATGTCTGACTTTGCAACACCATGGGCTGCAGCATGCCAGGCCTCCCTGTCCCTCACCATCTCCCAGAGTTTGCCCAAGTTCATGTCCACTGAACCACTGATGTCATCCAACCATCTCATCCTCTGTGGCCCTCTTCTCCTTTTGCCTTCAGTCTTTCCCAGCATCAGGATCTTTTCTAATGAGTCAGTTCTTTGCATCAGGTAGCCAAAGTATTGGAGCTTCAGTTTCAGCATCAGTCTTTCCAATGAGTATTCAGGGTTGATTTCCTTTCTGCTTGGCTAACTTGATCTTCTTGCTGTCCAAGGAACTGTCAAGAGTTTTCTCCAACACAATTCAAAAGCATCAATTCTTTGGTGCTCAGCCTTCTTTCTTTATGGTCCAACTCTCGCATCCATACATGACTGCTGGAAGGATCATAGTCTTGACTACATGGACCTTTGTCAGCAAAGTGATGTCTTAGCTTTTTAAAACACTTGAGGAGGGAATGGAAAATCACTCCAGTACCCTTGCCATGAGAAGCCCATGAGCTGTATAAAAAGGCAAAAAGATATGACACCAAAAGATGAGCCCTGCGCCCCCAGGTCAGAAGATGTCCAATATCCTACTGGGGAAGAGAGGAGGACAATTACTAAGAGCATTAGAAAGAATGAAGGAGCTGGGCCAAAGTAGGGCAAGAAGATCATGCCTTTAAACCACCCAGGAAGAGGTGTGATCTTGGGCAAGGCAATCCGAATAATCCCTGAATGGACTGATAGCTGGAGGCTGCAGAGTGATTGCATTCCCCAGAGGTAACAAGTCCTTCCTTTGAGGGGCTTCTGGGCCAAGCCATGCAGCACAGTCTCCATTGTTTCAGGGTAATACAGTCTCTGCCAGGTCACTGAACAATGAGGCACCATAATGGAGAGATCTCAGGACAGATAAACCTTCCAGAGTAGAATATGCATGGCTACAAAGTATCATGGACTTCCCTGGTGGCTCAGACAGTAAAGCATCTGTCTGCACTGCAGGAGACCCAGGTTCGATCCCTGGGTTGGGAAGATCCCCCGGAGAAGGAAATGGCAATCCACTCCAGTACTCTTGCCTGGAAAATCCCATGGACAGAGGAGCCTGGTAGGCTACAGTGCATGGGGTTGCAAAGAGTCGGACACGACTGAGCGACTTCACTCACAAAATATCATGCTTTTGTTTTTGTTTTCTTTCCCTAGGAGTTTCTTTTTCACTTAAGATGCTTTCAAGAAACTTGCCATTTAAATTGAATTTCATTAAGAAAAATTATTACCAGGAACAAGGTAAAGATGTCCACTCTCAGCACTTCTATTCAACATCATGTTGAAGATTCTAGCCAAGGAAATTAGATTAGAAAATGGGATAAAATGCAGCCAACTGGAAAGGAAGCGGTAAGACTGTTTCCAGATGACATGATCTTGTATTAATATACAGAAAATCTCAAGAAATCCACTAAAAAGCTATTAGAATTGATAACCAGTTCAGCAAGGTTTCATGATATGAGATCAATATATAAAGTCAATTGTATTTCTCTACACTTGCAATGAACAATCTGAAAATTAAATTAATTAAAGAAAACAATTTCACTAACAATAGCATTAAAAAATAAAATACCTCACAATAAATTTAATTGAAGTGTGAAACTTATACTCTGAAAACTACAAAACGCTGTTGAAAGAAATTTTAAAAGAGCCTAATAAACATGAAAACATCCAGTGCTCAAGGGCCTGAAGACTTAATATTAAGATATCAGTACTACTTAAGGCAATCTATAGATCCAAAACAATCCTTCTCAAAATTCCAATGGCCATTTTTTGTAGAAAAGGAAAGCTGATTCTTAAATTCATAGGAAATTTTAAGGGGCCCCAAACAGCCAAAATAATCTTGGAAAAGAACAAATTGAAGGACTCACACTTCCTGATTTCAACACTTACTACAGAGCTCCAGTAATTAAAACAGTGTAGTGCTAACACATGAATAGACATATGGACCAATGGAACAGAACTGAGTGTCCATATATAAACTCATACATGGGCCATTTGATTTTTAACAGGGGTGCCAGGACCATTCAATGAAGAAGAAATAGTCTCTCCAATGGGTGTGGCATTGGGACAACCAAATATGCATATGTAAAAGAATAAATTCCTTCCTCATACCATATTGAAAAATTAACTCAAAAACAATCAAAATCTAAGAGCTAAAACTATAAAACTCCTTAAAGAAAACATAGGTGTAAATATTAGTGACCTGGGATTAGACCATTATTTCTTAGATACGACAATAAAACATAAACCAAAAAAAAAAAAAAAAACTGAATTAAACGGACTTCTTCAAAATTAAAAGCTTTTGTGCTTCAAAAGGACACAAGAAAGTGAACACAATTAAGAATGATAAAATATGTGCAAAATCATATATTTGATAAGGAACTTGTAGCTAGAATATACAAAGGACTATTACAACTTAAAAGACAAATAACTGAATTCAAAATAGCCAAAGAATCTGAATAGACATCTCTCCAAAGAAAATGTGTAAATGGCCAATAAGCACATGAAAAGCTGCTTAACATCATTAGCCTTTCAGTTAAGTTCAGTTCAGTTCAATAGCTCAGTCATGTCCGACTCTCTGCGACCCCATGAATCGCAGCACGCCAGGCCTCCCTGTCCATCACCAACTCCTAGAGTTCACTCAGACTCACGCCCATCAAGTCCGTGATGCCATCCAGCCATCTCATCCTCTGTTGTCCCCTTTTCCTCCTGTCCCCAGTCTCTCCCAACATCAGTCTTTTCCAATGAGTCAGCTCTTCGCATGAGGTGGCCAAAGTACTGGAGTTTCAGCTTTAGCATCAGTCCTTCCAAAGAACACCCAGGACTGATCTCCTTTAGAATGGACTGGTTGGATCTCCTTGCAGTCCAAGGGACTCTCAAGAGTCTTCTCCAACACCACAATTCAAAAGCATCAATTCTTCGGCGTTCAGCTTTCTTCACAGTCCAACTCTCACATCCATACATGACCACTGGAAAAACCATAGCCTTGACTAGATGGACATTTGTTGGCAAAGTAATGTCTCTGCTTTTCAATATGCTATCTAGGTTGGTCATAACTTTCCTTCCAAGGAGTAAGTGTCTTTTAATTTCATGGCTGCAGTCACCATCTGCAGTGATTTTGGAGCCCAAAAAAA
>SJYQ01004049.1:876411-904239 GCA_006410935.1 Redunca redunca
GGCATCCTTATTTGTCCAATGTTGCTTCCCTCCTGTAACATGAGCTCTGTGAGAGTAGGGTTATGCCCATCTTGTTCCTGTTTCTCATATACAAAATCTAACATGATACCCATAATGGAGAAGTGAAGTTACTCAGTCGTGTCCAGACACTTTGCGACCCCATGAACTATAGCCTACCAGGCTCCTCTGTCCATGGGATTCTCCAGGCAAGGGTACTGGAGGGGGTTGCCATTTCCTCCATCTTGTTCATCTTTTTCATGCACAAAGTCTAACATTATATCCAAAATGGAGAAAAGCATAGACTAAATGTGTGCTGTATAAATAGATGAGTAAATAAACAATGTACATGTACTGGGTGAGAGGGTCATACAGGAAATACTACAATCATATAAACAAGGAAACTGCCTGTTGGAATGCACGATTGGGAAGCCTCCTTGGAGAAGAGAAGACCTGGGAAACAGAGTTGGAATCACAGACATGGATGGAACCTTCAAAGCCATCTCATCTATATTCCTCCCTTTTTGAATGGACGCTAGGTAAGTCTGGAAAACCCACCACTTCCATTGCTTCGAAATATGATCTATGGAATAAAGCTCCAAACTTCTTGGCATGGTGTATAAAACTGAATAATCTGGCCATAGGTGGAGCTGTCCCCCCTAATTATTACCTCCAATCACATAAAATGACATGCCAGTCCCCAAACCGGTCAATATTTTTTCTTCTCTTTCCTTTGCACACTGCCTAGAATGTCTCTCTTCTGAATTTCCACTTCTACACCTCCAAGTCTGACAAACTTCTACTTAGACCCTAGAGAAATTTTACATCTTCTCTAAAGCCTTCCTCAACCTTTCCATCCCTTTATCCACCCTACCCCACCACATCTTTAAAGACAGTCAGCACTTTCCTTGGACAATCACGGTATTTTCTTTATGATTTTATAATCAACACATAACATATCAAGCAAAGAGTAGGTTATAAAGTCAGCACACAAGGCAAAAGTCACTCAGGCTCAACATCACCCTTGAAAATCCTTCAGAAGAATGCCATCACGGCATATTCATCAACCCATCAATAGTCCTGTTTTCCTTCAGTTTGGGAAGAAATCTCTGTTTCTGTTGTTGAGGTACTAAGTGAAATGGTTGACTTGGGGTTAGGATCCATACTGAACAAAACATATACACACACCTAACCCAAATCATACTCAGCACAGAGAGCTCACTCCATGAGAAATGTGTGAGAGCTGAGGCTGACAGGGGCCAGAGATTCATTTCATGCTTCCTTCGGGAACACGGGCTGGAAAGGCTGCAGAATCACCCTCACTGATTCACTCTGTTCTTCTCTATCCCACCAAGCACATTATAATGAATTCATCAAACTTACTCCAGATGAGTCATGACACTGAATATACTGGGTGATACTTATATCCTCAACATAAGCTGTGGCTCCCTGTCTTTCAGGATTGTAAGAATTTACATTAAAAAAAAAAATTCAGGATGGGAAACACGTGTATACCTATGGCAGATTCATGCTGATGTATGGCAAAACCAATACAATATTGTAAAGTGATTAACCTCCAATTAAAATAAATAAATTTATTTTTTTAAAAATTCAGCCAACAGCCAAGTGAAAATTGCATAGAGGAGTATCAATTTTGACTGGAGTACATTAAAAGTATCTAATTCATAACCCCAAAGCAATCTTGATGAAAGTCCTTTCCTCTATTTCAGATAGCTCTCACACCTGACTACCTTCTTCAAGTGTTTCTCACGCAAAACCCCAAATCTTCCCTCCAACCCTAAGATGCACAGTGTTTCTTTCTCTTCTTTTTCATTCCTCACCCTTTATTTTGTAAATCAACATAGCATCTCTGATTGTGTTCTCCCAGCCCTTTCCTCCTTCACTCTCCAGACATTTTTGGAAGGAAGAAATTGGGGGGACAGTTCCTATGCCAAAAGGCTTGCAGGATCTCAGTTCCCTGACCAGGGATTGAACCTGGGCCACGGCAGTGAAAGCCCAGAATCCTAACCACTAAGCAACCAGAGAATTCCCCCAGACTTTCTCTTTCTGCTACAGAGATGTAGTCATGACTCATGGCCTAAAACTGACCTGTACACATACATACATGTGTATGTGTGCACCGTGCCATGTTTTTAAATAACTAATTGAATTTTTATCAATTATTTCAGAGTTTCATATACTTAAAAATCCAGATCTCCAGCTTCTTTTGAAAAATCCAGAGATGTGGCAATCTGGGTCTATATTCCTTCACGCAGATAGGTGACCAGAGCTGAGTGATGCCCACTTTGGGGTGGGATTTGCAGTCACCAGGTCCCCACATTCCCCACCTGGCCCACCTCACTGCCTGGATCTCTAAGCATTTGAGTTGGTGCCCCCCACGTACCCTCCTACTCTCTCTTCTGCTTCCCAGATCTGAAACCCACACCCTTCTTCAGATGTGGAGCAGGAGCAACAAGCAAAACAAGCTAAGTTGAGTCCCTGTCATATAATCCCACACCAGACACAATTTCCTCCAAAGGAAAAGAGTGTCTGACCTCTCTCTGCCTCCCCAGCACAGACACTACACCTGGCCCAGAGCAGACACTCTGGGAACCATCATCTCAGGAAGGTCAGAGCAAAAGCTATGGAAATTTCTCTCACAGAAATGAAAGTAGCTATGTTTACAGACTTTCTCAGTAACCCTCCTCAGGCCTAAGTCAAGGGTGGGATTCAGGTCAGGGAGCAGCTGGAGAGAAGCGGCAGGAAGTGGGGTCAAGGTACAAGCCAGTTGGGGATGTAGCTTCCAGTCTGAGCCAGGGTGACAGTGACCCCAGCCAAACCACTGTGTCCTTCCTTTGACCAGCCTGGCTCAGCAGCCAGATGGTAATGACTTTCTGATCCCCTTAGCCCAGGCAGGCTGTGAACAGGCACCGTCAAGTATGGTCCTCATAGACAAGGCCCCAGGGCCTGAAGCTGCCTTGTTCCAGCAAATGATGACTTTTTAATTTCAAGCCTTTTGGTCCCTGATGAGAGAGGTGGAGAGAGAGGCGAGGATAGCATCTGGATCCTGCAAAATCAGAGACTTTGGGCAAAAAGCAACCTTGAGAGGTCATTCACCTTCTGCGTGGCCAGATTCTCTCCTTGGCCAGCCCAGACCCACCTCCTTCAAGAAGCCTTCCTGGGCTACCCCTGTTCTAAGACTTTCTCTCTTTCTGCACCCCCATAAACACTCCAATAGCTAGCATCATTCACAAAATACCCAGGTGAAGCACTGATCCTTGGAAGAGGCACTGGTTAAATTTGGAGTCAGACAAATACGTTTGAATCTTGGGTTCAATTTTCACAGTGGGCCAGTGACCTTGGAAAGATCGCTTGGCCTCTCTGACCCTCAGTTCCATAAAACGGGGATAAATCCCTTCCCTGATTACTCATAGAGTTATTGAGAGGTCATGATGAATGAGATAATGAGGGGGAAATAAGGTTTGTAAAGCTGACATAAGAGAAAAAGAAAGAGGATGCCAAGCTAGTTACCTGCCTCTCAATCTTTCCTCCTTTACCGAGTCAGCTCCTGAGAGCAGGCCCTCACTCCTGACCCCCCAGGAAGCTATTAAACGGGGGGATTCCTTAAAGGCAATCCTGTCTCCCAGCAACAAGCCAAGGCCTCCCCCCATAGAAGGTGCTAGTGAGTATTGTTGTAACTACAGAGCCCCCAGGGGTCATGACTCAGACCTTGACCCCAAAGTTCACAGGCATCTCAGGGACTGGTCTGTGTCTGGGCAAAAAATACTGACATCTTATAAAATTTCATATGAATAGCCAATTCCATTTGTTCCTTTTGCCCCATTTTTGCAAGGTAAGTGTTTGGGGTAAGTGCTCTCAAATCAAAGAAGCAATAAAGGTGCAGAAGGAAGGCACGGTGGGCCCCTGGGCCTAGGGAACAAGTTTGGCAGCCCTGAACTCTGCATTTGACACAGGAAGATGGGTTCCTAACTCTAGATGCAGTCCAGGAGGGGAGGGCACTTCACTGCCTGACGAAAAACTCTCAGCCTGATGGGGGCCTTGGCTGGGCATCTCGGAAGCTACTCAGAGCAGCAGATGCATAGAAAGGCCAAAGTAATCGTACAAAATACATTCCTGACATCTTTCCAGACTAGCCTTGGAGGCAGCCAGTGGTCCCAGTGTCCCAGTCACCGGTCTACTTGTCCAACTGGAGTTGACCACCACCTCAGCCAGGAGGCAATATGGGGCCATGCTCTGATGGTTGTGCCAGCCCCTGAGGAGCCCACCTGTCCACGGGCCCAGGACAAGATCCAGGTGTCAAAGAACGCCTTAACAGTGCTTGCCAACCAGGTACCACAGGTCTCTTGCCTCTCCTCCATTACAGGTCCAAGAGGACACAAGCCCACCAGCTTGGAAGGGTGGCAACGGGAAGATATGGAAGCAGACTTTGCTGCAGAAATGTAATTTCTTTCCTGGAGGCAGCCAGGAAATGAGGTAAGTTTTAAAAACGAGATCACCAGTTTTTATGCAATGGGGGATAGGATGCAGGTTCTAGACATGGAAGCTTCCAACCACCCACCATCCCTTCCTCAGCCTTGGACTTGGACTTCCAGATCCTAGCTGAGGCTTATTCCAGGTCATGATTCTTATGATAGCTCGCAGGCCCAGGACTGCTAGGCAGATGTTTGGAAGACTCTAAGCTATTCATTTATGTTCCTCACACTGACTAATGCTGTTTTGTTACTGCTTTGTCCATATACTATCCAATTTAGTTCCCACAATAAACTGGTGAAGGAGGCAGGGCCCAGAACATTATACCCATTGCACAGATAAGGGGACTGAGGCCTAGAGACAAAAGGAATTACCTGCAACAACCCATGCCCCAACCATTGTTATCAATGCTTGGGGTAGAGCTGTTTATAACCTAGCTCTGATTATAACTCACTAACAGGAATGTGTTATAAATAACACAAGTGCTAGAAGTCAGTTAGTCTCAGGATCAAATCCCAGCTCAACCATTTATGCACTATAAACTCTGGGGCAAATCACTGACTATTTCTGACCCTCATCAGGAAACTGCGACTATAGCGTTTATCTCTTCGGGCTGTTTGTGAAGATAAAATGGGAAGAATTATGAAGAGAGTGTTTGGCACATTTTTTTGCTGCACCCAGTCAGTATTTGTTCCTGTTAAGTTTGTAAATTATTCATTCCCAAATTGAATATGAGATGACTTATGAAATTTAACACGAAGAAATCAGAACTGTGTGTCAGGGATGGAGGTAGAAAGAGTCAACGTGTATCAGAAATGTTTTTAGTAGATTTTTAATGAAATTATTTGCTAATTTCAAATTTATGTTCTTAAACAAAAGAAAATTACATCAAATGTAAAGCAGGGATGCAAAAACAATGGGAAGGGATGAGAAACACGAGCATGACCAGACACTGCAGGACAGGAAGCATTTTTGAGGGCGGAACTTAGCTTTGCATTGACCCTAGCAGCTGGCTGAGTTCTAAGTGACCAGTCATAGGCAGCAGGCAGATTTGTTCGTAAAGGCTCCCCAGCCCAGTTGCAAGGAGTCATTCTTGCAAGGACCCTTACATAAGCCACACCAGGTCACAGAGAGAACAGTGATTTTGCAAAGGCAGAGCTCTCGTTTAGGAATGTTTCTCATTACAGAGGTCACCGGGATTCTGGCTGCCTGTCCCCAGGGCATACCGGCCAAGCAAGCTCCCCTGCACCCAGGGAACACAGCCCAGCAGTCAGCCCCCTGAATGCAGCTGGACTTCCATCTGGGCGGTACTCTCACCCAGCACTGGGTCTCTGAATGCTGTGGCATTTAGGAGTCTCCAGGAGGGTCTGGGACCCTTCTTCCCCAACCTCCTCTCCCCTTCTCGCCTTTCTTCAACATCTCCTGCCTCACTAATGATGACATTTTCACCAAGTGGCAATGACAGGAGAAATTAGTTCACAGCCTTTGGCAACTGAACATTGAGCATTCAGATTAAACTTTCAAGGGGAAAATAGGATCTGTGCATGCAGGGAAATCATTTGGTATTTGGGAAAGACTTGAGGGGGGAACGGCCAGCACAAGCCTCAGACCCTCGAGGGGGAACAGGAGGGGGCGCACCCAGGGGGTTGAGAGGCACAGACAGCCTGGCACACACAGAAGTACACGACTGCACACACATGCAAAGTGGAGGGTCCACATCGGCTCTTAACTACAACCAAAAACTGTCAAAGAGTTCTGTGGCTTAATGAGCCCGTCAGGCGGCGATGCACTGACTGTAACATTTCAGCTAATTGGCCACAGCATTTCTTTTCCATCAGTTCCCCTCTGGCTTTCCCAGTCACCATCCCTCTCTTCCCAATCACCGAAAATTATTAAGAAAGCTTGGCATTCAGCAGGGCATGAGATAGCTTCTCCTCATGTGCCCCTGGCACTCTTCTCATTGTTTTTAAAGTCAGGGAATTAGACCTTATGAAGGGCTGTCCCATGTGACAGAGCAAATTCCAACAGGGCAGGGGCACCATGTCAAGTTCTGCATTCCCATCCACCGGGCTGACAATATTCAGGAATAACTGTTTACTGAGCCCCCAGAGGTACCATATTGCTGTGCTCTGCACAATGTGAGATTCTGCCCCTTGATCCTCCTTGGGTTGGGCAGTGGACAAGGCACACAGCCCCTTTCAGCAGCCCACAAGCTCTTACTCTGAGTCAGCTTTGGCACACCACTGCACCCACAGTGCCTGACACAGTACACCTACTTGGCCTTTAACAGATATTTATCATATATCTGTATGAAATAGGAGTTGCTCCCAAAAATGTCTAATGAGTTTAATTTAATTAAAAGCCTAGATTTCAATTGTTTTATCACAGGACCTGCTTTTCCTTGGCCCCCTTTTCTCCACCATGGCCATTAAACTTCCTGTGGACAAAAGAACAGGGAATACTGGATTCTCAGGCTGGCTCTGGCTTTTTCTGGCTTCCTGGTCTTTAGGCCTTGGGGTTTTTCCTCTTGTGAAATGAGGTTTTGACCTCTAAAACCCCTTCCAGCACTCTCATTTAGGCGAGAAGGACAATTCTCCCCGGCTTAAGTCAATAGCAGGGTGTGAAAGACTAATTCTTCTCTCTCTCTCCATCTCTGTGTTGGATCCACTCACAGCCTATCCTCACCTCATGGTGGCAAAATGGCTGCCAGGAACCCAAGGCCTTCGCAGCCCCAACAGAAAAGCACATAGCAGAGAGTGCTCCACAGCAGTCTCAAACAGAGTTCTGAAATTCAAACGCAACGGGAAATGTGGTCACATGACCATCTCAAGAAAAATCCAACAGTCTGATTGGCCAGTTAGGTCTAGGCCCACTATGTAAAGTTCTTGAGTTGAGAAAAGGTGGTCTCCAGAGGGAATTCTGAAAGGCAATGGATGCTGGATTGGCTTCAGGATTGGCTCTCGGGGCCCCTGAGAGGTTAGAAGAGGGTAAACTAATTTTGTAAGAGTTCTGGTATGTTGAACTAAATGAATAAATGCCAGAAGATGCTTATAAAAATAATGAGATGTTCTTAATGTCTACTTTTAACAAGCAAATGTTTTCACACAAAGGGATTAATACAGTGTCCTGGTGCTAATCACAAAACAAATGCAGTTGATTTTAAACATTAATTCACAGAGCACTGCCAACTCTGTGCTCCATTAATGACGCACACATTGCTGCTGAAGGGATGGACGTGCTCTGACTGTGAGTGAGGCCTCCAAGGGCACCATTTTCCTCATAGTCATCATAGATTTGCACAATTTTCGTGACAATCTTCTGACAGCTGGCAGTAAAGTGTCTTGTGAAAGAGAGGTCTTTCTGCAATTCACACTAAGTTATCACATGAATTTACAGCAGACTCTATTTATCAGTAGACCATATCAGAAGTCTAATTTTGAGGCCCTTTTGTAAAAGTGAGGCAGAGTCTCTCTTGCTCCCACCCTCACACACAAATAGTGAAACCCCTGTAGCTGCTCAGTTGCTCAGTCATGTCCGACTCTTTGGGACCCCATGGACTTCAGCACGTCAGACATCCCTGTCCTTCACCATCTCTCGGAGTTTGCTCAAATTCATGTCCATTGAGTCAGTGATGCCAGCCAACCATTCATCCTCTGTCGTCCCTTTCTCCTTCTGCCTTCAGTCTTTCCCAGCATCAGATGGGTCTTTTCCAATGAATTGGCTCTTTGCATCACGTGGCCAAAGTACTGGACCTTCAGCTTCAGCATCAGTCCTTCCAATGAATATTCAGGGTTGATTTCCTTTAGGATTGATTAGTTTGATCTTGCTGTATAAGTCCAACTAAAAATAGGGGAGGAAGAGGGTACGGAAGAAGAAGTAAGTTTGCTTATTGTAATTCTAATTTTGAGCTACTTTTAATCTACTAATACTGTGGTTCTTTTTTGTGACTAATTTTTCAACAAAGTCAGAAATCACTCAGGATAGGAAGGTGGGCTGAACACAGCAGAGGATCCTGCAGGTTAATCAGAAGCATCCTTCCCACCGATTTGAATCTGAAAGATTTGTAGGTAATGGAACACACCACTCTCAGGCTGGGAGAGCCCACATCCCAAGGGAACAGCAGCTTTAGCTTAGTATTTTAAGGTTTCAAAAGGGAGATGGGGATTTGAACTTTCTGAAGTAATGGCTAGCAGAAAAACCCCATAGAATCAGACTTTGTTTTTTTTTTCTTTTTTCTGATGGGAGCAGACAGAACCCTTTGGAAGATGATAATGCCTAGAGCAGAGTGTGACTCAGGCAGGAGAGCGTTAGTTGCTGTCGTAGTACTGATCCTGTGCATTGGAAGACCTCCTTTTTATGAAGAAAGACTATGCTTCCCTGGTGGCTCAGAAGGTAAGGAGTCGGCCTGCAATGCAGGAGCCCTGGGTTTGATCCCTGGATCTGGAAGATCCCCTAGAAAAGGACGTGGCAACCCACTCCAGTATTCTTCTGCCTGGACAATTCCGTGGACAAGGGAGCATGGTGGGCTACAGTCCATGGAATCACATAGAGTAGGACACAACTGGGCAACTAACACACAGATACATGAAGAAAGAATTATGGGGGGGGGGGGTCACACAGTCATGGTGCTTTCAAAGGTTTGGGGGGTCTAAACAAAAAGCTCCCTCCGCTGTTTTGGGTTCTTTGCGTTTCTCTGGCTGTCTGTGGGGCTGGCGTTGCTGATTTTCTCTGACAAAGACTCATTCAACACGAGCTCAAATGAAAACGTTAATAGTGAAATGAGGAGGTAATTAGAGGGCCGGAGTTTAATTTTGCTGACATTATCCTGATTCTGTTTGAAGGGTCGAGAGGGTCTTCCCACCCTCTAGTAAGCAATTACTACCCAGTGCCTGCTACCAGCGCCTCTGCCTGGAGGGCTGGCGCTACAGCCGTTCATCAATCGAGCAACGTTAACTGGGATGGCGCGTGGGGGAGGGGACTGTGGGGATGGGGTAGGGGTGGGGTAAACCTCTGAAACTGACCCGCCCGGGGAGAGCAAGTCCGAGAGTGATGAGAGAGTCGCAGCGGGGAGGGAGAGGCCTCCAGGAGTGGCAGATGGGACTACAAGGGGATGAAAAGGAGGGGCTAGGGCAGGCGAAGAGAGAGTAGAGGTGGGGGAGACGGAAGGTGGAATGGGGATGGGGGAGAGCGCGGGAAAGAAAAGAGGAAGGTGAGATGAGACGTAGGGGAGAGAAAGGTGGAGATGAGGCGTGGACAGGCGATGGGGCAAGGTGAGCGGGGAAGGGAGGGGACGGTGAGAGACAGCGAAAGCAGCCTTCTCTGCGGCCGCACGGTCACCACCCCGGCCCTGTGCTGTGTCCCCGGCCCGCTGTCCCCGCGCCCACTGCCCGAGGGCTCCCCCAGAGCCGGGTTGAGCCGGCCCGGGGCGACGCGGCACCGCGCGGCCTCTGCCCGACGGGCCAGCGGGACCCGGTCCCGGGGAGGCCGCGGGAGCCAGCGAAGGTCGAGACGCATCGACCCGTCTCCCAGCTCTGGGACTGATGACGGGCGGGGCGGCCATCGATCCCGCCGCCCCGCCGCTCGGATTGAGGACACGGGCGTTTACTGGCGGCGCGCTCCCCACCGGGCGGGCGAGGCCGGGATAAATGGGAGCAATTGGGCCGGGCGGCGAGGAGGCACATCCGCCCCGCGCGGGTGCCGCAGCCCGGGCTCCCTGCAATTAGGGCTGAGTGTCTAAATCGGCCGGGTTCACCGCGGAGCATGTTCAGCGCCTTGTTTACCGCCGAGACGTGCTCGGCCAGCTCCCCGCAGCCCGCCCGCCCGGCGCTGTGCCCGCGCGAGCCGCGGGGAGGCCGGGGTGGTGGGCGCGGCGCCTCGGGGGCCGCAGCGCGGGGTTCAGTTCTCCCATCTGCTTCTAGACCCGGGGTGGGCGCGGGCCGCTCGGGGCCTGGTGTGGTCTCCGCCCTCGGGGACCCGGTGACACCGCTAGCCCATGGGCTGTTAGAGGAGTGAATGGGATCTAGGAGCTTGGCCCTGGAGGTCATCAGGACCGCGCCCTCCAGGAAGGCAGGACTCAGATCCAGGAAGTTCACCGCAGTACGTCCAGTTCAAGCAGATTCACCATCAGCTAACGGGTGCTCCATAAACATGCGTTAAATCAGTGAAGGAACAGGAATCACTAATACTAACATAAACTCGCTCTCACTGATGAGCAGTCCTGTGTGCTAACACACGGCTGGTCTCATGCGCCATTTAATACCCGCTTAAGAGACAGAGAGTGTTATTCCTGTTTCACTGTTGAGGAAACCGAGGTCAGGCAGTTAAGGACCTGTCTCCAGGGCCCCAGCTGCTACATGGGGCACAGGGCTTGAACCCAGAGCCTCGAGCTTCACTCCCAGCCTCCCTCTCCTCCCCTGTTGTTGTTGGTCAGTTGCTCAGTCCTGTCGGACTCTTTACCACCCCGTGGACTAAAGCACACCAGGCTTCCCTGTCCTTCACTATCTCCCAGAGTTGGCTCAAACTTATGGCCATCCAGTCGGTGATGCCATCCAACCATCTCATCCTCTGTCATCCCCTTCTCCTCCTGCCTCCAGTCTTTCCCAGCACCAGGGTCTTCTCCAAGGAGTCACATCAGGTGGCCAAAGTATTGGAGTTTCAGCTTCAGCATCAGTCCTTCCAATGAATATTCAGGGTTGATCTCCTTCAGGATTAACTGGTTTGATCTCCTTGCTCTCCTCCCTAGAGCACTCAACAGCAGCATCTACACAAGATCCAGCCTAGCAAATGTCTGGGGAAGGAATGACTATTTGTATATATTTCCAAAATCAGTCTTCTGACTGCATGTCTTTCCTTTCATTCTTCAACCATCTACCAGGAATGGTATGGGGGAGGAAGGGTCAAGGGGTGAGTGCGGGGCTGGGGGTTCAGGGTGGGGAGACAAGATAAGCACATGTGCCTGAGAACATCCTCAATGGGCTGAAGGCAGCCCCCACCCTCTGGAAGCAGACAGACTAGAAAAGCAGGTTTATCAGTCTGCTCTGTCTGCCATAACAAAATACCCCAGACTGGGTGGCTTAAACAATAGAAGTCTACCTTGTCACAGTTCTGGAGACAGGAAGTCTCCTGGCCAGCAGGACTGATCTCTGGGGTGAGCTCTTTCCTTGGGTTGCAGATGGACATTTTCTCTGTGCATGCCCCTACAGAGATCTCTGCTGATTCTTCCTCTTCCTATAGCGACACTGGTCTATTGGATCAGGGACCTACCCTATGACCTCACCTAATGTAATTACTTCTCTAAAGGCTCTATCTCCTGACACAGGCATGTTAAACACATGAATTGGGGAAGGAGGGGCACACAATTCAGTCCTTTACAGCAGACTTTATTTTCTTGGGCTCCAAAATCACTGCAGATGGTGACTGCAGCCATGAAATGAAAAGACGCTTGCTCCTTGGAAGTAAAGCTATGACCAACCTAGGCAGCATATTCAAAAGCAGAGACATTACTTTGCCAACAAAGGTCTGTCTAGTCAAAGCTATGGTTTTTCCAGTAGTCATGTATGGATAGGAGAGTTGGACCATAAAGAAGCTGAACGTCAAAGAACTGATGCTTTTGAACTGTGGTTTTGGGGAAGACTCTTGAAAGTCCCTTGGGCAGCAAGGAGATCCAACCAGTCCATTCTAAAGGAGATCAGTCCTGAATGTTCATTGGAAGGACTGATGCTGAAGCTGAAGCTCCAATACTTTGGCCACCTGGTTCGAAGAGCCAACTCATTGGAAAAGACCCTGATGCTGGGAAAGGCTAAAGGCAGGAGGAGAAGGGGACAACAGAGAACAGATGGTGGGGTGAGTTAAAGCAAGCTCTGGAAGATGGCGAAGGACAGGGAAGCCTGGCATGCTGCAGCCCAGGGGGTTGCAAAGAGTCAGACAAATGAGTGACTGAGCAACAGCAGGGCAGGAGGAGCTGGAGGGACCACGATGGCCCATGCCCTTGGTGGGACGAGCACAGGTGACCAGCAAGGTACTGTGGGAGCCAGAGATGAGAAGGGCTAACTTTGAGAACACAAGAGCTTTGGAATCAAGTCCTAGAATCCTGGCAAAACAGAGTCAGATCAGAAGAGACAATATAATCCATCTCATTTGTCGCATGGGAAACTGAGGCCCAGGAACAAGAACTTGTGGCTGCAGTGCAGGCAGAAAATGGTGGATGGTCACCAGCCACTGGTATGCTTGGGCATCAGCTGCTCTTCCCCTGAGAAAGGCCAGAGCCAAAGGTCAAGGCTCTTCCAACCATTGCGTTGGGTTTCTCCAGTGGGTGACTGTGGAGGGAGAATTGGCAGGCTGGGCCCTGAGAGTGTGGAGCCAGCTGCAAGAAGGAAGGGGAGGAGAGTCCAGTCCTCAGGAAAGAAAGGGATCAGGCCACATCAGGCTCCCCTCCCTCCAGATTTACTCAAAATCCCCCTCCTCATCTTCCCCCCAATCTAAACCCCCTCCACCACGGTGTCCACTGGAAGCAGATGGGCCCAGACCGACTATGGTAGCCAGAGATGACCATGGAACCCACAAAAAGCTGTTTTACTCCATGAGTGACCTGTAGGACAAGATGCCTTGGAAGGATTTTAAGCAGGGGAGGGGAGTGTGGTTAAAGGGTCATCTTCACTTACCGATTCAACTAATCACTATTTATTGAATGCCTACCTGAATATTCACTGGAAGGACTGATGCTGAAGCTCTAATACTTTGGCCACATGGCGCAAAGAACTGACTCATTGGAAAAGAACTTGATCCTGGGAAAGATTGAGGGCAAGAGGAGAAGAAGGCGACAGAGGACAAGATGGTTGGATGACATCATCAACTCAATAGACATGAGTCTGAGCAAACTCTGGGAGATAGTGAAGGACAGGGAAGCCTGCAGGGCTGCAGTCCATGGGGTTGCAAAGAGTCAGACAAAACTCAGCACCTGAACAACAACAACTATGCACCAGGCACTGACCTAAACACCTGGGATATATCAGAGAACAAACAGGCACATGTTAATAGACAGTACATTTCAGTGGGGCAGGAAGAGAAGAATTACATAACAAAAATGAACATAGTGAATAAACGCATTGCATGGTATGTTAGAAGGGGACGAGTACCGTACTAATGGTGTATGGAGAGATTAGGGGAAGGGAGATGGATATGATTATAAAGAGGGTAGCAAGGTAGGCCTCATTGACCAGATAGATTTCAGTGAAGACTTGAAGGCAGTAAGGGAGGCTGCGATGCAGAGATCAGCAGGAAGAGTGCTCTCAGCAGAGGAAACAGCCAGTGCAAAGGCCCTGAGGCAGAAGCATCTCTGCCAGTTTGATGACTAGCAAGGTTCTCAAAAACAAAAGTGTCACACTAACAGCAATATCAGCTTTTAATGCCTCAAAATAGCCTTTAAAATAGCCCAGTAGCTGATGAACCTATTTGCAGGGCAGGAATAGAGATACAGACATGTGGCCATAGAGAGGGGTAGAGAGAGTGGGATGAATTGAGAGAGTAGCGTTGAAACATATATATTACCATATGTAAAATAGATAGCTCGTGGGATGTTGTATAACACAGGAAGCTCAACCCTATGCTCTGAGACAACCTAAAGGGGTGAAAGGAAGGCTTAAGAGGAGGGAACATATGAATATTTATGGCTGATTAATATTGTTGTATGGCAGAAACCACACTGTAAAGCAATTATCCTCAAACTGAAATTTTTTTAAAAATCACAGTACGTTGGAAAACTCAAAGCCAGCCTCAGGAGCAGTGAAGGAAGGGACTGGGCTGGTTGCACACACTAGTTCAGAGTGGAGGGCTCTGGAGGTCTTGCTGCCATGGGACTCTGAGCAAACTCCTCATCCTTTTGTGTATCAGCTCCCTCACCCACAACATCTGGATGAATGAAGATCCCCACCTCCTACAATGGTTTTGAGGCCTAAAGGAGAGGACTGATGTCAATATTTAACAAGTTATTCAGTACCTTTTCAGTGTGTGATAAACATGAACTATTATTTCCATACAATTATTATTTCCATACAACATCAGGTTTTGAACCTGAACCCCAAGTCTTCTGATTCCCAGTCCAGGACACTTTCGATTTTCCAAGTAATAGTAGTAACAACTTAACATATTCTGAGTATTGACTCTGTGCCAGGCCCTGTACTAGCATTTCATATGAATTATCCTACTTATTTCCCCCCAGTCACCACAAGAGGATCTCAGACTCTAGAGGTGCTCACTGGCCCAGGGTCATACAGGTATAAAATGGGCAAATCAGAATTCAAATCCAGATGAGTCCGGCTGTAGGCCCTGCATTCCTCATCATTAACCTCCCCAGCCTCCTGAAGTTCCTGACAGCAGTCTCCTCCATGGGGACAGAGGTGTGAATATCTGTGCCTCTTGGTTCTTCACATAAATTAATTCGAGGTGTCATTACTCTGCCCACTGGTGACAAGCTGGAATGGCTCACTAGCCACCCACAATACAGACTATTTCTGACAGTCATACCAAGTAGGAGCTGATGTCAGCCACCAAGGTAAGGTTTATTCTGGATTCTGATGCCCCTTCTTCTCTGTCACCTGCATGTGCTGTAAGCAAATGTCTCTATCACTTCATTTAGTGGTTTCTGGGGCTTCCCAGGTGGTGCTAGTGGTAAAGAACCTGCCTGCCAGTGCAAGAGACATAAAAGACATGGGTTCGATCCCTGAGTCGGAAAGATCCCCTGGAGAAGGAAATGGTGACCCTCTCCAATATTCTTTCCTGGATAATGCCATGGACAGAGGGGCCTGGGGACCACAGTCCATGAGGTTGCAAAGAGTCAGACACGACTGAAGCAACTGAGCATGGGGTGTGATTTGCTGATGGAACCAGACAGCAGTGTTGGAATCACCAGGAGAGAGTGGTTGAAAACTTGTAAATGGACTTGGGTCATGTCTTCCAATAGCTCATGGTTCCTGACTATCTCCTAAGGGCCCTTCCTTACATCAGGCTGGGAGGGAAGAAGGATGAGGCAGTCATTCCTTGCTTTTAGGTGGCTCCTGAAGAGTGAAGAGCTAGATGGAAATGTACAAGCAGAAACCACCTGCATCTTACATCCCTCCATCACTTGGGGATCTCTCTTTGGACTCTGATTCATTCTTTCTTGTCTCAGGATGAAACCTCTATCAAGTCCCATGGTTTTCTGGGCTCTTTCAATCATGAGATCTATTCTGTTTCCATAATTTAAAATCAGCATCTAGGTCACTTTTTCCCTCTTCCAGAAATGTGCCTGGGGGAGAAGTGATGAAGGACAGGAGACTTTTTCCATATGTCTAAGTCATCATGTGCCTTCGTTTGTAAAGGTCTGATGCCCTCAGAATGATTGGTGCACAGTGGCCCTCCAGTGTAGTCTCCCATCCTCGCCTCCGCTTTTGCAGGCACTTCTTGGATTCCTCTCCTTTGGTTTGGGCAATGCCTGTCCTCCAGGTAACAGATCAGATCTCAACCCAAGACTGATCTCAAGCACTCCATCTGTCTTGAGCCGACTGACAGCTCCCCAAAGATGTCCACATGCTAATCCTCCCTGGAACCTGTGAGCATGTCACTGGACATTGCAAGGGGACTTGGCGATGTGATTAAGTTACGGATCTTGAGATGGAAAGATTATCCTGGATTACTGGGACCAGTGTCACCACAAGAGTCCTTACAGGAGGAAGGTGGGAGGGTCACAGTCAGAGAGATGTGAGGACAAAAGCGGAGGTCAGAGAGGGGGAAGATGCTACACTGAGGGCTTTGAAAGTAGAAGAAACGGGCATGAGATGAGAAAAGCGGATGGCCTCAAGATAACTGGGAAAATAAGGAAATGAATTCTCCCGGGAGCCTCTGGAAGAAACACCATTCTTCCCATTTAGACTTCCATTATAGACTTCCAACATCCAGAACTATGAGAAAAATAAATGTATATTGTTTTAAGCCACCAAGTTTGTGGTCATTTGTTACAGAAGCAACAGGAAACTAACACACCCTTTTTTTTGCTAGGGTCCCTGCACCCTTCCAGGAAGCCCCTTGGTGATGATATTAGGCTGGCTGCCTTCCACAGGGTCCACATCTGGTTCTCAGAAAAACCATCCCTTAACACCAACCTACGGAGAGCGTAGCTTGGAGACCGAGGAGGCAACTCTCCTCTTTGCCACAGGGGGTGGTACCAGTCACAGTCTCACCTTCAGACTCCAAGAATAAGTCTAGTCAGGATCCTATATTTGCCAAACTCTAAGAGACCTACCGGAAAAGGAAATGGCAACCCACTGCAGTGTTCTTGCCTAGAGAATCATTCATGGACAGAGGATCCTGGGGGACTACTCCATGGGCTCGCAAAGTCGGACACAAGTGAGCATGCATGTGCAAGAGGCCTACACCATGCCACCAAACAGCGCTCTGAATCCCCTCCTTCCTGGCCTGAGGTGAGGAGGAAGCAGCCCCTCTCCCACACTGAGTAGGCAGGAGAAGCCTCTCACGTGAGGTACATTCTTCAAACATTCCCTCTCCCACCTTCCCAAGGCCCAGCCCTTCCTGCGACTAACATACCATTGTAAATTGACTATACTAAAGGTAAAAAAAAAAGAATGGGAGATTTTATATTAAAAATTTTTAATTAAAAAATTAAAAAGTGAGGAGAGAGGCACAGAAGAGATTTTCCCTTAGCGCCTCCAGGAGCAACCAACCCTGCTGACACTTTGGGCTTGGACTTCTGCCCTCCAGAACTGTAAGAGAATAACTGTCTGTTGTTTTAAGTCACCCAGCTTATGATTAGCTGCTGTGGCAACCCTAGGAAACTAATACAGATGCTAATCAATTTTGTCCCCCCTAAGCAAGATGAGTATGTAAAGTCAGTAATTATTTGGTCCCCAAGTGGATCTTTAAAGTAAATGAGCCATAAGGATCCAGCTGCCATCTCTGATGGGAGAGATGGACCAGTGAAGACCTGGCCCCACTCTGTCCCATTCTGATGAATGGAGGAGGGACTGCTATAAGAAGACCAACCACAGGATCAGCTGTGGTTTCCTTGACACCATGCCCCTACTGGGTGCTGGGAGACCCAGTCAACCTCCTGACTTTCCCCAAAACAAGCACCTCCAGGTCAAAACAAGGGGACCAAGGCGACTCACTAATGCTACAAGCATCTCAAACTTATCCACCCCCAGGAAGAGCATCTGGGCCTCAGGGTATCTGCTAAGAACAGGAAACATGGGCCATGGATGCCTCTCCCATCTTCTTGTTTATTGAGGGGAAGGGGAGACAGTTAAGCCCAAAGGAGGCTGCCTAAATTTCCATCTCAATAGTGTCACTTTACAACTCTGGGACATTAGGCAAATTATTTAACCTGTGTGTGCCTCAGTTTCCTTGTCAATAGAATGAGGTTAATTGTATTTAATGTTGTTGAAAGTCTAAAAGAAATAATACGCATAAAGCATTTAGCATGGTGTCTTGTGTAAGCACTCAACAAATACTAGCTATGATGGGTATCAAGCATCCTCAGCATCCAGTCAATAGGGCCCTGCTACCTTTAATACTTGGTGTTGAGTGCATTCTGGTCTATGGAGGTGAGCTTGGGACACCCAGAATAAGCTGTTCCCTCTTCCCTCACTTCATCCAGCTACTCAGGAGGCAAAACAACAGACACGCCTATCAGAAGGACATACACACAATAAAAGAGAAAGAGCAAGTAACCGAGAACAAATACAGAAGAATGGGAAAACCTTAACGGTGTCCAGAAGAGCTCCTCTCATGAACAAAATGTGTGTGTAAAAGAGTTAGAGAACAGAGACTCTAAAAGCTTGTTTGGAGTAAGACGAACCTACAGGGAACAAACATCTGGGGGCCAGTGACGCAATGTTTCCCGGAACAGCAGGAAAGCAGGCACATACTCAGCCTTCATTTTGCCAGACTCAGGTTTGCTTCCACTTAGAGCAGGCAGAGCACCCATTGTTGGGAAATGAGGCCTAAATAGCTAAGGAGATTGTAAGCAAGCCCCAAGATCAGAGTAAGGACATCTCCAGGTCACCAGGGAACTGCAGGCCTGGCTGCAGAACCCTACAGTAAGTGGAAGAATCACAGCGTTTGGGGAAATAAGACAGAAAAAAAGTGTCCTGATCTTTGAAATGAGTATAAATTGGAAAGATTCTACAGCCTTGGGAACTGAATGACAAAAGCCTGCACATTTTAGAATGTGTGCCTGTAGGGGAGAAAATACAGTGATTTGAAGCTTGAGTTCACGTGTGAATAAATGATACCTTTGGCCCTGGAAACCTTATTCAGTTTTCTCTCTAACCTCCTCATCCCCTTCTCTGCATCTCTGCAACCTGAGGGATATTAACTTGGGCTCTACTGTTATCTACTGATGTGATAAGCAGAATAATGGCCTCAAAAGATGTCACCATCCTGATCCTTAGAACCTGTGAATATATATGTTACATGGCAGGAGAGAATTAAGGTTGTAGACAGAGTCAAAATTGCTAATTAACTTTGAGATCACCTTGAAATGAGAAGATTATTCTAGACTATCTGGGTCAGCCCAGTGTGATGACAAGGGTCCTTCTAAGTAGGAGGTAGGAATTTCAGAGAGAGGAGATATGATGATGGAATTAGAGGTAGCGGGGATGCACTTGGAAGATGAAGGAAGGGACCATGAGCCCAGAATAGAGGCAGCACCTAGAAACTGGAAAAGGCCAGGAAGGAGATTCTTCCCTTCAGCCTCCCGAAGAAATGAAGCTCTGCCAACACCTTGATTTTAGTTCATAAAGCCTACCCCCAGACTTCTGACCTACAAAACCATAAGAGAATAAAGTCGTGTTGTTTTAAGCCACTTAATTGTTTTAACTTGTTACAGCAGCAATAGGAAACTAATACAACTGGTTTCTGCATCATCTTACAATGATTTACTAATCAGTGAACATGGACTCTCTTCTGCCTTTGGCCTCTTTGCCTCATTTCCCCACATGGCTCTCCCTGCCAGACTGGAACAAAAGCTCTGAGTTCACATTCCCCAGGGTTGCTGCCAGAAAACAATAAAGATGAAGCTCTTCTCTTATTTCCAGTTCAGATTTCTCCATGGAAGCACTCTCTTTGGCATGCCCAGGCAGGCAAGGGCTCCACCAGAACTGAGTGGTCTGAGGTGGGAGGCAGAAAAGATAGTATTTGCCCGAGAGGAGGAAATAGTATCACAAGAAGAGAGGGGAGCGAATGGCTGCTTCCTTCTACCAGCTGCAGCGCTGCGAGGACAGCTCTTTGGGAGACCACTTTCAGCCTCTCTGGCTCAGGACCTGACACCAGATCTGATGCTTGGTGGATGCGCAGCTGTGGCTACTGGTCAACAGGCTATGTCTTCAGTGGGCTGGGCCATGGGTGCTCCCAGATGGAAATGAGGAGAAGCACTGTCTGCAGCTAAAGGTGGAGGAATGCTTGGTGAGGCACATTTCATGCCATCGGGGGGTCAGTCTCAAGATTTCATAACTGAGGGGAGAGAGAGAGAAATTAGGAGTCTGGCGTTAATATATACACATTGCTATATATAGAATAGGTAAACAAGGACCTACTGTATAGCACATGGAACTATACTTGATACCTTAGAGTAACCTATAATGGAAAAGAGTAGATAGATAGATAGATAGATACGTGTAACTGAATTACTTCGCTGTACACTCAAAACTAAGACAATATTGTAAATTAGCTATACAGTTTATTCTTGGCCAGTACCTCATTCATCCTTTTAAAGTCAATTAACTAATTAGGGTCATTCCCTGAACTTTGTTAAGACTGGTAATTGAAGTTGCCACAAATGTGTTTTAAAGAGAGAAGAAATAAAGATTGGCAGGTGGTAGGAACTGCTGTCTGGGGTGGAGGTTGGTGGTGTAGTTTGCTTTTTTTATAAGTGTCCTCGCTTATGTTTTCATCATTCTTTTCCATGGAAGCACTAGCTGAGGGACATTAATTTGTCTCAGATTGCCCCTCTTTCAGGAGGGTTCTCTCATCAAAAACTGACTGTTCCCAGCAACTGAGCCTGCAGACCCTTCAGGAAGTCCAGCTGTGCTCATGGTATCACTCATGAGGCTGTGGTACCTCAACATCAAGAAGCATCCCTTGGAAGAAGTCAGCCAGGGGCAGGACCTGGGCCCCCATCCCAGGCAGGGGTGAGGCCAGAGGGGGAACACCAGCCACCAAGTCCCAAAGGAGTTTCCTAAGCATAGCCTCTCGAGACAGTAAGGTCCAAGATCAGGGAGGTTAACAGCAATGAAACAAAGGTCAGAGCCAAGCCTGCCACTGAGCCACTCTAAGAGGAAGCTAGAAAATGTGGATCTGGCAAAAGGAAGGTCCAGAGTCATGCTGCAGAGGGAGGTACTGTGGACACAAGTAGCGACTCTAGGTGTGGTTCCTGGGAACACTTGGTGACTGTAACATTTTCTCTTAAAGGGATAGGGCGCAACTTAATAATTGCCCCATCCTTTTTGTTTCTTTATTTTCTCAACCTCCATCCATCGCCTTCCTTCTTCCTCCTTCTTCCACCCTTTCCTTACTCCTTCCACAAGCATTTATCAAGGGTCTCTTTTGTGCCTGTATTACAAGAGGTAGATTACAGCATGGAGAGCTTGAATTCTTTGAATAGATGCCCAAGAATGTCAGTGATTTAAAATTCAATACCTGTAAACAACTTGTGAGCATACCATATTTTAGTGCCTGTCTGTGTTTAGTCAAATACTGAGAACATATGTCTCTTTGTAAATCTACTCCAAGGACTGCTAACAGTGATTCAGAAAACACTCTGAAACGTGCCAGCTTCCATTGGGATTTGCTCAGAAAGAGCTCACTAATCTGTCCCCAGACCTGCCCCACCTTCTCACCTTCCCTCACAGCCTGTAATCCCCAAAGAAAGAATCACCTGCAGTTCAGCATCCCTGGCAAGGTAGACAGAAGTGGAATGCTGGTGGCCCCCTCATGGTATCTATCCAGCTCCAGTGGTTAATAATAGGGCTTCCAAGAATGAAGTAAAAAGGGCCATACAACTCTGCAGGAAAAACAAAGGCACTAAAATTTAACAGGGGAGTAAAATTTGTTTATGGACCTCACTAAAAAATGTTGCTGAGTATTGAGTCTAGAGACCCATGCTACTGCTGTTGATTGGGACTTTATTTATTTATTTATTGGTGGGGAAGGGAGGTACATGTGCTTTTTTCTGGTTTGGATAGTGGCTTATTATTGTTGTTTTCAGGAGACATTATTTAACGAGATGTTTATCAACAACCCAGGAAACCATAATGATGTAAAGACTACTTATTCAATAGATCACTGAGCTTAAAGCATGAATTTCATAGAATGCTCTAGCTAGAGTTTTATAGAGTGATTTTAGGTGTGTGTGTGTGTGTGTGTCTGTGTGTGTGTGTGTGTGTGAGTCACTCAGTTGTGTCTGACTCTTTGCAACCCCATGGACTGTAGCCCTCCAGGCTCCTCTGCCCATGGAATTCTCCAGGCAAGACTACTGGAGCAGGTTGCCATTTACTAAAGTATGACCTTGGACAAGTTACCTATGAACTCTGAATCTCAACTCCCTTATCTGTAAAGTGGGGGAAATAAGAATTACACTGAGAAGTTCTTGATGTAGTTCTTATTTCCCCTGCCTTACAGAAAAGGGAGTTGAGATTCAGAGTTCACAGGTAACCTATCCAAGGTCATACTTTAGTAACAGTGTGGAGCCAGGACTCGGTTTTCAGTCCATGTAACTTCAGAGCCTGTGCTCTTCCTATCTGCCATACTGCTTCCCAACTGCCCAGTCCTGACGGGGCTTCCTGGGATGTTCTGATGGGCCGTTGTGGGAGGGCCCAGACAGCTGGAAGAGTAGTGCTGTGAAATGTTTTCAATTGATCCTGACCTACTGCAATGATCATTCTTCACAAAAGGTAAGCAGAGCTGTTCACTGTTGGACCACAAATAATGAATTGCTTTGCTCTGAAGTACAGACATCTATCCAGTGACTCAGACTCCGAAAAGATCAACAAGGTGGGACTTCCCTGGTGGTCCAGTGGCTAAGACTCTGCACTCCCAATGCAGAGGGCCAGAGTTCAATCCCTGGTCAGAGAATTAGATCCCACATGCTGCAGCTTAGAGTTCCCATGAGGCAGCTCAGAGTTTCCAAGATTCACATGCCACCACAAAGACCCCACACAGCCAAATAAATAAAAATAAGTAAAATAAATATTTTATAAAAGGTCAAAAAGGAGATGTGTACAAATATTTAGTTTATCCAATTTGGATCAAGATATTTCTCAAAACCAAACTCTACCATTTATCTTGTCTCAGAATGCTTGTTAATCTTCCATTGTTCACTTTGGAAAACACAGGATCACCAAGGCAATAAGAAATTATTTTTTCTACCCTTTCTCTTCCTGGGACATAATTAATCTTACCAAGTGCCAACTGTGCCAAGTATTCAAAAATCATTTCTCACTTTTTCACTCATTTCTTTCATTGAACAATCTTGTGAAGTAGGTATTAACATATTCTCAAAATATCTTGTATATGAACTCTTTATTGATTCAAAGAATATTCACTGAGTATTCATTAACTGAATACCAGAAAATGTTCTAAGGTCTCAGTATAAAATAGTAACATAGCAGATGTTTATGGTTATTTATTTATGTATAACAAAGTTTTTAAAACTCATTGACTTGATAAGAAAAATTAAACAAGACCTAAGTAAATAGGAATATGTGCTCATAAATTGGAAGACTCAATTGTTTCGTTATTGTTAAGATGTCAGTTTTCCTCAAATTGATCTACATATTCAATATTACCCCAAATGAAAATGCCAGAAGGTCATTTTTATAGAAATTGACAGGCTGATGATAAAATTTACATAGAAAAGCAAAGACTCTAAAATGATCCAAGCAATCTTGAAAAAGAACAAAGTCGTAAGACTCACACTACTTGATTTTAAAACTTGTTATAAACTGCAGTAATTAGCCTCCAATTAAAATAAATAAATTAAAAAAAAAAAAAAAACCTGCTGTGGGGCTTCCCCAGTGGCTCAGCACTACAGAATTCATTTGCTATGCTCCTTGGGTCAGGAAGATTCCCTGGAGGAGGGGATAGCAACCCACTCTAGTATTCTTGCCTGGAAAATCCCTGGACAGAGGATCCTGGAGGGCTACAGTCCATAGCACTGCGGAGTCAGACAGGACAAAAGCAATGAGCACCCTCGCAAGCATAAATCTGCTATAACCAAGACAGTGTGGTAGTGATGTTAAGACAGACATATAGGTCAATAGAACACAATAGAGTCCAGGAATAGACCCTCATTATATGGTTGATTGACAAATTTGCCAAGATAATAGGGGAAAGATCGATTTCACAACAAATAGTGCTGGAATAATCCAAATCCAAAAACATGAACATGTGCCATATTAAACAAACATGATATGAATCATGGATCCAAACATAAAACCTAAAACTCTAAAATTTCTAAAAGAAAATAAAAGAGAAAATCTTGGTGATTTGGGGTGAGGTAAAGATTTTATAGATATCACATACTATGGATCACATGCTGCTGCTGCTGCTAAGTCACTTCAGTCGTGTCCGACTCTGTGCGACCCCATAGACAGCAGCCCATCAGGCTCCCCCGTCCCTGAGATTCTCCAGGCAAGAACACTGGAGTGGGTTGCCATTTCCTTATCCATTGCATGAAAGTGAAAAGGGAAAGTGAAGTCGCTCAGTCGTGCCCGACTCGGCAATCCCATGGACTGCAGCCCACCAGGTTTCTCTGTCCATGGGATTTTCCAGGCAAGAGTACTGGTGTGGGTTGCCATTGCCTTAGTAGCCCATAAATAATTTGAAAAATTGAACTTCCTGAAAATTAAAATATCCACTCTTCAAAAGACAGATAAGAAAATGAAAAGACAAGCCACACATAAAAAGAAAATATTCGCAAAACACATATCAGATAAAAGATTTCTATCCAGAATATAAAAAGAATATATTAAATGTAATTCAATATTAAAATGGAAGTTTAAAAATGTGGGAAAGAATTTGAGTAGACACTTCAATGAAGAAAATATACAAACAGCAAATAAACATATGAAAAAATGTGCAACATGAGTCATTAGGGGAACACAAATTAAAACTATAAAGAGTTAGAACTATACACTCAACAGAATGCTGAAAAAAGAACTGACAGCCCAACACGTTGGCAAGGACAAAGAACAACTGGGATTCTCACATGTTGCTGGTAGGAGATGCTAGAATCACCTTGGAAAATACTTTGCCTGTTTCTAGCAGCAACTCCTATTCCTATTTACCCAAAATAAATCAAAACATGTTCACACAAAGACCTGTACACAAATCTTTATAGCAAATGTATTATTAATAATAATAACTAAATATTTATCAATGGGTAATTGAATATAAAAATTTAGGGTACATCCATACAGTGAGATATTATCCAGGAATAGAAAATAAGAGACTATTAATACATGCAAAAACATGTATAAAATAAAAAACTTAGATAGCAAGGACTATAAACTGTATGATTCCATTTACTTGAATTTCTGAGAAAATAAAAAACAATAGAGAAAGAAATCAGTGGTGTTAGAGGCTAGGGATGAGGATATGGGACTGAGAAATTATAATTACAAGGGAACTTTGGGGAGTGATGGTGCTGGATAACTATCACATTTGTCATAATGATATCTTTTTTAAAATCTTCATTTCCTAATTGCTCCTAGTACCTAAAAATATAATTGATTTTTATATATTTATCTTAAATCCAGGAAATCTGTTGAACGTTCCTGTTAGTGTTAATGATTTTAATCTAGATGCTCTTAGATTACCTGTATAGACAATTATATAACTTTTGAATTATGAGGGTTGGTTACTTCCTTTTAAACATATTTGTATTTGTTCTTATTTAATTATGATGGCTAAGCCTGCCCATAAAATATCATCCCTGAACTAAATAAGAATGTTTCTAAAAATTGTGCCATTAATTATGACCATTATAATTTTTTAGAATATACTATCAGATTCAGGATGGGTTCTTATAGTCCTAGTCCATTATAAATTTATATTACAAATGAGTATTGAATTTTTTCTCCATCCGTTTAGGTGATCATGAGACATTTCTTTTTTACTGTAGTGTGATAAACTACATGCAATAGTTTTTACATGAATGTAAAATCTTCCTTATATTTCTAGAATAAAGTCTACTTGGTCACGATTTATCATTTAACATGTATTATTGACAAATTATTTTGCTCTTATTAACTTCTTTGGAATTTTTGAAGTTATGTTTATAGTTTCTTTATTATTATTACTGTTTGTTAAAAAAAATGTTTCCTAAAGAAATAAGTGTGGAGTAAGCAAGATGATAAGGGGGAAACTACAGTTATAAGGCAATAGTATACTTAAGAACATACTGCTTTTAAACCAGTGAGGAGGGCAACAAATGAGAAAGATACACATTCTTCCCCACCCCACAGAAGTTACCGGGAAAGACACGGTTCTGCATGAGAAATTCTCCAGGTAGCTGTCACATGCCTGTTTAGCCAGCGAGCACTTGGAAATGTCAATCATCGTGCTTCTAACACAGCCGTGGGGATGCTTATTATAAGAGCAAATCTGCACGCAGGAGGCTGAGACACCACAGCAAACGCGTCAGCCCCGTGTCTGCCCTTCTCCGTGGCACTTTGCTTAAGCAGAACATTCAGTCTAGCCTTTTATTGCTGACTCAGGGGCAGCCTTGTAAACCTAACCTGGTGAGGGGATTGCAGCATCCCACAAAGATATCCTATCGGTGAAGCCTAAGGTTTTTACCCTTTTCAGGTGTGTTATCATTATTATAACATCAGTTAGGAAGTACTTCATCCTAATTATTATGTGGGACAAATTATACAAAATTGGTATGTGCTCCTCAAAGTTTTACAAAGAAAGTGAAGTTGCTTTGTTGCGTCCGACTCTTTGCGACGCTATGGACTGTAACCTATCAGGCTCCTCCGACCATGGGATTTTCCAGGCAAGAATACTGGAGTGGGTTGCCGTTTCCTTCTCTAGGGAATCTTTTACAAAACTTGCCTGTAAATTCACCTTAGAGTCTTTTTAAATGAATAGACTTTCCACTATTTAATTTCCTTAATAATTATAAGTCTAGTTTTTCTATTTTAAAATTTACTTTTAATTGGATGATAATTGCTTTACAATATTGTGTTGGCTTCTGCCATACAACACATGATTAAGTACACACATGTCATCTCTCTCTTGAACCTCCCCCGCCCCGCCCCACCCCTCTAGACTGTCCCAGAGCATCAGGCTGAGCTCCCTGTGCTATACAGCAACTTCCATCTGTGGCTCAGTCACTCAATCACAGCTGACTCTTTGCAACCCCATGGACTGCAGCATCCCAGACCTACCTGTCTTTCAGTATCTCCTGGAGCTTGCTCAAATTTATATCCGTTGAGTCAGTGATGCCATCCGACCATCTCATCCTCTGTCGTCCCTTTCTCCTCCTGCCTGCAACCTTTCCCAGCATCAGGGTCTTTTCTAGTGAGTTAGCTCTTCACATCCGGCTGCCAAAATATTGGAGCTTCAGCTTCAGCATCAGTCCTTCCAAAGAATATTCAGGATTGACTTCCGTTAGGATGGATTGGTTTGATCTCCCTCCTGTCCAAGGGACTCTCAAGAGTCTTCTCTAACAGCACAGTTCTAAAGAATCACTTCTTCAGCACTCAGCCTTCTTTATGGTCCAACTCTCAATTCCATCCATGGCTACTGAAAAAACCGTAGCTTTGACTATACAGACTATCTGTTTTACATATGGTAACATGTATGTTTCATCTTGAGTCAATTTCTTAAAAGATATTCATGTGTAAGTTTTCAGATGGCATTGGTTTAAGTTGCTCATAATATTCTCTTCTGATTTTTTTCACCTCTACTGAGCCAGTAGTTATGTCTCCTTTTAATACTATTACTTTTTGTTTGTATACTCTATTTTTATGTTGATTGAATTTATCAGAGGTTTATTTCATTAAGCTTCTCAAAAGCCTGGTTTTTAGTTTTATTATTTCTTTACATTCTTTTTAATGAATTTTTGCTTTTATCTCTGCTATTTACTTCCATTACTCTATTGGGTTTGCTCTGTGCTCTTCCATAATATCTTTTATGGATAAATAAATATCAATCACTAGTTCTCTCTTGTGATTACTGTGATGAATAATTACCTCATGCTTAAAAAATGTATACAGAATAATTTAACAAACACCTAGTTTCTGCCACCTAGCTTAAGAAATAAGGTGAATGGAGACAATTCTATTC
>SJYQ01004049.1:904509-936203 GCA_006410935.1 Redunca redunca
AATGCTGCAATGAACATTCTTGTAAATTTTTATGCCTTTTGCATCTTTAAAAGTTTTAAGTATACTTACTTATAAACTATTCTATGAATTTCTCTGGTAACCAGTGCTCTTGGTGTTTTAATCTTCTTTTGTTATTAATATTTACTTATTTATCAATCCATCCATTTCTCTATCTAGACATTTATGTAATACTATGTCTCAGACACTTAAACAAATATAAAATTACTTAATGTTGTTTTGTCTGTTGGCTCTCTAATGCATGCTGTTTTGTTTCTGTGTGGGTTTTGTAATTGTGGATTGTGGATTCATCATTAGTCTCTCTTGCTTGGTGGAATGCCTATGGTTTAGGAAATGGAAGTGCTCCTCCACAGAAGTTTTGCTTTACTTCTGCCAGGTACCCACGAATAACATTGGCTTAGAATCACTTTATATGTTAATTTTTCAGCTTAAGTTTTACAGAAAAATTGGAAAGAATAGATTTGGATCCTAAATTTGCAGAAAGTAGAGATTCTGGATTCTCAAGAATAATGTTTTTCACCCAGAGCAAAACATAGACTTGCTTTCTTCTCTCCCTCTGTTGGTAGGTGGAATTTCGTCTAGAGAATCTTATCTCTACAGATCAACCCTGCAAGCATCCTGGTTTATGTGGTTTTCCATTGCAGTCCCTTGCTTCATTCAGACCCAAGACAGGATCTCCTATCCCTGAATTTGACCTGAAGTTTAATTACTAGACCTAATTACACACTCAAGACTCCTCCTCCCAGGGAAACTGTTTCATGAGCTCACAGGATTTCCCTGTTCGCTACAGTTTCATTTATGTCACTGACATTTGCTTTCCTACCAGATCAATCATGCGCTTTGGTCTTTGTTGTTATATTAATAATTTAGCTAGAGTTTCAGAGAAGATACACTACTCTGGGCAGCTTCTACTAATTGATCGGAATGATCTTTGAAAACATAAATCAATTTTATCTCTCTCCTGCCTAAAACCTGCCAAAGAACTGATTTCAGCCTGATGGCAGTAAGATCATCAGAGAAACTTCCAGTTATACAGGTATACCTCAGAGATAGTGCAGTTTTGGTTCCAGACCACTGTAATAAAGTGAGTGCTGCAATAATACAAGTAACATGAATTTGTTTCCCAGTGCATACAAAAGTTATGTTTACACTATATCATAGTCTACTAAGTATGCAATAGCATTATGTCTAAAAGAAAGCAATGTGCTTATTTTAATTTAAAAATACTTTATTGCCCAGAAAAATGCTAACCATCATCTGACCCTTCAGCAAGTCATAATCTTTTGCAACAATTACATCAAAGACCACTGATCACAGATTACCAAAACAAATATAATAATAATTTAAAAGTTTGAAATACTATAGAAACTACCAATATTTACCACAGAGACACAAAGTGAGCAAATGCTGTAGGAAAAAATGATACCAATAGGCTTGTTTGAGGCAGAGTTACCACAGAGCTTCAACTTATAAAAAACACATTATCTGTGAAGCACAATTAAACAAAGAATGCCTGTTAGATTAAGAATAATAAACCCATGTCTGGACCCAGTGAGAAAGGTTCATGATCCATTAGAAATGTCTGCTTCCTCCACATAGAAAGCAGAAGGGCAGCAGGCACACCACAGGTCTCCTGCTGCTGCCAAGTCGCTTCAGTCGTGTCCGACTCTGTGCGACCCCATAGATGGCAGCCCACCAGGCTCCCCCGTCCCTGGGATTCTCCAGACAAGAACACTGGAGTGGGCTGCCATTTCCTTCTCCAGTGCATGAAAGTGAAAAGTGAAAGTGAAGTCGCTCAGCCGTGTCCGACTCTTTGCGACCCGGTGGACTGCACTCTGTCTAATCTCTCCTTTTCCACTTAAACTGATGCACAGAAGAGTTGAGTGATATGCCAAAAGTCACTCAGCTGGGAGATAGCTTTAGACATTTTGCTCTTCAAACGGTTTTCTTCATTTTAATTACATTATTGAAGATATCATGACTTATATAAACTAAAGTCAGATTCTAATTAATTCTAAATATCCAGGCACCAGAGACTTTTCTCAGTGCTAACAACAGAAAGGTGAACAAGAAATGGTCTCTGCCCTTGAGGAGTCCACATCCTAGCAAACCTTAAATAAGTACGAGGAAAAATAAGGACTACAGCAGGTGAATATACATGGTGGTCTGGAAAAAAACAGAACCAGGAGCTGAACTCATTGCGGAGGTCAGGAAGGTGACGTTTAATCTATGCAAAATCTATTCAGGTTTGTTTGATCGTACATCTAGTCCAGTAGAATAAGAAAGTGTTCTATTTTTAACTCTGTATTCATTCATGTCATTCCATAAATATTTACTTAAATATTTGCTGAGTTCTCTTCTCACATCAGCTTCCTCATGGCAAAAGCCAAGAGAGAAGAATGACTGGGGAAAAAAGTCTACCCTTGGAAGAGGGGGTGGCACCAGGACACCTTCTCCCAAGGTTATAAGCAGAAGGCAAAGCTAGGATGATAAGGAAAAAAATATAGAAGTTTTAGAAAACTTGGCTCCCAACAACAGGAGATTCCCAGGATACTTGTGGCACACCCTCTTCCCCTATGAAAACATGATTTAAGGGGAAATAAAAAAGGGATTAGATCTGATAGACAGAGTGCTTGCAGAACTATGGACAGAGGTTCATAACACTGTACAGGAGGTGGTGACCAAAATCATCCCAAAGGAAAAGAAATGCAAGAAGGCAAATTGGTTGTCTGAGGAGGCCTTACAAACAGCTGAGAAAGGCAAAGTGAAAGGTAAAGAGGAAAGGGAAACATACACCCAACTGAATGCATATTTCCAAAGAATAGCAAGGAGAGATAAGAAAGCCTTAAGTGACCAATTTAAAGAAAGAGAGGAAATCAATAGAATGGGAAAGAATAGAGATCTCTTCAAGAAAATTAGAGATACCAAAGGAAAATTTATTTCAAAGATGGGCACAATAAGGGACAGAAATGGCAAGGACCTAACAGAAGCAGAAGAAATTAAGAAGTGGCAGGAATACATAAAAGAATGGTACAAAAAAGGTCTTAATGACCTGGATAATCACGATGGGGTGGTCATTTACCTAAAGCCAGATATCCTGGAGTCTGAAGTCCAGTGGGCCTTAGGAAGCATTAATGTGAACAAAGCTAATGGAGGTGATGGAATTCCAGCTGAGCTATTTCAAATCCTAAAAGCTGATGTTGTTAAAGTGCTACATTCAATATGCCAGCAAATTTGGAAAACTCACCAGTGGCCACAGGACTTGAAAAGGTTAGTTTTCATTCCAGTCCCAAAGAAAGACAATGCCAAAGAATGTTCAGACCACCAAACAATTGCACTCATTTCACGTGCTAGCAAGGTTATGCTCAAAATCCTTCAAGCTAGACTTTAACAATATGTGAACTGAGAACTTCCAGATGTGCTAGCTGGATTTAGAAAAAGCACAGGAACCAGAGATCAAATTGCCAACATTCATTGGATCATAGAAAAAGCAAGAGAATTCCAGAAAAATATCTAGTTCTTCTTTGACTACACTAAAGCTTTTGACTGTATGGATCACAACAAACTGATGGAAAATTCTTAGAGAAATGGAAATACCAGACCACCTCACCTGCCTCCTGAGAAACCTGTGCGCTGGTCAAGAAGCAACAGTTAGAACCAGACTTGGAACAACAGACTGGTTCCAAATTGGGAAAGGAGTACATCAAGGCTGTATATTGTCACCCTGCTTATTTAACATGTATGCAGAGTACATCATGTGAAATGCCAGGCTGGATGAATCACAAGCTGGAATCAAGATTGCCAGGAGAAATAGCAACAACCTCAGATATGCAGATGACACCACCCTAATGGCAGAAAGTGAAGAGGAACTGAAGTTCCTCTTGATGAATGTAAAAGAGGAGAGTGAAAATTCTGGCTTAAAACTTGACATTCACAAACTAAGATTGTGGCATCTGGGCCTATCAATTCATGGCAAATAGATGGAGAAAAGCAAAAACAGTGGCAGATTTTATTTTTCCTGGGCTCCAAAATCACTGTGGATGATGACTGCAGCCACAAAATTAAAAGATGTTTGCTCCATGAAAGAGAAGCTATGACCAAAAAAAAGCCAGATGGCGTATTAAAAAGCAGAGACATGCTGATGTATGGCAAAACCAATACAATATTGTAAAGTAATTAGCCTCTAATTAAAATAAATAAATTTATATTAAAAAAACAAAGCAGAGATATCACTTTGCTGACATCTGTATAATCAAAGCGATGGTTTTTCCAGTAGTCATGTGAGATGTGAGAATTGGACCTTAAAGAAGGCAGAGCACTGAAGAAGTGATGCTTTTGAACTGTGGTGCTGGAGAAGACTCTTGAGAGTCATTTGGATGGCAAGGAGATCAAACCAGTCAGTCTTAAAAGAAATCAACCCTGAATATTCCTTGGAAAGACTGATGCTGAAGCTGAAGCTCCAATACTTTGGCCACCTGATGTGAAGAGTGGACTCATTGGTAAAGACCCTGTTGCTGGAAGAGATTGAGGGCAGGAGGAGAAGGCAGCAACAGAGAAAGAGATGGTTGGTTGGCATCACCAATTCCATGGACATGAGTTTGAGAAAACTCTTGGAGATAGTGAAGGACAGGGTGGTCCGACGTGCTGCAGTCCACGAGGTTGCAAAGATCAGAGATGACTGAGGGACTGAACAACAGCAACAAGAGAAGTGAAGGCTTTACCACATCACTGTTCTACCTGTTCTACCCAGACCACCCCTACACCCACTATCCAGAATAGTCAATACATGCTTATTGCTTGGAAGATGTTTTGGATACCTTTTGTATCCCCTTGAAAACCTTCTCAAACTCATGCTCTAATCACTGATGCAGAGACTGGTTTCAACTAGGCTGTGGTCATCTCTGAGCAGCTGTATTCAGACCACTGACTCCCTGCTGGGTTTACACTGAGTTCATCTCAGTTCCTGCCTGGATCACACACCAAAACCCATTCTGTACTTAACACCCATGACCTGAAGTGCAAGGTTCTGTGGGACCTATTTTGATCAGTGGGAACCTGAAGCCAATGAATAAATGCTTCCTTCCTTGGTCCGCTGGGCAAAGAGTCCTCAGGCACATTCCATAAAGGTCCTCGGAAAGTCCTAGCAGAATCCAGTGCTATGACCTGCCAATAGTGGTAGCCAACTCAATAACCCATCATTGTGTGGGCTTCCCCTCTTTCCCTGTTCACCCCCCTGCCCTGTGCTCCTGCTTCCTATAATCAATCACAGTCCTAAATAAGCTACCTTAACAGGGAAGCCTTTGTCTCAGGCCCTGATTTCTGGGGAACTCAGACCAAGACTGTTGCATTTTGTTATTTTATTCTACTCTTAAAAGTCCTTCTAAAGAGACAGAAGTTGCAATTGTGTTTAGTGACTAATCTAAAAATTCAACAGGAGCCCCAAAATGTCACCATGGCTTCTTTCAAGATACAGCCACTTAAAATCAGCTGGTCAAAGAATCAGAACTAACCCCAGAGATATACCTACACTTGCTCCACAGAAACATGTTGAAGGTGCTTTCAAGCTATTTCCAAGTCTAATTTCTCAAGTTTTCTCACTGTAGACCAGCTTGTCAGCAAGACTGCCTGAGTCATGAATGTTTCATTTTATTATTTTTTCTTTTGTCTAAAACACAGAAAAGTCAGTCAGTGATATTATTCATCATGACTGAAAGCCCATATGACTAAAGTCACCCACTGCTCATAAGAGCCACACTCACCCAAGCATCACCTATCACTTCATATAGGGTGTCTGTGTTAATGGGGTCAGAAGGAAAGCAACTCTGATCTATCAGAAACCCACTCCCTGGAGGCCCCCAGACAGGCCAGGTGATGATGGCCATTGGGCAGTGGAGGTATTCTGTTCTCACTCTTTCTTAAAATTTTAACTGGTGGATAATTACTTTACAATATTGATGGGTTTTGCCATACATCAACATGAAACAGCATAGGCATACATGTGTCCCCTCCCTCCTGAACTTCCCTCCCACCTCCCTCCCCACCCCATCCCTCCACATTGTCACAGAGCACTGGATTCGAGTGCCCTGCATTATTCATCAGACTCTCACTGGCTATCCATTTTACATATGGTAATGCTTATGTTTCAGTGATATTCTCCCTAATTATCCCACCCTCTCCTTCTCCTGCTGAGTCCAAAAGTCTGTTCTTTATGTCTGTGTCTCCTTTGCTGCCATGCATGTAGAATCATCAGTACCATCTTTCTAGATTCCATATATATGCATTAATACATAGTATTTGTCTTTCTGTCTGACTTACTTCACTCTGTATAACAGGCTCTAGGTTCATCCACCTCATTAGAAATGACTCAAATGCATCCCTTTTCATAGCTGAGTAATATTCCACTGTGTATACCAACCTCCTTATCCATTCATCTGCCAGTGGACATCTAGGTTACTTTCATGTTCTAGCTATTGTAAATAGTGTTGCAGTGAACACTGGATACATGTGTCTATTTCAGTTCTGGTTTCCTCTGGGTATATGCCCAGTGGTGGGATTGCTGGGTCATATGGTAGTTTTTTTCTTTTAAAGTAATCTCCACACTGTTCAAATAATTTCACAATTTGTGTGGAAACACAAAAGACCCTGAATAGCCAAAGCAAGCGTGAGAAGAAGAATGGAATTGGAGAAATCAACTTTCCTGAATTTGGACTATACTACTATACTACAAAGCTACAGTCATCAAGACAGTATGGTACTGCCGCAAAAACAGAAATATAGACCAATGAAACAAAACAGAAAGTCCAGAGATAAATCCATGTACCTATGGACATCTTATCTTTGACAAAGGAGGCAAAAATGTACAATGCAGAAAAGACAGTCTCTTCAACAAGTGGTTCTGGGAAAACTGGTCAATTACACGTAAAAGAATGAAATTAGAACACGTTCTCACACCATAAACAAAAATAAACTCAAAATGAATTAGAAACCTAAGCATTAAGACCAGAAACTATAAAACTCTTAGAGGAAAACATGGGCAGAACGCTCTCTGACATAAATCACAGCAAGATGATTACTCCTAGAGTAATGGAAATAAAAACAAAAATAAACAAATGGAACCTAATTAAAAGCTTTTAGACAATGAAGGAAACTATAAGCGAGGTAAAAAGACAACCCTCAGAACAGGAAAAAATAATAGCAAATGAAACAACTGACAAAGAATTAATCTCCAAAATATAAAAACAGCTCATGCAGCTCAATACCAGAAAAACAAACAACTCAGTCAAAAAGTGGGCAGAAGACCTAAACAGACACTTCTCCAAAGAAGACATACAAATAGCTAATAAACACATGAAAAGCTGCTCAGCATTGCTCATTATTAGAGAAAAGCAAATCAAAACCACCGTGAGGTATTATCTCACACCAGTCAGAATGGCCATCTGCAAAAAGTCTACAAACGATAAATGCTAGAGAGGGTGTGGAGAAAAGGGAACCCTGTTACACTGCTAGTGGAAATGCAAATTGTTTTCATTCTTGCCTACTTTACTTAATCTAAGAGGCCAGGGGAAATGTCCTGCATGCCTGCATACCCTAATCTAGTTAACATACTTAGGGGGGATTTACCATATCATATTCAGCTTTTTTCAAGGCAAGATTAACCTTGCGGACCTGAGTTTGGTTTGATTCCTTGGAATCAAGAATCAGGTTCTTATACAGTTCTTCTGTGAAAGCTAGCACAAAATAGCAAAAGATGGACAGTCAAAAAAATCTGCATTCTTAAGCTGACCTGCCTATAGTCAGTTTGGTACCACATCATTCCCTTCTAAAACTGGGAGCTACTTTGTCCAGAATTCCCTTTGCCTTATGGCTCCAGGTAAGTTTGTCAATGAAAGAAATGTGTAAATCTTATGCTCACAACCCATAGAGTTCAGACCAATATACCAATCTCTTGCTCAAAATTCTTAGACCCTAATACACACCAAGAGAGGGATGGTAGCCACTATATGAATGACATCAGTCTTGAGTTAGACATTTTGAGTTACTCAAAAATATTCCTTGCTCAAAATCAAAAATTCCCCCAAATGCCTGCTTCTTTTACTCAGAGTTGTTTTCCTAACTTTGGGTGCACCCATCAGAGTTCTTTACCCTCTTTCTAGTTTGAGGGTCTATTTAATAGAGCCCCTAAGAGCTTCCCTTGTGGCTCAGACAGTAAAGAATCTGCCCGCAATACAGGAGACCTGGGTTCAGTCCCTGGGTCAGGATGATCCCTTGGAGGAGGAAATAGCAACCGACTCCAGTATTCTTGCCTGGAGAATCCCCATGGACAGAAGAGCCTGGCGGACTACAATCCATAGGGTCCCAAAGAATCAGACATGACTGAAGCAACTTAGCACACAGGACTCTTACCTTCAGTCCCAAAGGCCTGTTCATCACTCCTTCCACTCCTCCAGATCCTCACGCCAATAGAATCTCTATAGCTTTCATGCCTAGCACGGAATTCCCGAAATGCACATGTAGAGGAGAACACACAATTTCTAAAACATGATGCTGTCCTGGAGGAGTTTCATCCATTAAAAAATTAAACAGTGAAACATGAAACATCACCAGGGTGACAGATTCATGGTCAAATTGGCCAGAGCTTTGACTCGGTGTGGTGGGGTGGGGAGGTGCTAGTGTCTGAGAGAAGGAGGAAAGTGCTTCCCCAGTGCCTTCCATTCGGGGCTGGTCTCGTACAAGTTCCTCAGTAAATATCTTTTGCAGGTACTGAATGTCTCACATGTTTCTTACCGTGAAAATGTGATAGCTCCATGACTGTGTCCATCAGAAGCTGCATCCACCTGCCAGTAACAGAGATGAAAAAAGGACAGTGGCCTGTAAAAGGCTGATGAGGTGGGTGATCTGGGTCAGAGTTGCCCAGACACCCAGGCTCCTGCCAACATTCTTCTCCACGGCGCTTCATCCCTTCTCATGTGGTGCCCATTCTCAAAGTTACCTCCTTGTCCCACATGGCTGCTAGAGCCCTGAACATCACATCCTGGTCCAGGAAAGAAGTGAAAGAAGAAGGAGTAAAGGGCGCATTTTCCCTGTAAGTTGTTTCTTAAGGAGCTTCCCTGGAAGTCCCACCCAAAAGCCTCTGCCTACAGCTCATTGGCACCCCTGGCTCCAAAGAGGCTGGAAAGTATGGTCATGAAGGCAGATTCATTGGCACCTGAAAAACACCAAAGCTCAGTCACTAAGAAATGGACAGGAAATGGGCAGGAGACAGGCCCCCAGGAGTCTCTGCCCCAGCGGTAAATAGCGTGGGGCTGGAGACAAACCTGAGGCTGTTGCCAAGCAGCTGAGCAGCTCTGACATGACTTAGCCTCCCAGAGCCCAGCCCATCCATCTTCACAATGGGGATAATAGCAAAGCCATCCCTTGAAGTGACTGAATGAGGTGGGCATCTGGGGTTGTCCTCACAGCACTAAGCACATGCTTAGTGCAGGAAGTCAGCACCATTCTCAGTCTGGACTTGGCAAGCAACCTGAAATACCTTTCCTTTTCTCCTGCTCCTGCCTCACATATGCTCACCTGCATCTCGTGTTTCTGTCCCGCATCGAGCTTCCCAGCTGATCCCACAGCTTCTGGGCCACTTCTGGGTACGGAAACACTCCAGTCTTGCCCAGTCCAATTCAATCTGGTTCAAATCTTTCATCTCACATCCTGTTTCAGCCTCTCCCTACCCCCAAAGCAGAGGTTGCCAGTGCCCACCCTTGGCACTCATGTTTCTGGCACATATTGGAGCTCATGGACTTTCCTGCCGTGTGCATGACACTATCAGGTGTGGGTCCAACCCTCAGTGAGTGACAGGGGGAGCTGCAGGTTGGACGCCCATTGGGCCCCTGGTGGAAAATGCAGGGGAGGTGTGAGCCACGTGGCCCACAGCAGGAACTACTAAGTATGACAGGCAGTCTTTGATTGGCTTCCTTCCCTCAATATCTGTCCCCACTTGCTTGGCAGCATTCTAAGACCACTTATCAAGTATTCACCCCAAGGACTTGGGCTCCCCCCCCAAGGACGTTTACTCAGGCCCCAGCAGTGGGGGAGGCCCCAGAACTGGTGAGAACAGCCCACTCTCGTGGCCCATGCCCCACTTCTGTACTCCAGCTCCTACTGTGATCAGCAGAGAGAGGAAAGCACTGAGGCTGCTGGAACCCTCTCATTCCCATCAAACCTCTACAGATGCATCTGAGTGTTGTAGGGTTTCATGGGGAGGATGTCAAGGAGTCCCTCCACTGTTCCCTGACATGGGTGATGCCCTCTAGTTGACCTCTTCCAACACCCCCTCAAAGCACCCCCCACCCCCGCGACTCCCCTGCTCCTTCTGCACAGCCTCTTGCTGCCAAGGCTCCTCAGTGAGGGGCAGTATCCTCAGACAAGGACTGTTGAGAATACCCAAGCCGGCCTGCCTTCTGCAGCATCCTCTGGGCCCCGAGGAAGCATATGCATCCTGGCCACATCAGTGGTGCAAAGTGCCTACAGCTCTACAACCCTCTTTCACTGTATCCACCGGGACAGGCTGCTCCACCAGCCTCTCACCTTCAGCATGTCTGGCCAGGAGCTGGTTCCAGTCTTTCTGTTTCTGTACATTTCCAGACTCCCAGGGAGACTTGCCAGGCTGTCCATGAATTCTTCCACTGGCAGCCCCAGAGGACCCACAGGTTTCATCAGCTCAGCCAGTGTCCTGCCTAGGAGTGAGATGCTTGTCGAGAGAGAGAGAGTTTGCTTAGCATTGCATCCAGGTGAAACCTACCCTCCCCCCCACCCAGGAAAGAGGGAAAATAAATTGATGTGTCACCCCCATTGAACTAATCAGTCAGGAATCCTAGAGATTCCCCAGACCTGTCTTCACACCTGGGAGGGGAGCATGGCAGTGAAGGCAGCAGAAGCATTTCTGCCACGTCTTAGTAAGTCCTGGGGAAGGAGTTTGCTGGCCATTTTGCTACCCTCAGGGCTGTGGAACTTCTCAGTGCCAGTTGTCCTGAGCCTGGGACTCTAACCAGAGTGCTGAGGTAACACGATAAGCCCCAACCAGTGTCCCCCAATTCTGTTACTCTTATTTTGATTGTGACTTTCACAGCTACAATGAGCATATTTCATTCACCGTGGCCCTCTTCCAGGCAGTCCTCCTGGCTTAGGCACTTGTGGAAACATGGTTGTTTGCTTCTTCCCTTAGTGGCTCCACATTCCGATTTCCTGATGTTCCCCAGAATCTTATTTGGCTTCCAAGCCAGAATTTCCCAACCCAGGCTGGCACTAGAAACTCCTGTGGTCTGGCCAGAGCAGGGGTCTGGAAACAAGTTCTGAGAAATTGCTCCAGTGTTATCACATTGAGGAATGTGTGTGTGTGTGTGTGTGTGTGTGTGTGTGTGTGGTTGTTGTTTAGTCGCTAAGAAATGTCCTACTCTTTGTGACTCCATGGACTGTAGCCCACCAGGCTCCTCTGTCCATGGGATTTCCCAGGCAAGGATACTGGAGAAGGTTGCCATTTCCTTCTCCAGGGCATCTTCCTGACCCAGGGATCAAACCCACATCTCCTGCATTGGCAGGCCATTTCTTTACCACTGATCCTCCAGGGAAGCCACGTGTATATACACTCATGTCTTTATACGGAGATGATCTCTAGAACCTGTAATGGGAAAGGAATTGTGTGGTTAGGGATGGAAGTGTAAGAGTTATATTTATAATAAGAGCCAGCACTGTGCTGAGCGCTTGACATATAGTAATAGCAATTCATTTTATTATCACCTCTCTACAGTAGGTGTTGTTATGTGTATTTTACAGATGAGGAAGCTTCATTTTTTAAATTGTTTCCCTTTATGCTCACATTATCTATTTAAATAAATAGAGATGAGAAGAGGCAGTGGACAGATGGCTGGACAGAGTTAAGCTTTTCCAGGTGAAACTATTTCACATCTCTAGCTGAAACCCTCTGCTCTGAGGATACCATTCCCACCAGAACGAGTCCTAAGACTTTCTGGAAGACTCCAGAGGGTGGAGCAGGAGGCAAGAGAACCCCCTGGCCATGACCTCTACCCACCTGTGCTTAGAGCTGAACTCTAAGAGGCTCGGTGTTAATGAGGCCTGGACCAGCAGCTGGAGTTATCACCTGCTTGTCCCATCTCAATAAATCACTGTCTCCCTGACGAATGGCTCAGAGGGGAGGTCTGAGTCCCCTATACAGTGCTTAAAAGGAGACACCACCAAGCAAGACTCGAAGGCATCCGACGAGCTCAGTACCTTGTGATCAGCCGTGGGGGCAGGCAGGAGCAGCCCAGGATCCGCTGTAACTTGGTTTCCTCCCAGGAATGGGGAAAGCACATGTGCATCAAGGTGACGTCCCTCGATTGCAGCTGAAAACCAATGTGATCATGCCTGTAACCTCCTCCCAGATCCTCAGAGAGAAGGAAATACCCTTTGGTTCATGATTAATTCCAAGTTTGCAGGTGGTGCAAACTCTTTTCCCTCTAATCCAGCCATCCTTCAGAGCCACCCCCACCCCACAGAACCAGGTGCCTGAAGTTAGTAGATGGTTCCTCTTCCCTGAAGATAACCCTTACTCCCTTGGGTTTAATGGGTAGAGTGAGGCACCACGATGGCTATGTGACCTTCAGTATTTCAGGACATTTCTGGGCTCGAGCTGTGCTCCTCTCTCTGCATCTGTCAGCTCCACTTTGCTCTGTTCCAACCCAGTTCGGAGTAAACGCTTCCTTTGTGGGGGCAAGCTGACTGCCTAAAGCTCCAAGTCTCCATCCTACCCCTCAGCACCCGCATTGTCCCAACAAACATCCCACAGTGCATGCTCATTGGCTGGCTGGGGTCCGGCCCCCAAACCTGGACCATCCACAGATGGAATGGAAAGGTCTCCTTAGACCTGGAAAGCCAATGCACATACAGCCCTAGATTCCAGGAGCGGGTGTCTGTGACACCCAATCACAGGGCCCCAGGAGGCGGGGAAGAGTCCATGGAGGAAATGCAGTGTGGCCCCAGGACTGTCCCGAGCCATGTGTAAAATCACACAGTGGTAGAAATAGAAGAAACTTTGGAGAACTTCTCATCCCACCCCCCATTTTACAGATGAAGAAACCGAGTCCCAGGGAGGCCACCCAGGACCCTGCAGCAGAGCTGAGCCGCACTCTGCCCCATCACGTTACTCCATAAGGGCAGTGCCAGCAGAGCCCAAGCGTGGGGGGCATGCACTCTGTCCCCCTCACCTTCCTGAGAGCACATTTCAAAAATTCTCTTAAAAATCACAAGAGATTCAATATCCCGGCTGACATTGTACGATAGTTTTGGAAAATGCTGGTCATTGGGAGAAACTGGGTAAAGGGTGCACAGAGTCCCTCTGTACTATTTACAATTTTGGGGAATCTACAATTATCTTAATAAAAATTTTAGTTAAAAATCTGTGAGAGGAGTCTCCTCAGTATTCTCCATAGTGGCTGTACCAGTTTGCATTCCCACCAAGAGTGTAAGAGGGTTCCCTTTTCTCCACACCCTCTGCAGCATTTACTGTTTGTAGACCTTTTGATGGTGACCATTCTGACCAGTGTGAGACAATATCTCAATAAATACTGAAAATAGAACTGCCATCCAACCCAGCAATCCTGCTGGTGTACATGCACATTGAGGAAACCAGAATTGAAAGACACACATGTACCCCAATGTTCATTGCAACACTGTTTACGATAGCTAGGACATGGAAGTAACCTAGATGTCCATGGGCAGAGGAATGGATAAGGAAGTTGTGGTACATATACACAATGGAATATTACTCAGCTATAAAAAAGAATGCATTTGAGTCAGTTCTAATGAAGTGGATGAAACTGGAGCCTATTGTACAGAGTGAAGTAAGCCAGAAAGAGAAACACCAATACAGTATATAAACATATATATATGGAATTTAGAAAGACAGTAACGATGATCCTATATTCAAGGCAGCAAAAGAGACACAGATATAAAGAACAGACTTTTGGGCTAGGTGGGGAAGGTGAGGGGAGGACAATTTGAGAGAATAGCGTTGAAATGTATATTACCATATGTAAAATAGATGACCAGTGCAAGGTCGATGCATGAAGCAGGCCACTCAAACCTGGTGCTCTGGGACAACCCAGAGGGCTAGGGTGGGTAAGGAGGTGGGAGAGGGGTTCAGGATGGGGGAACACATGTGCACCCATGGCTGATTCATGTTGATATATGACAAAAACCATCACAATATTATAAAGTAATTATCCTCCAATTAATATAAACTAAATAATTTTTTGTAAATCTGTGAGAAGAATTATAAAATGGCATGGAACTGTATATCTAGTTAAGACAGTGCTTGCTGTGTTTAGCTCATCAAACTACCCTCTGAACCAAGTAGAGAAATATAGAAAAATTATGTATGTGTGTGTTTAGTCATGTCCTACTCTTGGTGACCCTATGGACTGTAGCCCACCAGGCTCCTCTGTCCATGAGATTTTCCCAGCAAGAATACTGGAGTGCATTGCCATTTCCTCCTCCAGGGGATCTTCCTGACTCAGGGATCAAACCTGCATCTATTGCATCTCCTGCATTGCAGGTGGATTCTTTACTAGTGAGCCACCAGGGAAGCCCACTTAGAACAATGATAGGAAAAGTACTAAAATATATATGTAAGTGTGGCATTGACCCACTAAAAGACAAAGTAAACATCAGAAGTGAGTGGAAACACTCAGGTGTAAGAGGATGGGGTGGGGGCTTTGTTGAAGCCAGGAGTGTACTGTACTCTGAGATCAGGGGTAGGAGGAGATGGATGGGAACTCAGTCCCTCTGTAGGAACAGGGACCAGACTGGCTTCTGTTAATGTGGGGTACAGAGGGGCTGGATCAGGTGTCTCTTGTCCATCATGGGTCATAATTCTACACCCACAGTACTGGTATGGATAACAAAGTGCTAACCGGATAGCGGCAGAAGCAGAGACAGCCTGGAGTCACTGGTTGGAGACAGTACCTGCAACATCCGCTTAGCAAGAGTGGTCAAAGTGGCCAGCGTAAGAGCTGACTCCAAACCGCCTGACCTGGAGGGATGAACAAGAGGAGGGAAAATATGCACATGCACATAACACACACGCACACACTTCATTTTCCTTCCCTCCCCTTCTTCTGCTTCCCCTTGGCCTCTTCTCTCTACTGAGCAGAAAAAATTCAGTCCATCCAAGATAGCCAGCATTTCTGCCCCCAGAGGTTAAAAACAATGTAAGGTTTTTTTGTCACTGCCTTGGACACCTTTATACCTCCGCCTTGAGAAATCCTTTAGAAAAAGATGTGTTAAAAGGTCCTCAGAATTTCCAAACTGCTATTTTTCTCTAGAAGGTAATTGGCCTGGCCCTTCTGCCCCTGCGTGCTCCCAGGCCCCAGAAGGACACAAGGAACCATCCTCCAAAGCCTCTCAGATTCAGTGTCCCCTTAGGAGTTTCATCACTGAAAATGTGCTTCATTTTTATTGTGTGTCCCAAATTCATTTGATCATAAAGCAAAGCAGGGGTTTTGTCCTCATCTGGAATAAAGAACATGCATAAGAACAGAGAGGTCAAGAGCTTTCTCTGAGGTCACACAGCCAGTCAGAGTCAAAGTCCTCTGGGAGCAGAGTCCTCAGCCTGGCATGCTTTCCCCTCCACCTCAAGGCCATCTTTTGACACTTCAAATACAGAGTATCAAAGAGAAAATTACAACTCATTTTCATTAAATTCCAGCTAAAGTCAAGAAAACCTCAACTGTTCAGTTCAGTTCAGTTCAGTCGCTCAGTTGTGTCCAACTCTTTGCAACCCCGTGAATCGCAGCACGCCAGGCCTCCCTGTCCATCACCAACTCCTGGAGTTCACTCAGACTCAGGTCCATCGAGTCAGTGATGCCATCCAGCCATCTCATCCTCTGTCATCCCCTTCTCCTCCTGCCCCCAATCCCTTCCACAATCAAAGTCTTTTCCAATGAGTCAACTCTTCGCATGAGGTGGCCAAAGTACTGGAGTTTCAGCTTTAGCATTATTCCTTCCAAAGAAATCCCAGGGCTGATCTCCTTCAGAATGGACTGGTTGGATCTCCTTGCAGTCCAGGGGACTCTCAAGAGTCTTCTCCAACACCACAGTTCAAAACCATCAATTCTTCAGTGCTCAGCTTTTTCACAGTCCAACTCTTACATCCATACATGACCACAGGAAAAACCATAGTTCAGTATACCACAATTAGAGAATATTTTAGTTTCACACTGCTTAGCACAACTTCAATATTCAGATATGTTAAAAAATTTTCATGAACTGTGAATTGGAAGTGACCTGGGACATATAATCTAAGGCCTTCACTCCTTAAGAAATCTGAGGTAAAATGAAGAGAAAGGATTTAATCTAGTTTGGGGAGCAGAGCCCAGGGCTCATAATGATGACCCCAGCACCTACTGAACACTCACTTCATAGCTGGTGGTGCACAGCTGTTACCTGACCTAATCTCCACACAGTTGAATGCAGTAGATATCATTAAATACATCCCCATCTTACAGATGAGAATGTAGAGGCTAAGAGAGTTCAGGTAACTTGCTTACGGCGACACACTTGGTGAGTAGCAGTATCTAGAGTTGAGGCCAGGGGGGCTAATTTCAGAGACCGCTGTCAAGACCACACTGTGCCATCCTCACCTTACCCAGTAGTCACATGGCTCCCAGAAGTGTTCTGCATCAGACAGACTTCATTTTGTGCCTTGGCTCTGCCACCTCCTACCAGACAACATTTAGCTACTTAACCTCTTTGAAATACAGTTTTGTCATTCTCATCAAGAAGATGAGTATTATAAGAGCACTTACCTTACAGAGTTATTGTAAGGACTGAGATAATCTATGAAAATTACCTAGCCCAGGTCTTGGCCATAGTATATAAAGTTTGTTCTCTTATTTACTGATTAAATATGTGCCTGCGTGTGTGCATGAGTGTGTGCATGTATGCATGCATGCACGGGCATCCCTCATATGGTAACCAGCCTCCAAATTAATTCCTAATGATCCCCACCTCCTGATATTCACATCCTTGTGTGTTCTCGCCCTAAACTATACCTGTTAGTCTGTGTGACCAACAGGACATAGGAGAAGTAAAATATGTCTTTTCCAAAAGTAGGTGATGACTATGACTCCATACTGGACTTCCTGGTGACTCAGTGGTAAAGAATCTGCCTGTCAATATAGGAGACACAGGTTTGATCCCTGGGTTGGGAAGATCCGCTGGAGAAGGGAACAGCTACCCACTCCAGTATTCTTGCCTGGAGACTCCTATGGACAGAGGAGCCTGGAGGGCTGCAGTCCATGCAGTTGCAAAGAGTCAGACAGGACTGCATCTGAGCACATGACTCCATCTTGATGGGTCTATCTGTCTATCTGTCATCTATCAGATCACTTGAGGATGCCAGCAAACACACCATTAATGGTTCTGTGGAAGGGAGAGAACAGCATAGAACTGAAGCCTCTGGCTAACAAGTGAGGTCGTTCAACAACCACATGCATGGAAAGATCCTCCAGCCTAGTCTAGGATTCAGATGGTGGCAGCCCAACAGACAACTTGACCACGGTCTCATTATAGATCCTTAGCCAGAACAACCCGATTAAGCCACTCCTGCATTCTTGACTCTCAGGAGATGTTATTACACAGAAACAGCTAATGCACCCTCATTTGATCTGGGCAGGGATGGGGGGATCTGTAGGGCTGTGATGAAGGTCTTTTGGAGCCTCAGGCCAAGCCCAGAGGAGTTGCTTTTGGAGCCTCAGGCTGAGCCCAGAGGCTTGGCCAAGGTTCTTCAAAGATCCATAACTACTTGATTAAGATTTGTCCCACTTAACCCTCCATGTACATCTTCCTGTTGGCATGCTTCGCTGGGTTTGCATTTAGAAGCTGCTTTTAATTGTCTTGAAACAGAATCCCGTTCCAAGCCATCAAGCAACAGAAATAAAGGTGTTTGACATGGGGGAAATAAAAACATTCTTTTCATTTACACATCAGCCATAGAGAACAACAGGAAAACATGTTGCAAGTTTCTTGAATTGGGGCTTCTGCTTTTTTTTTTTTTTTTTAAGTATAAATCAGCATCACAGCCCAAATCTTGGAGTGGCAGAGAAATTTAATTGGATGGTGGGATGTTTTACATACATTTGGGTTTTTTTTCTCTGTTGTTTTAAAGCTGACAGGATCACCCATCTGCTTAAAACATAATTGAATGAGGAAGTGAGAAGAAAGACAGACCTAATTTGAAAATTTAATTCTAAACCAGAAGCCTGGGGGTAACTACTGATACTGACCTTGAACTGGGGGTTCTTTGTAAGCCAAAGATGGCTGTGTGTTAGTGAGAAGATTGTACCATCGGCTTCCAGCGTATGATAGTCATGAAGGATATTCACAAATATTCTGATTCTTCTCCTTTGGGGCAAAGGGTAGGACTGCGACTGCAATTCTCTCTGCCCTTTAAAGTTATGCAAGGCCTTGTTACTTGCTCTCAAGACAATGTGAGCAGAGACGATCTGTGCTGCTTTCAAGTGGGACCTCTGAGAGAGAGCCCATCGTTCTCTTCCTTCTGCTGTAGAGATCGTAGAAGCATCTGTTGAGATGCCACCATGGTCAGCCTAGTTCTCTGACCCCTGATGAACAGATCTCAGCCAGCCCACACTGAATGTATAAAAGGAACAATTTGTTCAATTAAGCTACTAAGATTTGGGATGGTGGTGGTGTTTATTACATACCATTATTCAGCCTGCCCGACTAATACACAGATTTAAAAACTAAACATAAATGACTTGTTCAGTCTTTATTCGTTCAGTGAACATTAGCTGAGCCCAAACTCTGTACTAAATGTCTGGTTAGATCTTGGAGGTGGCACCTAGAAGAATATCAAGCACCCAGTATTTGTACAATAAATATTTGTTGAATAAATAATCATAATTATATTATCAGTATGTAATAAGTACCCAAGAAATAATATATGCACTTAATTTTTTCAACAAGCCTAGAAGATGAATAGTACCGCTGTGGTCTTTCTTACATATAAGAAATAGGATTTAAAGAGGATAAGTCACTCACTGTAAATTACATAACCAGTAAGTGTCACAGCTAGCCTTTAAATCCATGCTGTCTCTAAATCCATCGCTCATGCTCTTAAACATTATACTATGCTGTCTCTAAACAAGTGAGTGAATAAATAAGAATAAGGATGAAGTAACTATCTCTGAAGATTTTATAGTGGAGAGATGATGTGCCCAGTTATAGTTATAAGTAATCCACGCTTGGCAGAACTGGGAAAGTTTTCCCAAGAAAGTGACATCTGAGCTGGGTATTGAATGAGAAGTTCAGACAAGTTAATGGAAAAGGAGGAATGGGCATTCCTGGCTAAGAAAGTAGCATTTTCAAAAGCATGAAGGACAATGCCACCACCCAGAAATAGGCTACATTTCAGGAATGATAAAACCCGTTTTGTCATTCCCTGTAATCTGCACCTGGTCTGAGAAAGCCCTCAACTGTGACAATGTAGCCCATAGGAGGAGGAGGAAAGTAAGCCTCCTGTTGGCTGCCTGCCTTTCAAGGCCACATCCATTTATGAGTGCTTATTGAGCCTCTCCTCCTTTCCTGGCACTGTGTTGGCCCTGGAGCTCGAGCAAAGAGTAGTTGGGCCTTGCAGACTTGAGCTGTAGGCTTCAGAATTGAGTCCTTATCAAGGGTAAACTGCACAGGCCAGACAAGGCTGAAGAAAAAATTCTCACCAGCTAAATGACCTTTGGGAGGATTCTGAACTACTGGCTAGGTCTCTGGAACATAAGTTCACCCCCTTCTCAAGCAACCTTTCTCCATGTCAAGTTGCTTAACCAAGTTGCAGTCAGCATGTCAAGTTGCTTAACTGGACCTCAGAGGCTGGGTCAGCAGGTGCCTTATACAAAGATATGCTCACGTCCCTTGTCTTTCCTGGCTTCTGGGTGCATTCAACATTGTTGCATGAACAATGATGGGAGTTTCATTTTTTAAAAATCCCACAGCATAATATGGGAGCAGCAGTGTTTGAGGGCTGGCTGAAAGGGCTTCAGAGGCTGTAAGAGGATCAGGTTTCCCAGAAGCTCATGTCTGCTTGGCTCTGCTTCAAAGGCCACTAAATTCCTGCCAGAATTAAGGAAAAAGATTCCTCAAAATCCTTTTCCCTCAAGGTGCACAAGGCAAGAATTAGACCCATCACATACAACTGGACTTATTATCACTCTCTCTTTTCTATGGTTTGAGCTGGCTCAGGGATGCTCTCCCTGGCTTCAGATAAACGGACTAAGTGGTCTTAAAATCTGCCTCTGCAGCATCAGAAGGTCAAAATTGCAGACCTCCAACTGACTGGACTGACCTCGCAGAAACAGACCAATTTTCCACAAGTCAGTTAGTCAAAAGCTAACTTGCAAAATAACCCAGAATTTTTTTTAAAGATTAATAAACAGAAAAATTTACCAAGTTAGGATTTTTTTCCCTAGATATTTCTGCCTCTCATACTGCTTCTGCCCTTCCAATATTTGCCTTAAATTTTGTATCAAAATAATCAACTGGACATGGCAAAGGGGTCATTGAGTGAATTCTCAGCTGACCAATTATTGGCAAACTGACCTCTGAGAGCCCCCTGCCTGGTGTACACACATGCCTCTGAACAACTCCTCTCTCCCCCAATCAGAATTTGAGAGCATCTGTCGGAAAAGTTCCAGTAATCTCTACCCACCAAGCCAGGGACTTTTGTCTCTGAATATGGGAGAGTTGTCATCATCCCCTAGGGGGATGCAACATTTCTCCCCAACATGAGAGGGAGACTTTAGTGTTGAAAACTTGCTGATGTGTGTTTACTTAAATCTGGGCACTTTCTCTGACCTCTCTGGAAAGTCATTACAGAAGAGCAGGCTCCTGGCAGGTACACACGTTACAAGTGACATGCTTTAAAAATACCTCGTGTAAATCAGATATTGCCATAAAATGGAAATTGCAGCCACAAATTGCATCTTTATTACAACAGTGTCTGATAGATGAGGCAATGTTGACAGTATATAACAGGTAGCCTGAGAAGTAGAAAGTTACATGTGGAACATAAAAGATAATTATTTTTCAATTCACAATAATACAATATCTCTTCTTTTTTGACATCACAGAATCCTACATCAAACCTGGGGAGATTCTTAAGGCCATTATCTAAGCCCTTCATTTTACAGATGAGGAGGCTGAGGCTTGCCAGGGGATGAGATCCGCCCAAGGTCACTCGGAGAGGGCCTGGCAGAGCTGCTATCTTGATATACATTGCCAAGAGGAAGTTCCATGGCTGTGTCCACTTTCTTTACTGAGTCTGTGAAGACAGGAAATCTCACTTGAATCTTTTCCACAGCAAGTTCCAGGGGGCACACTGGGACACAAGGCAGGAGACACATGGCCCCAGTAGCAGAAGCTTTCACCAGGGTGCAAAAGAGAGACCAGGCTTAGGTTTTATCTTTGTGACCTTGGACATGTCATTCAATCTCACTGAGTTTCCATTTCTTAGTTTGCAAGATGAACTTGATTTCACCCACCTATCTCACAAAGGTACTGTGGAGAATTAAACGAGACATTCTAAGTGCTGTGCTTAGCTGCTCAGTCGTGTTCTACTCTTTGCAACCCCATGGACTGTAGCCCGCCAGGCTCTTCTGTCCATGGGGATTCTCCAAGCAAGAATACTGGAGTAGGTTGCTATCGAACCCAGGGATCAAACCCAGGTCTCCCACATTGCAGGCATATTCCTTACCATCTGAGCCACCAGGGAAGCCTAAGAATATTGGAGTGGGTAGCCTATCCATTCTGCAGGGGATCTTCTCAACCCAGGAAATGAACCAGGGTCTCCTGCATTGCAGGCAAATTCTTTACCAACTGAGATACATTCTAGGTAGGTAAGATAATTAAATAAAGCATGTGACCAATCAAGAGCCAAATTCATGCCAATTTGCACCAGGCTCTACAAAACGGCCAACACTGCAGAGACAGTGAGTGTCTTCACAGGTCATTGTCAGTCCAGTGGAATCCCTGTACTCATGGCTGTATCCATGGCTGTATCCAGCCTTTGCTCCTGATGTATCTCCCCAGAACCTGTGCAGCTTGCTGCCTCGTGCACCCACAGTACCATCATCATTCTATCCCCCAATTTAGAGTTACTTCCAATTCCAAAGAAATTCTGGTTTCATAATTTGAAATTCTAAAGCCATTCAGTGGTTCACACACCTCTATAATGTTACCACCATTAATACCAGCTCCCAGCATGTAAACTGTCTGATGACTGGTGTTTTGGTCTTCCATTTCACAAGTTCTGGAATTTAATGCAGCACTTTTTTTATGCCAGCCCTGAACTAAACACTGTCGATGTCCTAAGGCACAGGGAATAAAACAGAAAAACTCTTGACATTGCTAAGACCTGCAATTAAGAAGAAGAAGAAAAGTAGGGGAGAGAAAGTTAAAAAGAAAACCATGACAATGTCAGAGAGTGATAGATACTCTGAAGGAAACATTGATAGGGGCCGCGTGTGGCACATGATCTGGGGTGTTCAGCCAGTCTGCAAAGATGCAGCTGTCCCAGTGGTGCATGGCTAACATCTGTTTGGATTAGCCAGTGATTGTGCCATCCCTGGGGTTAGAAAAGTTTAATGTCACCTCTGGTGTGTGATGATGCATCCTTAGACAGCCAAGGAAGGTGTCTTCAAAAGCACAGTATTGAGTCAGATCTGAATCCTGAGAAGTCAGCCATGATTAGGCCATAGGGAGGAGTGCTCCAGGAGAGGACAGGCATGTGCAAAAGACCTGTGGCAGGAAGAAGCTTGGATTACGAGAAAGAAGAGCCACAACCAGAACGAAGGCTGCCAGGGTGACTAGAGTACAGCAATCATCCAAGTTGGTGAGGTGGGCATGACGTATGTACAGAACTGGGGGGTTATTCTAAGTGTTATTGGCTTTGGTTTTCTTTTTTTTTTTTTTTAAGAGCACCCTGGAGACCTTTGTAGAGAGACCAATGTGTATCCTCAGTGCCTAGAATCAAGTCTACCATACAGCAGGTGTTGGCTAACCTACTACCAAACCAAAGAGCACACATACCTGTACACTCTCAGGTGCCAAATGAGGCCACTCCCCATCTGAGCTTAGCTTAAGATCCTCTCTCTGAGCAAGAACAAAGTGTCCTTAGCTGCTGCTGGTACTGGAGCTTGCCATGAGCTCATGGGCCCTTGAGGCAGACTCTGGCCCGGTAGACCAGAGACCCTTGTTGAGCACCTTACGTGCTTCCAGGCAGAAATGGGCTTCTTGCAACTTCCTCACTCACAAACCTCAGTGCCTAGAAGTCCGGGCTGGGGAGTTTTTATTTTTCAGTGGGTCTCTCTGCCTCATGGAAAAATTGGATTGTCATTCAAGTCCTGTTAGGCATTGCCATTAGCACTTCTGATTTTGCAATCTGGGGTGTGTATGTGATTTTCTCATTTTGCAGATTGTCTTGTGGCTTGTCAGTGGTGTTTTTCATTGCTTCTCTGAAGTAACTTTTCTTACCGCCACAGTCCCTCCACCCCACTTCATCCCTTCTCAACATTCCAAAGGGAAGGTCTTTGCAGTCTTGCTGTGTCAGTAGAAAACCCTTTCACAGGAGGCAGGGAGTGCACAGGAGTCCACAGTGAGGTTTCAGAAAGGTCTAGAACTAGCTGTACTGACATTTTTGGATGTTCAGCCAACACCCCTTCCCTTATTTCCTTTCTGACAGAACAATTTTTGTTCAGGTGTGTGTGCAACCAACTGCTTTGTGGGAAACTAATCCCACCTCCAGCTCCAGAGATGAACCTGGTTGCTTTCAAAGTAATCCCAAACCCCTTGCAATGACTGGCTCATCAAATTTGAGCCAATGAAAGAAAAGGAGAGTCTTGGGAGAGAACTTTTTTTATTCAACAATATTTACTATGCATCTACTATGTTCCAAGCATTGCTGTAGGTGCAATGGGCATACAAAACTCAGGAAATTTTTTTTTCTTAAAAATCACTGTCATTGTGAAGAGGGATATACAACAAACAAAATAAATCATTATATATATACGTATATATGTGTATATATATAATACACAATTATACACAATATATATTGGGCTTCCCAGGTGGCTACAGTGGTAAAGAATCTGCCTGCTGATGCAGGAGACCCAGAAGATGCAGTTTTGATCCCTGGGTCAGGAAGATCCCCTGGAGAAGGAAATAGCAATGCACTTCAGTATTCTTGCCTGAAAAATCCCATGGACAGAGGAGCCTGGTGGACTATAGCCCATGGGGTTGCACAGAGTCTGACACAACTGAGCACATGCACACTGAGCACATATGTATAAATATATATACATGCATAATACTTGGCAGTGTTGAGTGAAGCAAGGGGAACTAAAGCAGGGAAGAGGAGAGAGAGTCCAGGGGCTGCATTTTAAATGGAGGTTCTCAGGGAAGGCCACTTGACAGAGGTGAGGCATTCATACCAATGGAGTCTGCAAACGGCACTTCAGGCAAATTGTTCTAACATGGGAATGGATTCAGTGTTTTGGAAGAACAGTAAGGAAACCAGTGTGACTGGAACAGAATAGACAAAGGGGCCAAGAGTAAGAGACAAAGGCAAAGACATGATGCTTGGCATATCCAGTTGGCCTCTGTAGATCTGAAGAGGACTCTGGCTTTTACAGGTGGAGATGGGAAACACCAAAGAGTTTTGAGCAAATGTCGTGACTTGACTTACACTTTCACAGGATTGCTTTGGTTGCTGTTTGGAGAACAGACAGAGAAAACAAGGAGATAGCCCTCCCCCCATCTTCTGGAAGGAGCTTCCAGAAGCTCCCTCTCTTGGTCTTCGTCATCACCATGTGTAGATGTGAGAGGTAACTGCAGCAGCCTCTCCATAGCCACCTGAACATGAAGCCACCCCACGGAAAAGACAGCCTGGAGAACAGTGGGGAAATGAGAAAATGCAGCAGAACCACAGGGAACCGGGAAGCCCACCTTGCACCCGAACTTCCAGTTTCATGAGTCAATAAATATCCTTGTGGTTCAAACCAAAGCAAGCCCAGTTCTCTATTTCTTGCACTCAGGAATCTTTCTATCTGATTCATCATCCAACATCACTATCCTTCATCTTCTCCATGCATACTGTGGCTTCCAGACAGTCTTTACTTGGTTGTGTGTGAGGTCTGAATTCAGGAAGCGGCGTCACTTTTTTCTCTGTGGAATGTCCTTCCATGGAATCCTTTGAATTTTGAGTCCACAAACTATCAGATTCATCATCTGCTCCTTAGCATGCGTGTATTAATTCACTCAATATTTATTGAGTCTTAATCCTTGGACTCACACTGTTTTACATGAGCAAGATCAGTCCCAGCTCTCAAGGGGTCAAGCTTGTATGGAAGAGAGTTGATGGTTACATCACATGGCATCAAGTGTTAAAAATGGCTTTTCTTTAATGTAGCCCATGCATTAGTAAATACTTCACCCTCTCTGGATTTCAGTTTGACCTCCTGTAAAATGACCCTTACCAACTCTGAAAGTCCATGGGTCTGTGACTGATGGTAGCTTTCCTTTGAGGTCTATCTCTAGAGTTAGATTTCTGTAACGGACAAAGGAGCCTGTGGGCTATAATCCATGGGGTCACAAAGAGCCAGACACAACTGAGTGACTAACACACAACACAACACAACAATGAACCAGAGATCAGGAAGACCTCTCTGTAATTTCTTACTCCTCCAGAGTGAAAATCACAGTGACATGGCTCATGATGAAGGAAATTTGGCAATACCATGAGTCAAGTCAGGTTCTTCAAAATATGCACAATAAATTTATTTCACTTTCAGTAATAAATATGGTTGCTGCTGCTGCTGTTAAGTCACTTCAATCATATCCAACTCCATTCGACACTATTGACCATAGCCTGCCAGGCTCCTCTGTCCATGGGATTCTGCAGGCAAAATAAATGTGGTTATCTCATAACAGAAATATTAGTCCTTTCCCCAGTATCAACATCTGATTTCCAATTTCTCTACATTTTCTCCTTCCTAACCTCTTGCTTCAAGTGCTGTACCACTATGGTTAAACCTACCTAGTCTGGAATCAGACTTTCTGTTTAGTGCCTTCATTCTTTTTGACACCTACATATCAATCAATCAATCCTCTGACTTCCTCCCTGACTCCCACTCCCTAAAATTCATACCTGGATTCAGTGAGACCACGTTTGGGTTTTTATCCTAATACCTCTGGAAGGATACATAAGAGCCAGATACGAGGGTCACTTCCCAGAGAGAACAAGGGAACTTTGTAGATCTAAATGGGAAAGTAACTGACTTCTCACTATATCCTCCTTTTTCATACCACTTGAACTTTGCTCCTGTCAATTTTTCATATAAGAGAAACTTTTAAAATATTAAACAAAACACTTCTAAATAGCATGTAGATCAAAGAAGAAATTTCACAATAAGTTTTAAAATATTTTAATTAAATGAAGGAATTCCCCGGCAGTCCAGTGGTTAGGACTCAATGCTTTCACTGCAGGGCCTGGGCTCAATCTCTGTCAGGGAACTAAGATCCCACAAGCCACACAGTGCAGCCAAAACTAAAATTAAAAATATATATTTTAACTAAATAGAAATTAAAATACAGCTTATCAAAATTTGTAGGATGCAGAGAAAATGGTTCTTGGAGGGAAAGTCACAGTATTGAAATGCACATATCAGAAAAAAAGAAGGATCTAAAATCAATATTTTAACCTTAAACCCTAAGACACTAGAAAAAGGAGAGTAAATTATGCCTAAAGCAAGCAGGAAAAATTAATGAAAAACATCTATTTTTGCTTTATTGGCTACGCCAAAGCCTTTGACTGTGTGGATCACAACAAATTGGAAAATTCTTAAAGAGATAAGAATACCAGACCACCTCACCTGCCTCCTGAGAAATCTGTACGCAGGTCAAGACGCAACAGTTAGAACTGGACATGGAACAACAGATTGTTTCCAAATCGGGAAAGGAATACGCCAAGGCTATATATTGTCACCCTGCTTATTTAACTTATATGCAGAGTACATCATGAGAAATGCTGGGCTGGATGAAGCACAAGCTGGAATCAAGAGCTGGGAGAAATATCAATAACCTCAGATATGCAGATGACACCACACTTATGACAGAAAGTGAAGAAGAACTAAAGAGCCTCTTGATGAAAGTGAAAGAGGAGAGTGAAAAAGTTAGCTTAAAACTCAACATTCCAAAAACGAAGATCATGGCATCTGGTCCCATCACTTCATGGCAAATAGATGGGGAAGTAATGGAAAACAGTGAGAGACTTTATTTTCTTGGCCTCCAAAATCACTGCAGTTGGTGACTGTAGCCACGAAATTAAAAGACACTTGCTCCTTGGAAGAAAAGCTATGACCAACCTAGACAGCATGTTAAAAAGTAGAGACATCACTTTACCAACAAAGGTCCATCTAGTCAAAGCTATGGTTTTATCCAGTAGTCATGTATGGATGTGAGAGTTGAACTATAAAGAAAGCTAAGCACTGAAGAATTGATGCTTTTGAACTGTGGTGTTGGAGAAGGCTCTTGAGAATCCCTTGGACTGCGAGAGATCCAACCAGTCCATCCTAAAGGAGATTAGTCCTGAATATTCATTGGAAGGACTGAGGCTGAAGCTGAAACTCCAATACTTTGGCCACCCGATGCAAAGAACCAACTCATTGGAAAAGACCCTGATGCTGGGAAAGATTGAAAGCGGGAGGAGAAGAGGATGACAGAGGATGGGATGGTTGGATGGCATCACCAACGCAATGGACATGAGTTTGAGTAGCCTCCAGGAGTTGGTGATGGACAGGGAAGCCTGGCATGTTGAAGTCCATGGGGTCACAGAGTCGGACATGACTGAGTGGCTGAACTGAACTGACTGAGAGCAGAAATCAATGAAATTAAAAACAGGAAATCAGTACAGAAAATTGACCAAATTAAAGCTGGTTCTTTGAAAAGATAATAAAATCAGTGAGTCTCTATCCAGGCTTCCCAGATGGCACTAGTGATAAAGAATCCGCCTGCCAATGCAGAAGACATGAGGCCTGGTTTCAGTCCCTGAGTCAGGAAGACCCCCTGGAGGAGGGCATAGCAACCCACTTCAGTATTCTTGCCTGGAGAATCCATGGACAGAGGAGGCTGATGAGCTACAGTCCATAGGTTCAAAAAGAGTCAGACACAGATGAAGCAACTTAGCATGCACACAAGACTCTACCCAAACTAACTGAGAAGGATGGAATGGGGAGGGTGTTGGGAGGGAGATTCAGGACAGGGAGGACACATGTACACCGTGGCTGATTCATACCACTGTATGGCATGGGGACATCACCATAGATCCTGTGAACATTAAAAGGACAGTAAAGGAATATTAAGAACAACTTTCTGTCCATAAATTTGGTACCCTAAATAAAATGGACTGATTCCTTGAAAGACACAATCTGCCAATGCACAAGAAGAAATAAAAAAATCTCATTAGGCCTATATCTATTAAAGAAATTCAATCAATAATTAATAACCTTTAATTAATTAATAAACAAAAAGCACCAGATGGATTCACTTGTGAATTCTACCAAACATCTGGAAAGGGATTATGCCAATTTTCTACAATCTTTTCCAGAAAATATAAGCAGAGGGAATACTTCCTGACTCACCCTATGAGGCCAGCACTGACCTAATATCAAAACTAGACAAAGACATAATAAGAAAACTACAGATCAATCTCTTTCATGAGCCTAGATGTAAATCCTCAACAAAATATTAGGCAAATTGAATCTAACAAACAAAAAGAATTAAACACCTGGATCCAGTGAGATTTATCCTAAATATGCAAGAATTGTTTAACATTATAAAATTAATTACTGTAATCTATTACAACAATAGCTTAAAAAGAAAAATCACATGATCATATCAATAGATGCAAAAAAATCATTTGACAAAAATTCACCGTCAGCCTATGGTAAAAATGCTCAGAACACTAGAACTAAAAGGAAACTTTCTTGACAAAGAACACCTACAAGAACCTACAGCTAACATCATACTTAATAATGAGAACCTTGAAACTCTCCCACTAATATAAGGAACAAAACAAGAATGTATCCTATCATGACTGCTTTTCCACAACATACTGGAAGCCCTAGATCTGCAATAAGACAAGACAAGGAAAGAAAAGCTACACAGATTGGGAAGGAAGACATAAAGCTGTCTTTCTTCACAGATGGCAATCAACTAGGTAGAAAATTCAAAATACTTAATAACCAAAGTAAAAAAAGAAACTTCCTTGAACTAATAAGCGATTATAACTAAGTTGCAGGACACAAGGATAACGTAAAATTAATTGTGTTCCCATATACCAGCAATGAGCAAATGAAATTTGAAAGTAAAAACAGATTTCCAGGACTTCTCTGGTGGTGCAGTAGATAAAAACCTGCCTGCCAATGCAGGGTACAGAGATTTAATCCCTGGTCCAGAAGATTCCCCCTGCCACAGGGTAGCTAAGGCCATACACCACAACTGCTGAGCCTGTGCCCAAACACTGAAGCCCCCACTCCCAAGAGCCCACACATCACAACTACCGAAGCCTGCATGCCTAGAACCTGTGTTCCGCAAGAGAAGCCACCACAACGAGAAGCCCAAGCACTGCAAGGAAGAGTGGCCCCCTCTTCACAACTATAGAACGCTCACACAAAGCAACAGACTCAGCACAGCCAAAAATAAATAAATAGATAAATCATTTTTTAATTGCCATTTCATTAGCATCAACCAAAATGAAATGCCACATATAAATCTGACAAAATATGTAGAATATCTAAATGAGGACAATTGCAAAATTCTGATAAATGAAATTAAAGCAGAGCTACATAAATAGAGAGATATTCCAGGTCCATGGATCAGAAGACTCAACATGTTAGTTACTCCCAAATTAATCTATATATTCACTACAATATCAGTCAAAACCCTGGCAAGTCATTTCATGGACACCAACAAACTGATTCTTAATTTTACATGAAAAAGCAACTCAATATTGAAGGAGAACAAAATCAAGTGACTGACACTACCCAACTTTAATGTTTATTACAAAGTTACAGCAATCAAGGCAGTGTGAAATTGGTGAGAAAATAGATAAATAGATCAATGAATATCTCAGAAATGGATATCTCAGAAATGGCCCACATAAACATACTCAACAAATCTTTTGTTTTTTTACCTTTTTATTCTATATTGGTGTATAACCAATTAATAATGTTGTGATAGTTTCAGGTGAACAGTGAAGGGATTTAACCATACCCATACATGTATCCATTACATGTATCCATGCTCCCCCAAACTCCCCTCCCGTCCAGGCTGCCACATAGCATTGAGCAACCAACTAATCTCCGACAAAGGAGTGAAAGCAGTGCAATGGAGCAAAGGTAGTCTTTTCAACAGGTAGTGCTGGAATCATTGCATATCCACATACATATAAATGGCTGTAGACACAGACTTACACCTTTCACTGAAATTAACTCAAGTGGACCACAGACCTAAATGTAAAATACAAAACTCCTAGAAGATAACATGAGAGAAAACCTAGGTGATCTTGAGTATGGCAAAGACATTTTTAGATACAACACCAAAGGTCCATGAGAGAAATGGTAATTCGAACTTCATTAAAATTAAAAACTTCTGCTCTGTGAAAGACAAGTCAAGAGCATAAAAGAAGACCAGCCAGTCTGGGAAAAAATATTTTCAGACAAAACATCTGATTAAAAAAAAAAAACCTTATCCTGGAAACACAAAGAACTCTTAAAGCTCAACAAAAGGAAAATAATGCAATTATAAATGGGCCAAAGACTTTAGCAGACATCTCACCAAAGAAAATACATAAATGGAAAGTAAGCATATGAAAAGATGTTCTACATTATAGTTCATTATGGAGTTGAATTTTTTTAAAATAATGAGATACCACTACACATTTACTAAAATGGCCAAAATTGAGAACCCTGAAACCACCAGATGCTGGCAAGGATGTGGAGCAATAAGACCTCTCATATATTTTCTGGTGGAATCCAAAAATAGTACACTCACTTCGGAAGACAGTTTGACAATTCCTTTTTTTTTTTTTTTTAATTTTTATTTTAACTTTAGTTTGCTTTACAATACTGTATTGGTTTTGCCAAATATTGACATGAATTCATCTCAAGTGTACATGCATTCCCAAACATGAATCCCCTCCCACCTCCCACCCCATAACATCTCTCTGAGTCCTCCCCATGCACCAGCCCCAAGCATGCTGCATCCTGCATCAGACATAGACTGGCGATTCGTTTCTTACATGATAGTATACATGTTTCAATGCCATTCTCCCATCTCATCCCACCCTCACCCTCTCCCCCAGAGTCCAAAAGTCCGTTCTACATATCTGTGTCTCTTTTGCTGTCTCGCATACAGGGTTATCTTTCTAAATTCCATATATATATGTGTTAGTATACTGTATTGGTGTTTTTCTTTCTGGCTTACTTCACTCTGTATAATCGGCTCCAGTTCCATCCACCTCATTAGAACTGATTCAAATGTATTCTTTTTAATGGCTGAGTAATACT